>OY987246.1:11790278-12035297 GCA_963920765.1 Ulota crispa
ATATAGTAGTCTCATGAGGGGGACCCTTGATGTAAGGACGTTGGTCATGTGGCATTACACCAAAACATGTGCCCTCTCCATGCACTCACTAATGCATTGGTCGTCATGTGAAGGGCCCCCACTTTTGTTGTACAATTGTACTTGACAATTCTCTCTCAGCCCTTCGAGAGATTGATTCTTGGGAATAGCTTTTTGTACCCAAACTCAGTAGTGAGTGACTGATGCGGTTGACTCAGTTGACCCACAAGTTGACCCACGAGTGTCTCACACATTGTCCCGGGATATTTTGAGCTTCATTGGAAAAAAAAAAACCAAAGCCAAAGACAAATTAATGAAGTTTGACATTCTTGTTTTCAACTGGGTTTTTTTTTTTTTTTTTTCCATTTTATACAACCCGTCTTTTTTTTGTTTTTTGATCTCGGTACTCAAAGGTAACATTTTATAATTCACTCAAAAAACACAACAATAAACAATGAGCAATACACAATATATAAAAATGTAAAATGAAGTTGAGGGAAGTAGGATATGGTATGATGGTAAAGAAAACAAGTTATTTGGCAATAAAAGGAGCTGGAGAAAATGGCCAAATATCATATTGAATATTGAAAGTGGGTGATTTTTTTTTTTTTTTCATATGATTTATTGTTGCTCATGTCACCATTCTCACTTATGATGTCTCTAAGTCAACACCATTCTTTGATTTACAGAACGTTGGGTGTCTAATAACTATATTATTGGTCGCTTCTAGCACACCTCTAAGTCTCTAACTGTTGCAAATTTATTCTATAATAATATAAAAATAGACAACTTTACATATTTTTTCAGATCTCTCTACTAATAAGTATGGCAAGCACATGTTTACCATACCTTAACCCTTTAGGGCCCAAGGCGCCCCACAGCCTTTGAACCTCCTGGTCCTAAGCTTGGCATGTAGGGTTCACGCAAGTGACAATAAACCACGTTTTTTTCACAAAGCAATGGACATGAACATATACTCATGTTGTGCGTATCACCGATATAGATGAGTTTTTGTTGGTGATAGAATCCTCCACTTCAAATTTGCTTTTTTAGTAGGTCGTGCGACAGGCATCGATATTGCAAGCAGGTACGGAAAAGTTGGACAAATATGGATAGGAACAACAAAATGTGCACATGTAATAGTATCAATGCTATTCATCCAAATTTTGGCAAAGTTGGTGCCTACTTGCGTAGGGGTTTGGCAATTTTGTCCATTTTTTCACCCCATTTTTCTAGTGTTACGGGAGCCAATGGCCTCACTTCAATTCAATCTTTTGGATTCATTACTCTTTTGATAACAATGTATATGGGCTCATTTGATACAAAATTCCCATGCTCTCCAATATCATTCAGATGTCATTTGCAACTGCAACATGCCCAAAAAACTATTTCAAAAACAATGCTGAAATCAACCAAAATTGGCTTCCTCGGCCCTAAAGGGTTAAGGTATGTTTGGACTTGGTGTTAAGAGGGGTATTAGCAGTATGAATGCAATCTAAAGGTGTGTCTAAATGCATCTAATTTTCCTTCACTAATACCCCTCTTAACCCATAAAGGACCAAGAAGCCCACTTTGGGCTTTATGAGAACTCGGGCAGGCTCTATTGACTTCATAATTTGAAATTTTTTCATGAAATTTTTGAGATGGATGCTACTCATCATAGTCTACATGTGAAGCTTTATTTCATGTCATTCCCATAAGCAATGCAAAAATTAGAAGGTTTTTTCAATTTCAATGTCAAACTGGGCAGCAAAAAAAATATTCTAATTTTTTTTTTATAGAATTGTATAGATTGAAACCTACTCAAAATCAATTGAATCACTCAATTCCAAATAATGAGGTAAGAGTTAAAAGGAGTTTTGTTTTGTGGGCAATGAAGGTAGGAAGAGGGTAGAAAAAACATACAAAGTTATCTTTTACTCTCAATTTTGAAAATTTTCAAATGAAAATGAGAATGAAAGTTGTTGATTGTCTATTAGAGCATTCTCACCATTGGGATTAACAATTTTCAAATTCTTCCAAAACTTATTAGCATACTAGTTATATCTCTCATTCATCAATACCTTTCACTTTACAATTTTTGTAAAAATGAATCCAATTGTTTTTTGGTTAAATTTATACATATATATATATATATATATATATATATATATATATATATATATATATATATATATATATATATATATATATATATATGCTTTCACCCCATTTTCCAAAATATTGCCTAAATTGCACAAGAAATACAACATATGTGTTTTCTCTAAAAAGTTTGAAAAAAAAAACTTCACCTTCTGGAAGGACTAGAAGAGTTACATTTTGAAATTTAGGCACATCGATCTTGCAATTGGTGGGGATATTCATTCTGAAATTTTGGGACAATGTAGTTGTGCAAGTCAACTAAAGGATCCTATAGTTGAATTTGTTAAAAAGTAAGTTTCAACAAAGATTTTGACCTTGCTTTTGGGACTAATATTTTGAAGCAATTTTGAGCCTCTGAACACGAAAGAATTTTAGGGGTTAACACCAAGTGTGAACATACCCTCTACGGCTACCATGGCAATTGGCGTGCCTACTGGAATAAAAAATAGTAGGATTGCTACCATGTGCAAAGGTTCAATTTTTTTTGAAGTATTGGAAATCGTTTGGTGAGAGAAAAGTATATATCCGTGGAGATTTTTTTGCTTTTGAAGCTGATATTAAAAGGAGCTAGAGAAAATGGGCAAACAAACTATATATGAATGGCTCAAACTCACTACGGGGGTGGGGTGGGGTGGGGGTGGGGGTGACTGAAAGGTTGGTGTTTGGATCCAAATGTGAATTGCTTATTTGTCCAACCCATGTAACTTTATAGGAGTAAGAAAATTTGAAGGTGAATCCAAACATGGGTATATTTTTCAATTAAGATTCGGAGACGGCGTGGCTTTTCTAGAATTGCTATGGATGCTTTCACTATTGTAGCTTATTCCAGCATTTTTATACATCATAACCCAGTTAACCCCTAAAGGCCGAAGCCTTTTTTCTGTGAAAGTCACTGAAACTTGCCACTCTGGGGAATGAGTAGAAAAGTAGGAAATAAAGTGTGTTTTGCAAATCCAACCGTAGGATCTTGTCTTAGACTAGAAAAGGTACTTGTGGGAAAAAAATCAGCTCATTTTAAATGGAGAGGAGGGAGATATTTACATCTGAAGTGCAAAAAAAGGATTTTTTCTGTATTGTCCAAAAAACTCAAAAGCCTTTGACCACTCTTACATGAAAAAAATTGCTCTACACAAAGTTGAGGTTTATTTTTTCCATGTAGAAGACCAAGTTAGGCATGTGTGGGAGAATTTTAAAATCAAATGGAACTATACAACACATGGGAAAAAAATAGTAAGTAATAAGAAGTAGAGAATGAGTCAAATCACGAAATTGTTAAAAAACTAATTATTGAAATGAAAAAATGCAAATCCCAACAAACATAATGTTGTAAGAAACAATCTACTTCCTTTCTTTTTTTTTTTTCCAAAATATTAAAAAATGTGAAAAATAAAGGACTTCAAAGTTTATTTTAGAGTAGAGGATCCATAACTGCCCATAAACTAGAACATCTCATAACTTCCATCTCATTGATTGAAATTGAATGATTCAAAGCTTCCCACATATTAAAAAATCTAAAGAACCAATTTTGGATTTTTATTTTAAAAATATATAAATTCTAAAAAAGTTTTTGGGCTGCCTAGATTGCTCTCTCTCCCCCTGGTTGTAGAAATTCTTGCATAACTTCTTTGCCAAATGTTAGAATGAAGAAAAAATTAGATGCCTGTGTAGGTCTTGGAATTCCACACCTCTAATAAAAGTTTCAAAAAATCACATGAAATAGTTTAACTAGATGTACATGCCCAAAATCCATTTGTCCCCGGGGATAGTCGGGCCGGGTTAATAATAAGTTGTTGTTGAACCAAAGTGGGCCTCACTTGACTAAATTATAAATGAGTGTAATATATATATAAATATATAAATATATATATATATATGTATATATATATGTATGTATATATATATATATATATATATATATATATATATATATATATATATATATATGTATGTATATATATATATATATATGTATACAATACCATTCCACTACGTCAATTTATCTTATCAATGAATATTTGATGTAAAATTTACAAAACAGACGTTTTTGTCGATCCTACAATGTTTGGTTTTTTCAGCCTTACTTTGTGCAAACATAACAATACACTAGATCAACCAATAAATTACTAGTAGAGCTGTTTCATCTTCTTAAAAAGTTAGTTTAAAATTTTAAAAAAAGTTTTACCGTTTCACCTAATAGATAGATATGCGATGAGCAAGGTTTTGGAGTATTACTTCATGTCTCATTGGGTACAACAGTGACTAGCGTGTGTTTGCACTACAAAGGCTATTTTTCTTAATCAATGAGTTAAAAAATTATAATTTTCAAGAGCATTAGCAAAAAGAAACTTATCTTGCATTTATCCATTTGTGTGTACTATTTTGTTTTTACTGTGGAAACCTCATGTTAGACCATGCCAACTGCCAAGGACTCACAAACAATAGTACTAAGGTAGGCACACCCATATGCGTGGAAATAAGGGTTTTGAAGTAGGTAAAACAATTGATTAACTTTGAAAAAAATACTGTAAGTTGAAATGGAAATCAAAAATACTGGCATCAATTTCAAGGTCTCAATTGCAAGCAATTGTTCATAAATATTATTCAAAAGTCCAAAATCAGTGAAATTGTAAGAACCATGTATAAGAGATGCTAAAAACAAGGCTTGTTGGTTCTTAAATAGTGAGATGGGTACTTAAAACTGCTATGCTAGTACCCACAACCATCACTTTGTCATCCATAATTATGATTTAAGTATCCATAATCATTTGCTCACTGTCAGTGATGCCCATGGGTGCTCCTACCTTATTGTTTCTTCCTCATGCTTTTAGTTCAAAGTAGAAATAATCACTCTCATGCTTTCATCTGTATATAAATTTTGGAAAAAATCTCATGCTCTTGCTAATGCTTTGTGTAAGGTAGGAGCACCTGTAAGCGTCAAACTCAAGGTTTTCAACATGATGAGTATCAATAAACAACTAGCAAATTATAGGATCCTATTGGGAACAAAAGAATATTGAGTTTGCACTTTCAAATGTATTATTTGGATACTGTGAGAATAAGTTGTGAATTTTTAAAGAGCAAATTGCCATTGCACCCATAACTACTTTCAAGATTTCATGTTCACATGTTGTACATCCTTGTAATTACATCTATTCATTTCCACAGAAATTCTAAGATTTCAGAGGTGGCGGTTATGGGGATACTGACGCTTATGGGTGTTCCTACCTTATGTGGCCATAATTGTTGCAAGTCTACTGATGCTTCTATTTACAAAAATAGGCCATTCAAACAAACCAAATGTTGTTCTACAAGAGGAATGTTTTAAAAATCAAGTTTGTGATCCAACTCAACAAGATAAAAAGGATACGTATGAGTTTCAGACTTTTTGTAAGAGTTTTGAAAATCCATCCATAACCTGTACGGTACGTAATGAGTACATACTATATAGTCTATGTCACAAGCATGTAACGGGTACGCAACGTGTATGAAATAAATACTTCATATGCTTAAAATGAATACATAGAATGTATAAAATGGATATGTACTATATTTTAGATGGATATGTACTATGTTTTAAATGGATATGTAACATGTTTAAATTAATGAATGCGTAGTATGTATAAAATGGATACATAATGCGTATGTAATGAGTATGTAAGAGGTATGTAATGAGTATGTAAGAGGTATGTAATGGGTATGAAAAGAGTGCAACTTGGGTACGTGATGAACACACAACGGATTCACATTGAATATGTAAAGGGTAAATATTGGATACGGGTTGGATATGTCATGGGTACATACTAGGTTTGTAATGGAGCACACCATGAGTAGGTAATGGGCGTGTTATAGGCTTGTTTTGGGCATGTAATGGGCACTTAACCCCTGAGTGCTCATAGTTATTTTAGGATTTAGGAGAAAATGGGAGTTTAATGGTCACCACAGTTTGGGAAATTACATTCAAAAAAAGTGATCGCAGGATTTGAAAAAGGACTACCTTCTTTGCTAATGGGGACCAACCATGACTGTTTTCACCGTACGAATTGAGAGAAAAAATGAGATAAAGTTTGTGGGCCCATCAACAATATAATGTCAATTGGGCGCTAAGAGGTTAATGGGTAAGGGCATCTCCACCCGTTTGAGCAAGGACGGGCTGGCCAGAGGGGGGAAGCTGGGGGTTGTGGAGCTAATTTATTTGCTGGATCTCCACCACTGCTGGAGTCCGGCGCATGAAATTGAGGTTGGGTTGTCCCTACCTGCTAGGGTCGTGTTGAGCTGGCCAATAGAGACTCGACACATAATCTCATGCCCCATATGCTTGGGCCCGAGATAGATGAAATAAATGCAAATCCGCAATTTCAGCTCTCTACATGAAGTCAAAGTTCCAACAAGACCTCGTCTTTAGAGGTAAATTTGGCGAGGCTGGGGAAGAAAATTGCTAGCCCGTCCCACCGATGGAAGTCTTTGAAAGCAAAAGTTTCCATTTGCCATGCCAGTGGAGTGGCTTGCCCCATCCGATGGAGATGCTCTAAGCAATGGGTATATAAAGGGTACATAAAGGGTACACAATGGGAATAGAATGGAAGGTACTGTGAATATTGCATTTAGGTTGCCTTACCTTGGTAAGTTACTTCATGACTCATCGCTTGGCTACTTGGACAAGCATACAATTCTCTAAATATTTGGATTTACAACTTGATTGTCGCTGGTTTGTTTTTATGTAGCTTCATTATTGTTGCCAAACCTTTTAAACTTTGTTTGATGGAGTAATTTCTAATGAAAATGATTGTAGTAATAGTAAATGTTTATATAGTATAAAATGTCAAGAAATTAGTGTGGGGCCAACCCTAGAGGCAATATTCAATGTAAGGTAGTAACACCCATCTCCATCAATGTCCCCATGGGCGTCACTGGTGACTGACAAATAAATAAATAAATGGTTATGGGTGACAAAGTGATGGTTATGGATAACAAAGTGGTGGTTTTGGGTGACTAACATGACAATTTTGAGTGCCCCATCTCACTATTTAACACTTAAACGCAAAGGAGGACAAAAAATGTCCTCCAGCTTTGAAAAAACCTTACGTGTGACAAAAAAAGCCATTTTACATTTGATTTTTTCAAAAGTGATCATAAACACCTGGTCCATCATCAAAGGCACAAATTTATCTTATTAGATGCACTCATATTTTTATATAACCCAAATTGTGAGGAGGTTCAGAGACACGGTTTTAGGTCCCAAGATGTCGTTCTTGCAATTTTCATGAAAATACCATGCACTGTTGACTTTTGCAACTTTAGGAAACATCATTATAAAAGCTTAGCACTCCATAATACTGTAGAAACATTGTAACCGGAATGGTCACAGTGACTAGCCTAGAATTTAAGGGTTAAGAACCGATAAGCATTGTTTTTAGCATCTCTTACACACAACCATACAATTTTAGTGATTTTGGACTTGAAAAATCTTTATGAACAAATGCTTGCAATTGAAAATTTGAAATTGATGCCAATATTCTTGGTTTCCTCTCCTAACTTGACAATTTTTTTTCCAAAAGTTCAACAATTAATTTTCCTATTCCATATTCCAAAATCCTTAGTTCTATGCTCATGGGTGCTGCTACCTTACTATAAGTCAGGGTTCGGGGAGAACCGGTGGTTAGAGTAGTGGCAGCCGGTTGAAATTGCAAAAAACCTGGTTGAAACTTGAAACCATCGGTTAAAAAACCGGTCCATTTTCCAAAAAAATCTAAATATAGTACTTTTACAATAGAAATTTAGAAACTTTACAGAAAATAACTGGTCCATATTAGTGAAAATCCGGTTGAAGCTGGACACTGCCGGATTTCAACCGGTGAAGCTAAAATTTCTCCCGGAACCCTGCTGTAAGTAGCTCCAAAGTTCCTCTCCCATGAAAATTTGAGAATAAAATCCCCAAGCCAAGTTAGCCAACCTCCCACGAAAAGGAACTGAAGGGAGGGGAGAGAGTCAAAACGGCAGAGTCTGAAAAAGCGCGCAAGCCAGGGACTGGACTGGAGGGCTTCGTAGTACTGTACAGTCAGCACCGGGCATGTGTCGTGGCCCGGCCCGGGCAGAGCCACCGTGGAGTAGTACGAATGTTCCGTGGCCAGCTGGCCAGCTGGCCAGCGTGGACCAGGGCCCCCCATGCCGGGCATGCCGGAAGAAAAACCACCCCTTCGGTGAAAAAAGTCTAAAGCTGCAGATTAAAGCCTGGGAAACCCGTCCCCTCCTCCCCGGGGCGAACCAGTCTCCCCTCCTTCCCCCTTTTCTTTATTACTTACAACTTGCCAAATTACTCACCACTTGGTACGGTGTATTTTACCACCCCCAACATTGCCCCCAAAGAAGCATCTCAAGATCGCTCCCTATCGCCCACCTCCTATTTTCTCACTCCGGCATTTTTCTCCTTGCCAAAATTCATCTTGCACGTCAAGATTGACCAATTACAGATTGTTAAGTGACATTAGGCAAAAGATTATTTGTTTCAGGAATTGATATATACACACCAGGGGTTCGATGTATGGACACGGGGGGATAAATTTTAGATATTTATCATCAACAAATTGAATTTGGAAAAATTTAGCTATTTTTCATAAACCAAGGTAAAAGTGATAATTTGCTCTCTCAATCCAAGTTTGAATTCAAATTTTTCAAATTCAACTTGTTGATGGTAAATATTCAAAAATCACCCCCCTTGTGTCCATATAACAAGCCTGGGTGTACCTATATCAATTCCCAAGATGATTTGATTTATGTTTTTTTAAGATATGTTTTTTGGACACAAAAAGGTTGTACATATTTGAAATTGCCCTTATGCTTTTTATGCTTTTTAGGTGTAGGGTAAGGGCCTCACGCAAGGACATTCATTTGTTTAAGTCACTAGGAACACGGGCAAAGCCCAAGTAACCACTAGTGCAAATGCAAGATTTCCCTTTTGTGGGACCCTTAGCTTGCGTAAACATTGCTATGACAAAAAAATGGCACTTGTCCTTTTTTGCTAGCAAAGGTGACATCGCACAATGTGACACTACTATGAGTTTTTTGTTGTTACATTCCATAATATAAAGGGTAACCAAAAATCCAAAAGATTTTGTTAAAGCTACGTTTACGTTGAGGTGGTGTATATTTATTTGGTTTGTTAGCGGTTGTGGGCGTCGATTCATGCCACATGGTACTCTTCATGAACACACAAAAGATGGTTTTGGTAATGCCAAATTCACTATTAGGAAGTTTGCCTTCTTAATTAACTCTGTTGCTGGTGATGAAAAGTGGGTTTTGGGCTATATTGTGAATTCTGTACACAATGTGAGTAAACAACGCTAAACAGTGCATTTAGGTTGCCTCAATAATTAAGTTACCTTACCCTAAAAACTTACCTAAAAACTTATCTCATGACTCATCATTTGACCATTTGGAAACACCTCCAACTCTCAAAATATTAGCATTTCACGTGGTTTATGATCTAGCCGCCGTTAGTTTAATTTTTTGAACCTTTGTTGTTGTTATTATGAGGCCCTCTAAAAATCAATTATTGCAAAAATAATGGATGAAACTTATTGTAGAATCAATAAATATGTTCATAGTGTAAAATTTCAAGAAATTAGGGTGGGGCAACCTGAATGCAATATTTAGTGTACAAAATACGCAAAATCAAGTTTGGGACAAGGACATTATCAGGGAAATATTTGAGTTTGACTAGTTGATGTCCTTCAATTCATGAATTGAACTCGTTTATTGAGGAACTATTATAGTTATTTTCTCTATTTTAGATTGTAAACAAACTTTTAAAGATTTTAAATTGGGTTTTCAACCAATGCTTACATAATGCAAATGGCTTTTCTTGAGTTCAATCACCTAGCTTAGAGCATCTCCACCCGCACGGCAAACATAGGTCTTCCATAGTGTTTTGCCTATTGCGTGATTGTCGGGTTGCATTTCAAGCCCCAACTGTCTGGGTTTGAGCTTGGCATTTCACAAGAAATGGATTCCGACTTCTTTGTTGGGTATTTTGTTTCTGTTTGCCATTTTTGATTTTAGCCTATCATTTCTTGTCTTTTCTTATTTTGCATCTTGTTTTAGGGGGATAAGTAGTAAATGACAAGAAAATCATATATAAACTGCATATACCGTGAGCAGACGAGTGGAGAACTCCACTTTGATAACTGCCCGCAAGTTTGCCAATCACAAAAAATTGCTGTTTCATCAGGTTTGCAAAGCATTGCTAGTGGAGATGCTCTAACATTACAAAGGATTTGGACTCCCAAAGGGATTGTGATTTTTTTTGTTCTTGATGTTGAAACCAGCCCCTACTAGTCGTCAGAAAAATTAATTAAAAAAAATAAAAAATAGAAGTCTTAGAAAAAAATAAGGTTTTTTTAAACTTTTTTTGAAAAATAATAAAATAATAAAGGTTGACATGGTGGCCCTAATGCTAGCTTGGTTTGCGGCAAATTGCCCATGTGGAATGTGTTCCCAAAGTTCCCATGGATTTGGGGGAAGGGGCCTCTTTGGGGGTCCAAATCCCTTGTAATGTTAGAACTACACCAAATAGTGCATTTAGGTTGCCTTGACAAATTGGTTGCCTTACCTTGACAAAATTACCTCATAACTCACCCTTGACCACTTGAAGGGGCATGCAACTCTCTTTATGCTACAACAATTCTTGGTTTTGTATAAATTCCCAACTTCCTTGCTCCCTGACTTTAACGCTTGTTGTTGCGCCTAGCCTCTACTTGCTTCTTCTATTGTTTATCACAGTAATTATTAACAAAAAATTACTATAATTTTGGTAAATAGTTAAGGAAATGACTAGGGGGACACTCCCTAGTTGCTACGTGGACATTTCCTATAGCCCAACCTATTAAATTTGAGATTATTATTATGTTGAAATATGTAATAAAACCAAAACAATATTCTAGCGCACATTTGCGTTTACAAGCATTGCAAACATATATAACAGATATGTCCCATGTGTGACATGGCCAAAAGTTAAACTTAAAAATGAAGGAAACAAATAGTTTAGCTCTTGACCATGTCACAAATAAGACAAATTTGTTATATGTTCACAACCCTTCTAGACAAAGGTGTTTGCTAAAATATTGTTTTGATTTTATTTCATATTTCAATGTAATAATAATCTCAAATTTTATAGATTGGACTATAGGAGGTGTCCACGTAGCAACTGGGGGGGGGGTGTTTGCTACACTGAATATTGCGTTTATGTTGCCCCACACTAATTTCTTTACATTTCACACTATAAATATTTACTACTGCTACAGTATGTTTCATCAAAAATCACTGCAACAAAATATTTTTAGATAGCCTATCAACAACAATGAAGCAACAAAAAGACAAACTAGTGGCTTCCAAGTCACAAACCATGTGAAATCTAAATATTTAGTGAGTTGCATGTGCCTCCAAGTGGCCAAGTGATGAGTCATGAGATAACTTACTCGGATAAGGCAACCTAATTGCTAAGGCAACCTAAATGCATTATTCAGTGTAGTCATACCCATAGTTAACCCCTAAAATCATTTTGTGTTTAGAGGCCCAAAACTGCTTCAAAATACTAGTCCTCAAAGCAAGGTCAAAATCTTCATTGAAACTTACTTTTTAACAAATCCAACCCTAAGATCCTTTGGTTAACTTGCACAACTACATTGTCCCAAAATTTCAGAATGAATATCCCCACCAATTGCAAGATCGATGTGCCTAAATTTCAAAATGTAAGCTTTTCTAGTCCTTCCAAAAGGTGAAGTTTTTTTTTTCAAACTTTTTAGAGAAAACACATATGTTGTATTTCTTGTGCAATTTAGGCAATATTTTGGAAAATGGGGTGAAAGCATATATATATATATATATATATATATATATATATATATATATATATATGTATAAATTTAACCAAAAAACAATTGGATTCATTTTTACAAAAATTGTAAAGTGAAAGGTATTGATGAATGAGAGATATAACTAGTATGCTAATAAGTTTTGGAAGAATTTGAAAATTGTTAATCCCAATGGTGAGAATGCTCTAATAGACAATCAACAACTTTCATTCTCATTTTCATTTGAAAATTTTCAAAATTGAGAGTAAAAGATAACTTTGTATGTTTTTTCTACCCTCTTCCTACCTTCATTGCCCACAAAACAAAACTCCTTTTAACTCTTACCTCATTATTTGGAATTGAGTGATTCAATTGATTTTGAGTAGGTTTCAATCTATACAATTCTAAAAAAAAAAATTAGAATATTTTTTTTGCTGCCCAGTTTGACATTGAAATTGAAAAAACCTTCTAATTTTTGCATTGCTTATGGGAATGACATGAAATAAAGCTTCACATGTAGACTATGATGAGTAGCATCCATCTCAAAAATTTCATGAAAAAATTTCAAATTATGAAGTCAATAGAGCCTGCCCGAGTTCTCATAAAGCCCAAAGTGGGCTCCTTGGTCCTTTAGGGATTAAATAATGTGAAGGGAATTGATATGTTTACCACACCCTTTCAATTATTGTACCACACCTCCAAAGTAAATTTTAGATTTCTACCATCAAAAAGTTGAATTTCAGAATTTTGAATTTAGATTTGGACTTAGAGATCATGATTTGGTCCAAAACCACAAAAAATGTTGCAATTCATCAACACCCAACAAAAAAGATTTTTTTTTTTTTACAAATAAAAGTAAAAGCAACATTTTTCCCCCTAACTAAACTTTTTCATTGGGTGTTGTTGAATTGCAACTTTTTTTTATGGTTCTAAACTAAATCATGATCTCTAAGTCCAAATCTGAATCTAAAATCCTCAAATTTAACTTTTTGATGGTAGAAATCTAAAATTTTCTCTGGGGTGTGGTACAGTAATTGAAAAGGTGTGGTACACATATCAATTCCCTAATGTGAAATGTCAAGCAATTAGTATGGGGCAACCTAAATGCACTAGCTGCCGGTTCTCAGGTTTTTGCAAGTAGAGTCTGTGTCGCCATGCCTACGTATCAAATGTTGACTGCAAGCCGAAATATCAACCCACGGGCAAGCACGGGTGAGCACCGCGGTGGGACCGGCAAAGCGGCCAGCGTCGCTTCCCTCTCGCCAGCATTGACTTCCGCATGACAGGCCTCCGTGGCCACCCTTACAGCACGCCCTTTTCCCTCACATGGGTTTACCAAACTCTGAAATACAGCACTAGGCAATATACCCCTCCCACAAAACTCCAAAACAATCCCGAAAGAGACACCCAAGTAAACCAGCGACACAGATGATGACGACCAGTGTTTTTTTGTTTGTTTTTGTCAAGGTCGAGCGACTCGCACCCCAGAATGCGCGCAGGTAAGATTATTTTGCTAATATTGAACTGGTGTATGCATGTTCATCTAATAACTTTACTAATATAAACTACTTTCATCCAAAATCTGGCGAACTGGGTGTTTACTCAAGGATACATCTGGCGGTTCCATCCACTTTTTGAGCCCAATCTCCTAGTGTAGTGGTAGCTAGTGGGATTTTCAGGTAACAAAATTTCTCCGACAAAAAAAAGGAAAAATTTAATGGGTACCCCTGAAGTTTGCAATATTTACATAGATACTCCTGCTTTTTCAGAAATTGCACAAATACCCTTGGACCATAATTTTTAGCCATTTATTTGTTGTGCTTGTACTTCCTTCATGACCAATGTTGAAGAAGAAAATGTAATGAAACAAAAAAAGAAGCAACGTGCGCACAAAGGAACAAAGGAAATGACATGCACAATAAAACAAACGCCTGAATTTTTTGATCCAAGGGTATTTGTGGTATTTCTAAAAAACAGGGGTATCTCTGCAAATATTGCAAACTTCAGGGTATCCATGAAATTTTCCCTAAAAAAAATGCTGATGACGACGACGGGGAGAGCTTGGCAGCGAAGAAACGGGCCACTCACTCGCTCACTCACTCACGCACTCCGCCAGTCTGAACGCCACGGCGGAATGGCCTAGTATAAATTCCCGCGTCCTCGTATTCTCAGTCTTGTTGGCCGGTGGCCTGGCTTCCTAGTCCTTGCCGCGCGTGACGCTCGCTATATATCCAACCAGGTATACACACACACACACACGGAAGGACACAGGGTTGAAAATAAGACGCAAGCCTTGCGCACGCACACTACAGTAGTAGTACTAGTACAGATTACAGAGAGATCCCGGTGGTGGCTATGGTGTGTATGCACCTCTAGATTTGTCTAGATTTGCCCAGATTTGGCGAGCTTTGGTGAGCTTTGCATTGATTAGACTTGGATTCGCATCCGTGCTCACCACCACCCATGGCGATGGCGGCGTCCAGCTTGAGCAGCTACGGCGGACAGAATGTGATGATGCTGCGTGGCGACATGGGCAGCTCCAACTCTCTCGTCACCATGCTCACGTCTTGCAATCCCCACGTCAACTTTCCAGGTCCGGATCCATCTCCGATCCATTCACCTGCCCGGTGATCGATGTCTTGTCCCAAATTCTGTGTGCAGGGCGAACGGAATTATGCGTCCGGGGCGGAATTATGCTTCCATAGTGCCGGAGCTTGCCTTTGAGAGTGGTTTATAATTAGAGCGGAGTTATGCTCCCGTAGTACCGGAGCTAGCTTGCCTGTGAGAGTGGAATACAATTAGAGCAGAATTATGCGTCCGTAGTGCTGGAGCTAGCTTGCCATGTGAAAGTGGAACTAGAGTGGAATTATGTGTCCGTATTTAGTGCTGGAGCTTGCCTGTGAAAGTGGAATTAGAGCGGAATTATGCTCCCATAGTGCCGGAGCTTGTCTGTGAGAGTGGAATATAATTAGAGCGGAATTATGCGTCCGTAGTGCAGGAGTTTGCCTGTGAGAGTGATAATTGGAGGTAATGGTGATGGGGGGGAATGAGAGCAGTACTGAGATGTTAAGGATGGGTGTTGGAAATGTGCAGTGGTGGGTGGCGGCGGAGGACTCGAGGACGCAATTGTGGGAATGAAACGCCCTTACAGCTACTCCACATTCGACTCCACGCCGTTGCTAGACAGGGACCCGGACGATGACGCAGGCGACGACGTCCTCTCCGGTGGTGGTGGAGGGCAAGGCGGTGGTCCCGTGGAGAAGAAGCGGCGCTTGTCCTTCGACCAAGTGCGTTCACTAGAACGCAATTTCGAGATGGAGAACAAGCTGGAACCCGAGCGCAAAATGCAGCTCGCTAAAGAGCTGGGCTTGCAGCCACGTCAGGTCGCCGTCTGGTTCCAGAACCGCCGCGCGCGCTGGAAAACCAAACAGCTCGAGCGTGACTACGAAATGCTCAACTCGGGGTACCTTAAACTCAAAACCGATTTCGAGACCGCTCTCCGCGAGAAAGACGTCCTCAAAGCCGAGGCACGTATCTCACCCCCCTCTCTCCTCTCTCTCTCTTATGATCACTTTCTTGGTCGGCTGTGGTGAATGAGAACGCCAACGTGTAGCTTTTGCTGTTGTCTGCTAAGGTTTCTGTTTTGGTTACCTTGCTAAACTTCTCACTACCCTTGCTAAACTTCTCACTACCCGATTCTTTTCCGTAGGAGGTGACAAATGGGGATGTGAGAAGCTTAGTAGGAGAAATTTCACCTCTTGCAACCCACGTTTCACTTTGTTGTGCTTATTTTTTTTGTTCTCTTTGGTGGAAAGGGCAGTTAATTATTGCATCTTCTGAAAGCTGGTAATCATTCCCCATTCTCATTCTCCAAAACAAACAAAATTGAAAATTACACCATCTTCATGAAGAATGAGCTCCTATTGACTCCTCTTTTCTCTCAACAACTTCTCAATCTCCATTCTCTTTTCATTCTTCGAGAAGCCGTGACTACCCCTACTGTCGTGAGCTTCGGCTCCTCTTTTCTCCCAACAACTTCTCAATCTCCATTCTCTTTCCATTTTCCGAGAAGCCGTGACTACCCATAGTGTTTCCTGAGCTTTGATCTGATCGGGTTGTGGCTCGGGGTGATTTCAGGTGCAACGTCTGTCAGGGAAGACGAGCAGTCAAGACTCGCAACAATCCGTGGACTCGTCGCAATGCGAGAGCGAGTCGCCGTCGTCGCCGTTGTCGCGGAAGGGCGTCGATCTAATTGTTAAGGAGAAGCTGTTGGTGGAGGAGTTGGTGATCGATCCGCAGAGCACCACGAGCTCCGGAAGCCATAGCTCGGAGTTGCTTGATGCGGAGAGTCCTCGAACGGCGGACAGCAATCCTTTGCCGCAACTGGCTGGTTATTGCAGCCAATTGAATAATACGACGACGCTGAGTGCCGCCGACACTTTCACTGTGGGTCCCGGACACGACGACGTCGGCGCGGCGGTGAAGCTCGAAGACCATGGCTTCCCTGTCGACCCCAGTTGCGGCTACTTTTTGCCTCCCATTTCGGATCAGAGTGTGCTCCCTTGGTGGGACTGGGCTTAATCACGGACCCTTAATCCACCCCCTTAACCCATCCCTTAATTGTCCAGATGTTTGTACATGCTTGTGTATTTCGAAAATTTTCCTGGCTTGATGTTCGAGAAGAACTGTTAAGTCACAGCCTGTGTGTAGATTGTATGATATATTCATCCTTATACATGGTGTAGTTAATCCCAGAAAACCCAGCTGAATTAGTGGTAAACTTAACTTAACCCCTGGTGTAGAGTCTGTTTATGCAGAGAGAGCGAAATGTAGAGCTTATTTTAAGTATAGCAATTTTAACGCAAAAAAGTGAAGGGAAAGCAAAGCTGAGAAAAAGCTAAGTCATGGTCTTGCTGATGCACCTCATTTTGTTAAATTCCTTAGAGCGACGGGCAAAATGGCGTATTTCCGCATCAGTACGTATATTAGAGAGACCCGTTTCCCTTTTCTAGTCTTTACCTCCGAGGATCACGAAGACTTCGAACAGATGTTTGTTTGTTTGTTTGTCTGTCGACTTTCTTTAAGACAAAAACAGAGTTTTTGGCAAGACTAGGTGGGCTCCGAAACTCCTTTACTATGGGAGTGGTGTAGGGTAGGAATGGTCGGCATATAACTTACCAAAAAACGTCGGAGAAATCTGTTTGAGACTGGGGGTCTCTTTGAGTGTACTCCGAGGACTTGCTACGTTTTACTTCGAAAATAAAAGGAGAGAGACTTGGTTGGATATTTTCATGAAGCCCTTTCTTTTTGTATGTGCGTTTGGAGTTCCTCAGTTGTTGAAAGCTTGGTGTTTTGTTTGATGTGGGGTTAGTCGGTGGAGTGGTGTGGGCACCCCTAACACGGTTTGTGTATGCAATCGATTGTGAAGTAGCATACATCATAATATTTGTTAATTTGGAAAAAAAAACAGCCAATTTGAGGACTTCTGAATTTTTGCATTTGTGAGAGTATTTTGGTGATTGAGAGTGAATTTTATGATAACTTCTTCAGAAAATTTACATCTTGAAGAAATTATCATAAAATTCACTCTAAATCACTAGAATACTCTCACAAATACGAGTTCAGAAGTCCCAAAATTAGTCGTTTCCCCCATATTAACAAATATTGTGGTTTAATTGTATATCAACTGTTTTTTTGTTCTGTTTTGATGATAGTGTATGATAACTACAGGTTGAGTAAGTTCTGGATGGAGAAGATATTGTTGTTTATCAGAAAGGGTGAGTTACCTACAAGTAGCCTGGAGCTAGTGAACGTGGCCTTTAGAAATCTGGGAAATGCTCTACAATTCAATTGTGGCTCTATGGTACTCCCTCTGTCCCTATAAAAAGCTCTAAATCAGACACACTTCTTGTACCACTAAAAAGTTCTCTATTGTTGATTTCAAATGTTAAGAAAGCGTTTGCCATGTTCAATGATCTCATGGGGGCAAGTTAACCCCTAAGTGCCCCAACACCCCATATATAGCCTCCCACAATTTCAAAGCCTTGTTTTGAGGGATTGAATTTAACTTTTTGATCTTGCTATAAACTACAATTATGAGGGCATTCAAGTTGTTCATGCCAATAGAGTAATGGTGAGGAAAGCCAAATGTTGTACAAGTGTCGCAAGAGATTTGATTGGGTGAAACACCATATAGGGCGTGGTGGCAAGCACCGTTTTAGAGGTTGCAACTAGTCAATATCCCTTGCAAGCTTCCTTGTGGAAACTTTGTGGTAGTGGGAAAGTTGTTGGCAAGGGTTCAAGCATGTTCTATACCCTTATCATGGCAACCATCACCAACTATGTTGGTCATTGTTTTCAGTGCAATAGCAATTTGAAGCCCTAAAACTTGACATAAAACAAAGTGCAATCTTCAATAATTTACAAGTGTGTGCATTCACATCTAATCTTGTTGCTCACAAAATTTGAGATGAATCTGGGGCTTATAGAATTTTATAAAAATCATCAAATAGCAACTACCTACCAGAAAATGAGATTGTGCCATCACACATTGTTTGATCGGATGTTATAATCTCCCATCTCCTGCGGTGAATTGTTCCCAAAATTTGCAAGTCATTTTCTAAGTAGGTGTTCCACTATTTTCAATGGCCAATGTTTGTGATCATCCAATTGGCTGAGATACGATGCGTCAAAGTTGTTAGTCTCCAAAAACTCTAATTTTGGTGAAAACAGCTTGGACGCTCAAGGGTTAAGCGATTAGAGAGCATTCCTCTCCTAGCAAGCTTGGCTTTGTCCATATGAGGTACCTTTGTTACTACGTATCTTTAAATCATCAATAATAAAGAGCTGACATCATGCACAAATATGGTATTTTTTGCATGGAATTCGGGTGCCCAGACAGCGACATCAAAGCTAGAGATTTTGAATACATTTGATAGATGGTATATTGATTCTAGAACGCATGTGTTACTAGCACAAAGACTAAAAACTCAGTCAATCCTTCACAAGGAAACTTTTTGGACGTTTTTAGAAGGACAGACAGAGTATTTCTTTGAAAGATAAAAATTTATTACGTCTGTGTTATGATGAACAGAGATCCCAATTAATCTTTATTTAAATGTTTGAATATATGGTTACATTCTTGTAGCAGCCACTTGCTTTACGTAAGATGAATTCATCACTGTAAGTTTAGCAATGTTTAGCTGTCTCAGCTTGTTCTTATTGCAACAAAAACTCTTTAGTAAAGAGCTCGTAGAAGTACCTTAAGTATTTCAATTACCATGCCTTGTACAAATATTTGCCAATTTGCATCAATTCAAGTGATAAGCAAGTTTGTGAGGTGCACTAATAAGGTGATTTATAATAACTTAGATAAGGTTTAGTATATTGTAAGCAACAAATCTTAAACATCCTCTTAACATTGAGATTCAAATTGGAAATATTTTAGAGAGATTTTGTAAGCATGCATTTAAAGTTTGAAACTGGAGAGTGTGTAAAGGATGCCGCACCATGAAAGTTGTGCCACCAAACTGTTGCCTTGGGACCAACACAAAGTTGTGAGCCTTTGCACTCGTTGGACGTCCTGATTAATCTGAAATTTACTCAAATTAGTGCGGAAAATATCCATGCTAACCAGCCATGTCACAATGCACTACTGGTGGTTCCGGTTCTCCAAGAAAAACAGTGCATGTTTACAAAAATTTAGAGAGCAATTTCCACAAGAAGTTGAGCAAAACTCTCTAAGAAAGTATCCCACTTGTAGAAGCAGATTCTGAAAATTATAGTCAAAGTTCTACCAGCTTAGTTTTGTAACTACAAAGACCGTGAGTACCGGTGTGTTCAATTCTGAGTTTTTATCACATTTAGCAGTGTTTTTTTAGTCCATTAACCCCTAAATGCATGGGGCACCAAATTTTGGTGTTTGCAATATTCTGAGGTTCAATAAACCTAGCTAAGTTGCTATTTTTAATAGTTTACATTTTGGATTTATAATTTGTGAAGTTTAATTTTATGATCAACAATCTAAATTTGAAGATGATCAATTATGAGTTTTTTATCCAAGCTGTTGTGCAAGGGTCTTGGCTTTCTCTAGTGTTGAGAGCTCTTGGAAATGAGCCCTACACTAGATCTTGGAGAAAAACTTAGACAAAAAATTCATTTGAAATAATTGTAGAAGAGATTTTGAAAAGCTATAAAGTGATTGAGATTATGTATGTTATTTCCTTTAACCTTGTATTTTTTTGATGGACACTCTTTTAGATCCAACATGTGAAAAGAGGATTTAAAGGCCTCAAGTCATTTTTGTAGTTTTAACACCCTCATGATCAAACATTATAATCTTTCAATCCATTAGTGATATTGTTGTGATTTCTTTTCTTGTGTGACCTCCAACATATCTAGTTTGAATTTGTACGGTTACAATTCAAAAAAACTTGACACAACTTATTAAAATTTTACCTTTTTGTTCAATCTGAAACAAATTACTAAAAACCCAAAAAAGGCCTCAAGCATTTAGGGGTTAAGTAGTGTGTTTTAAAGCACATTTAGCAATGCTTTTTGGGCCACTTGGGCTAATTTTGAAAAGTCAGGTGTTGGGGACTACATTAATAATGGTATTTAGTGTTGGCAACACTAATTACGAACCCCAAGACTAAATGTCAACAATCCCCTTAATGTTACCAACACTAGATGTCAACCTATACATTATTTGTCAACTACTGTAATTTTTTGGGAGTAATTTTTTTTACAAGTTTACATTTAGTATTAGAAATTGATTCATTTTTAATCCAAAAAAATCCAAAAAAATCCAAAACAATCCAAAACAATCCAAAACAATCCAAAACAATCCAAAACAATCCAAAACAATCCAAAAAAAATCCAAAAAAAATCCAAAAAAAATCCAAAAAAAATCCAAAAAAAATCCAAAAAAAATCCAAAAAAAATCCAAAAAAATCCAAAAAAAATCCAAAAAAATCCAAAAAAAATCCAAAAAAAATCCAAAAAAAATCCAAAAAAAATCCAAAAAAAATTCAAAAAAAATCCAAAAAAATCCAAAAAAATCCAAAAAAATCCAAAAAAAATCCAAAAAAAATCCAAAAAATCCAAAAAAAATCCAAAAAAAATCCAAAAAAAATCCAAAAAAAATCCAAAAAAAATCCAAAAAAAATCCAAAAAAAATCCAAAAAAAATCCAAAAAAATCCAAAAAATCCAAAAAGAATCCAAAAAAAATCCAAAAAATCCCAAAATATCCAAAATATCCAAAAAAACCAAAATATCCAAAATATCCAAAAAAACCAAAATATCCAAAATATCCAAGAAACCAAAATATCCAAAAAAACCAAAATATCCAAAATAACCAAAATATCCAAAATATCCAAGAAACCAAAATATCCAAAAAAACCAAAATATCCAAAAATCCAAAAATTCCAAAAATTCCAAAAATTCCAAAAAATCCAAAAAATCCAAAAAATCCAAAAAACGCAAAAATCCAAAAAACCCAAAAAAACCAAAAATCCCAAGAAATCCAAAAATTTGAAATAAAAAAAAATGTTATGATTTCTTCAAAAATGTTATAACTTTTTTTCTTCAAAAAAAAGTTAAATTTTTAATTTAATGTTATAATATAATGTTTCCAAAGTTCCCAAAGTTCCCATATGACGTTCCCAATATTCCAATGAAGTTCTCAAAGTTCCCATATGATGTTCCCAAAGTTCCCATATTTTGGAGGAGGCAACAAAGAGTGGTGTGCACAAAAAAAAGGCAACTCTAAATACAAACTAGTTGAGATTTAGAGTGAGTGAAGTTAAAGTGCAAGTAACACTATTAGTACCATAACACTAAATACCATTATCAGTGTATTGATCCGAGCTGGTCCAAGCAATTGTCTTGTGCATGTGTACATCCCATAGGTGGGGCCAAATATCTGCAACTCAATAATAATCAGGGACTCTCCTTACCGAGAATTTTCTTTGGGGTTTGTTTTGGGTTTTGTTAGAGAGATACACAAAGTTAACCCTTAATCCTTAAAGGAAGGGCTGGTAATAGCGGTTGCGTTGCAAACATTTGCAGCGGACAAAAATCGTCCTCCTTGTCCTCTAAGGGTCCCATGGGCATAGTAGATAGGTTGCAGTATAAATGACATTTGCTACCAACAAAAGGTTTAATTTGGGACCTCAATTAGCTCACTAGAACCGCATTGATCTATATTCAAACTTCTTTGCTAATTCTAAATACAGTAAAGGTGTGGATCCATTCTAATTACAAGAAAAACATCTTGTATTGTACTGATTGTAAATAGCCTTTCAAACGTTTTAGGGTTAAAAGAAAACAAAAACAAAAGTAGAATCATCCATGTAGTCTATGCACACTCATCCATAAAACCAACCAAAATGAGCAACATTGATCCAAATTTTGAGACATCCAATGTTTTTTCAAGAGGGATTTGGTTGTTTCATCCAATTTCTCAACCCCATTTGCTTTTAGTGTTGAGGTAGCCAGTTTCAAAATGCAGCGTGATTTAATCCCTAAAGGGCCAAGTGTTTGTTCAACAACCACTTGAAAAATCAAGTAGGGTCATATGGAGTTAATTTTTATTGGATGTTCTCAAAATTGTTACACAAGGTGCAAATATGTATCCCCAAATGGCAATGTAATTTTTTCCCCAATCAGATGCTCGATTCAAAAGTTATGCTGCCCAAAAGAATTTGAGCAACTAGGGTAGTTTGGGCATCTTTGGAGAATCTTATGCTAAAACTCTCATCAACTTTTGAAATTTGGCAAGTATGTAACTAATAAAACATGGTGTACAGTTGTCAAAAAAAAAATTGAGCTCTCACATCACATTTTGAAGGGAGTCAAATTTTGTTAACTATGTTTGGGCAATTTCAAGAAAAAATATTTTCCTCTAACTTCAAGCTCTATTATCTTTTAAACTATACTTCCAAAGCTCTTGAATTATTTTTTTTGCATATTTCAAATGTTTGTCTCAAACTTTTCACAGTTTGGATTTCAAATAAAAGACTTACTCATTGCACAAGTAATCATGAAAGAATGACTAAGGTATTGCCAATTCACTTAACCTCCTTGCATTGCAGGGTGATTTAAAACAAGCTAGATTCTATGTTTGCTTTTGAAAATTTTCATGAGTTGACTTAGCATCATATGTTTATGAAACTTCAAAAAGATCAAATTTGTGTAGAGCAAAAATTTTACTCTAGGAAGGCTCAAAGTCTGCTGACCTTGTTTTGCGAGAATGAAAAGAATTTGTTTTTCTCACTTCAAACGTTACAATCTTACAATTTGCGCGGGTTAAATGGGCTGAATTTTTTGCACAAATTGATCTATTTGTTTTATAGACTTTAGTATGGTTGAAATTTAGAAAAGAAATTTTTATTTTCAATTTTGGGCTTTGCACTAAAAATTGGCAGTTTCTGAGATTTTTTCTCAAAAAACACCCTTGGTCCGTTAGGGGTTAACAGCTTTTTATTCATATGTTTTTCAACTCAGCTGCAATTGGCATTATGTCTCAAGTGCCATTGAATTTTTAGAATTTGATTGGTCAAGAGGTTGAAAACCATCACTTAATCCTTAAACAACCATAGATCATAGTATATACATTGTTGTATAATTGGCATTTGTTATCAACAAGAAGTTTCAGTTTGGGATCTCAAATAGCTCATTAGGATCATATTAATCTATATTCTAACTTCTTTGTTTATCTCAAATGTAATAAAGGTGTGAATCCATTTCAAATACAAAAAAGTAAATCTTATATTGTACTAATCATAGTGGCACACTAAGTTGTTTAAGGGTTAACCTTTAACCCTTAAATGTGCAAGCCCTTTTTATTTGCAAAAAACACTCAAAATTACTTTTTAGATATTTGATTTCAACAACAATCTTCTTCTTTTATTTTTCCACAAATCTAACAATAGCATTAGACTCAAGCAAGGAACAGCGTTTGGAGAGAAATTTAAACTTCACTGGCTAAAATCCGGCATAACTCATTTCTAATCAGTTATTCACTAGATTGCATTGAATACTAACATTGCAAAACATTATAATTAGTTATTTTTGTAAAATTTGAATTATTTTAGTTGGTAATTTCATATTCAATTGGTTTTTTTGCAACGTAACTAGCTCACAGTATACGAAATGTTGGTTTTCCTCAAATATTGGCAAGGAGCCATACTAAGAGTTTCATAAAGATTAACCATACAGATTGAGAGATGTGATCATATAAAGTTAGTATAAAAGGAAAAAATTGATCGCTCCCCAAAAATTTTAGGCCCCTTTGAATACATGCGGTGAACATTTTTTGCACTGTGAATGTCAAAGAGATTTGTTGCATATGTTCTAAAGCAAGTTAGAAATATCTCCACAAGTTTTTTAGGTCAACAAAAATATGCAATACACCCTACATGATCTTGCATTGCAAGCATGTGCTTGAAATTCATACTACACTAAGGTATTTTGCAAACCAAATTTCAATGATTATTTTTGGTGTTTATAAATTCCAAAATTGGCAACCATAAAAAAAACTAAAAAATAACCAAATCTCTAAAAGCCATTGCATTTTAAAAGTTATTGTATAGCACACACTACTAAAAAAATCATGGTTAAAATCAACAAAAATTAACAGAAAATTGTGTTTTTTGTTTTTTTTAATTTAGTTTCATTTTCTAGGCTAATTTTGAAAAAGACTTTGTTGTTTACCTATTGTTTATCTGAATTTTATATGTTGTTTTCTGTTGTTTATCTATTGTTCTTTTTTACTAGTAGAAAATTTAATGATTAAGAACAATTGTAAAATTAAAAATGATCAACCACCTAAAAATTGTCCCGTAGCAAAATGCCCAACAAGCAAGCCAATTGCTACATGGCGCTTGACAAGTGTCATTGGACTTTCACATGGCAATTGCCATGTGGAATATGCAATATATGCAACACATCACTCAAGTGTCACCACCAAGATTTAAACCAATGATCTCATGAATGAGGTCAGAGAAACCTCATCATTACATTATATGTATGTGTACATATACAACATTCATGTAAAATTTTGTTTTATATAGTCTTGTTTCATTTCTTTCATTTCTTTATAAATTCAGTAATTTTAGAAGCTAGTTTGGCCTAGTAAATGAGTTTTTTTTAAAAATATTAAATTAAAAAAAAAATTGCAACATGAAATCAATTTTTACCTTCACCATTTTGTTTGAGATTTTAATCTTTCAACGAAAAGTTATGAGCAAAATGAGGGTATTCAAAAATGTCAAAAAAATTGTTTAATTTCATCTTTCTGATTATTATCTATAACAACCTCAAATGGATAATCGGAGGTAAAGATTGGCTTCATTTTCAAAAAAATTAGTTTTAAATTTTTTGAATTTTGAATATGTTAGGCTAAAGTAGCCTTTAAAGTTTGTTAACCTTAAGGATATCTACTTGAAAAAACTAAGGAAAAAAAATCTTATATTATAAAATTGAGAATTAAACAAATATTAAAAGATTTAGTTTTTTGTTTTATTTTTTAATAGAGATTTTGAAATGTTTTAAAAAAATTCAAAAATATTTCAAAATTTTCTTAGATTTCATTAGAAGAAAAATGAGCTCAAGAGAAAGCCTCCCAATCTTAACACACCACCCTACTTATTAAGATAGGAAAAGCATAGGTTGGGTGCCTACACAAGGGTTTCTATCTTGTGTGAAATACTCAAATGTACCATGCTACATGACAATAGGATTTGATGATGCAAAGCAATATAATAACATGAAAATCACTAATGCAAGGACCTCTAGTGGGACGCAATAGTAAATTACAATTAGAATTCCTAATCAAACAAGGACACTCATCAAACAAAGAGTATAATATTGTAAAAAGAAATTATCCTCATGGAGTACTACATCATGAGTTGCAAGCGGGTATAGGGCATTAGTCTCCTTTGATTTGAAAAGGACTTTACATTTAAATGCTTTTGACCCCTCTTGCCACCTCCCTTGAGGGCCTTCTCTTGAGCTTACTTTTCCTCTAATGCTACTGATTTGGTAAAGAAAAAATTGTGGTGTTTAAAACAACGGAAGCAAGATACCCTCTTTACAAAATTTTGTTAAATTAGTCAAGTGCTCTTTCAGAATTTATAACTAATGCAAAAACTTTTCCAAAAAGTCAAAACCACATTTGCTTTGTTTCGCATCTATTTGTGTTCATATGAAAAATCAAGGATTATTTTTCATGCCTCCAAAGCCCTTGAAATTATCAAAAAGCCCTGAAAGTGACACTTTACAAACACACTACTTCAAAGCTATTATGGTTGAAAGAACCAAAGTATGTAAATATAATCAACATAACAATTTTCATTATACAAGGTGCACAAGAGAAGCCACTTAATGAATCAAAGACACCTTCAAATCTTGCAATGCACAAAGAAAATTCAAAACTCACTAAAAAGAAACTATAAAAATTAAGTATCAAAGTTTTCCTTTTTTGGCACAATTTTAATCCCTAAATACCCAAGGCACCAAATTTGGCGTTGGGGAAACTCCCAGAAGATTTGATTGCTTCAACATTTTTATTTTTGGAGAAGGTGCAAGCCAAAGTTAACTTCAACATTCAATTTTAATGTATTCCATATTTCAATTGTTTTTGGTGGAAGCTAAATTGCAAGGATACTTCTTGCACACCAAATTGTGTAATAAATAGTGTCATTGCTAAGCCTAAGGTAGGAGGCTCTTGAATGGTGCATCTAAGGGCTGAAACCACATTCCGGGTAGGTGAAACTTCTTGAAATAATTTTTAGTAAATTTTCCTTGAAAGACAAGAAGAATTAGCATCTAACCATGTTGTTTCATATTTTTTGGAACTTTGGGGAATCAGTTATGAAGTTTTGGAGTGGAAAGGCCATAGGGCTCTAAAATGGAGCACCTTCTCAAATGTACATTACATGTACATTGTTGAAGGGTTATGAAAAACAACATGTACAAACATAGTACATTTGAGGAGGTGCTCCATTTTAGAGCCTACTCCAAATTAGAGCCTCCTACCTTATGACAACTTGTCACATTGAAGATAGGCATCAAGTTGAGAATAAAGTGAAAATATACCTTGGGCATTCCCTTGGGTAGTGATGTCCTTTTTACTAAAATTTTGTCATCTAACAAAATTAAAATGTGTTTTTGGGCTAATTTCACTTTAAATGTTTTTGTAATATAGATTAGAATTTGTTCATTGTCAAATTTTCTTTTTTTCATGATGATGTTTGGTCAATAATTGGAATTTAAAAAAAACTATGTATTAGATGGTAGCTCTTTGAAAGTTGCATTGCAAGCTCATTTATGAAATTGTGGTCATGGATTTTAAGAGGGAGTCATTGATTTTAAAGTAACAAAAACAAACACCAAATCATCATAAATGGTTGTCTCCCATTTTTTTATGCAAATGCTGTCATTTTTGCTTTAGAAGTTAACTAAAGCTAAGAAAAACCAAAAAAATCCATACTCATCTACAAACAATCACATGTATCTTAAAATCCAAGTGAACATTTGAAGGTTTTCCTAATAACCCCTTTTGAAAGGCTTTGAAATTCAAGATCCTACCATTACAATTTTATTTGGATGTTTAACCCTTAGTTGCTAGGTTGGTCGCCATGATTAGCCTAGTTACAACATAGGTGACTAGCCCAGTTACAATACTCTATATTGTTCATCTCAATGCCTAACAATCATAAAATTCTTTCCTAAAGTTGTAGGAGTCAAGAGTGCATGATGCGCTCATGAAAATTGCAAGGAGGGCAACTTGGGACCTAACACCATGTTTTTAAATCTTATCACAATTTGGGTAACCTAAAAATATGAATGCATCTGATGTGGTAATTATTTGCCTTCCATGATGGACCATGTATTTATGATCACAACGTTTTTTTGTCCTTGACATTTAGGGGTTAACTTTTAAAGGACAGATGGGTCACCGTGGCATGCCTTGCTTGTAGCAATCTATAGTGTTTTTGCACATGGGCAACAATAATATTGCTTCAAAAACTTAGAAAAGCCAACAATGCAAGCTAATCCCATGAAAATTGCAATGAGGGCAATTTGGGACCTAACACCATGACTTCGAATTTTCTCATAACTTAGGATACCTCAAAATATGAGTGGAATTCTTTTTGCCTTCCATGATGCACTAAGATAGGAGGCTTGATCAACTTTAGGAAGGGCTGACATTTTAGATCAAATAGCTAAGCTCACCTAAGTCATCAATAACAATAATAGATATTTGAGGAGATCCAAATTAGAGCATGGTCTGAATGAGAGCTCCCTACCTTACTTGTCTATGATCACTTCTAGAAAAAAATCAGATGAATAACAGTTTTCTCTGGGCTACAGAATCTTTTTCCAGAGCCAAAGGACGATTTTCGTTCTCTTGGACGTTTAGGGGTTAATAATGATCACACAAGGGCAATTCAAAAACTACAAGTCTGTCTTCCATAAATTAGAAAAACACCCATGTCTGGGTTAAGAAACCTTACCGTAAGTGAAAATAAGATCTTTCTATCTGCGCAAATAATTACATGAACATGCATGGTGACACAATGCTGTTTTAGAAACGGCATACATGTCGCTTAGTTGAAGTCTCAATTGATTTATAGTGTTTCGAATTTATACTCTTTCTATTGACACTACGAGTATAAATAAGTAAATATATAAGCTTTTCAGTGAAAAGTGTTACAATCGAAGGAAAAAACCAACACATAAACTAGCGTACACACTCATTCTTGAAGTTTCAACATCACGGATACTAATTATTATCAAGAAATCATTCCGAAACAAATAACCATTCATACTAGATTATCCTAGAAAATCCTCCTGAAGCAGTGTCACTAACTCACGATTCTCGTCTGCTTCCAAAACCTGACTTCTAAGATCCAAAATCTTCTCTGAAACTACTAAGCCGATAGAGTTTGAAATCACGCTATGTAAATCACCTCTTCGTTAACGCACAAATCTTAAAGCAAAACACTGAATGAGCGTTACGGAAACATGATATTGAGTTAACAATTCATGCACTCCGAATATAGGTTACCGATTTACAGCTCAGAGAGGCTATTAGCTGAAGCCAAACCAAGAAGGTTTGTGCTTCATGGTCATAAAGAGAGAAAATTGTAGAAGGTAGTGGCATCACTACGCATGCCAGATTTTGGAACTTACTAATCCTCGCACAACCGCAACAGTCGCGTAACTAAACTGACAAATAGTAAAGTATTGAAAAAGAATTGGTAGAGGAAGCAAGACCTTACTAGGATGCAGTGACTGATAAGTTGGGATATACAACCGAGAAGACTTCACGAAATCTACCTAATTTATCAAACAGTGTTTCCTTCAGTAGCTACCAAAAGAAAGTTTCTACTAAAGAAAAACACTGTTGTTGCCTAGCTTCCATACAGGATAGGAACGTTTATCACCAAACAGCATTCTGACAAATTAAGAAAGGTAAAGAAACGGAATGCAACATGCAACATGACTATACTAGCGACAACCTTCATGGTTCTAAAAATAAAAATAAAAATAAAAAATAAAAACAGCTGCTCACTAGCAGCATATCATCAAATGATTAAAAAGACTTATCTGCAATTGGCAACACTAGGGAGTAGCCTCAAGTGTCAAAAAAAGGGCAGGTCTCTCCAAACTCTTAATGAACTTGTCCATTCTGTTCTAGCTTTGATATGCATTTGGATATTGAACAAGATACCCAACAGTACATGCCAAAAATGAGTTGCGCCAAAGCATTCCTGAATGGTTCCTTCAGCTCTTCTGCACAAATAAAACCCAGTGACATGACCAGGCTTAGATACTGACACAAATGAATAAAAAAAGTCCAACCATACGTTTCAACAATTAAATTAAAGTAGTATAAATCTTTGAGAAGTTCTGTGCTTGCCTGGACAGGTAAGAAGATTTTGAATTCTGGAGGGAGCTCTTCTTCCGAGTACAACCGATCAGCGAAGTAGATACGGCGGACACGGCAATTGGCGTGTACTTGCACCCGCAACGTTTCCACATAATTGGTACCATATGCCCTTCTTGTGAAGTCTACAAGGTTGAGTTGAATCTGATTCCAACCCTCGTCCAGCCTCATGGGCATGGTGCAGATATAGGGTTTCACTCGTGTGATTGACTGCACAAACACAACCACTATAATACATTCCAATCGAAATGAACGAGTCTAATTGTGGTCGCAACATCAATCCAGTTCAAAGCCTTCGATCGCTGAAGAGTCTTATAATAGAAAATACGACACAAAGGTGGTATCAAAATGACCTCAAGTCTCAATAGAGCACCACCAAGATCATTCTCAAGCAAGACAGAAACCCATACTGCATCTAACTACTTTCGACAATCAGCAAAGTAGGTAAACTGTACAAAGATGTCAAACTTCACCCCTGATAAGAGGACAGATCCACAGGTCATAGTTCATTAACCTACCTGGTAGTTTGATACGCGAAATCGGCGACGGACGTTCTTGTCATCGAGCACCTGCACCTCAAACGTGAAGTACTTCTTCATGTTCTTCATGATCATCACAAAAATGGGCAACTTGATCCCAAGTGTCAACCGTGGATCAGCAGGGCAGCTTATATAGTTACTACTCACGTTTGTGCTCATGATCTCCAACACACTTGACTGGAGGTCCTCGTCGGCACACCTTGTAACATGTCCATTTTGAGCTGCACAAGTATCACATGATTGAGAATATCCTGAAATAGATTGCAGACCTTTACTAGTGCTGACTTGTTTCTCAGGCTTTATAAACAGAAGAAGCATCGATCTTACTAGGCCCACATTAAGAATCACCTATATTTGAACAAAGATGTAAGAAAAGGTCAAGAAGAAGTTGACCAAGTGCATCAACCAGAAATCAAATGTGAAAGGTCACTACCCTGATTAAGATATAACACTCACCTTCTGTACCCCAGATCTGCAGTGGTTTGCTCCTGATCACACACCACAATCAGTCAAGGAACTGAACAAATGAGCAACCAATCATCTACATCAATATGCAGGCAGGGATGTTGAACAGAAAACACAAATCCTAGAGAGAATTACACATTACAAAACAGTCAAATGCAGGAACTCAATAAATCCAGTAACAACGGTTTAGATTCTAAAAGTTTGACAATTCACTGAAAAAACACACAGTATTTCTTCAACTCACCCTAGGCTGTAAAAAATTGAAAGAAACCCCGACTGAAACGTATTCTTGAACATGTTTTTCCTCAGTAAAGTCGATCTTGTTCTTCAAACCGCTTTTGAAACAACATTTGATTGTATTCAGGTCTGGCAGTCTTCTCAACACAAAACAAGAAAAACAATTATCAGCACTAACATCGATCATCTCCAAATTGTAAAAGAATATACAAAGATCCGATGTAAGTTTACCTTCAATTCCTAACATAAAACATCGCATCAGCAGTACACAGTTCTGCGCTACTGAACTTCAAAAAAATGCTTAAGAAGTTGCGGGCTAGCAAAGTAGAGGCTTTACTAACGCAGATAAGAATCTACATCAACGCTAAAGTGCAAGAATATGAGCAAGAGGTCATTAAGAACAGCACGAGAATACACGATCGCACACTCCAGAAAACGATCGGCGAACGTATCATCGAATTAAATATGTGACAGAAAGTGCTAAGCACCAAACAACTAAGCTGCAGTACGAAACAAAGATAGCAGTGTAACAAAACTGTCAGACTTTGATACGATGTCAGAAGTAAGTGATTACGAAACAAACTTCCACATCAACTTAATGATAAAAAACGGTCTTGAACCTAAGCATCATCAAAAGTAATAAAAACACAACAAGATAATCCTAACAGCTTCGCATGTGACAGAACCAGACGACGGTACTTGAAAACTTCAAAAAACCTTCTCGAAGCACTAAACAACAATCTTAAGCACACCAAAAGAACGCGTCATCGAATTAACTACGCAATAGACAATGCTAAACACTAAAATTACAAAGCAGCAATATAAAAATACAGCGTAATCGATATAGCAACTGTCAGGCTAAGCATTTCATACAACGTGAGCGATTACAACATAAAACATCACATCAAACGTCATGATAATAAAATCGGTCTAACGTAAGCATCAAAATTACAAAACATTAGAACATAACCAGACGACGATACTTAATATCCTAAAGTAACACAATCTTAAGCACACCAAAAGAACGCGTCATCGAATTAACTACGCAATAGACAGTGCTAAGCACTAAATTACAAAGCAGCAGTACAAAAAAAATAGCGCAATCGATATTGCAACTGTCAAAGCTAAGCATTTCATACAAATGAGCGATTACAACATGAAACATCACATCAACGTTATCATAAATGGGTCCAACGTAAGCATCAAAACTAATAAAAAGACAACAAAACATTAAAACATAACCAGACGACGATACTTAATAAACTAAACACCTTGTAACGCAAATCTTAAGCATACCAGATGAAAAGAAACGGAAGAAAAGGAGGAAGAGGAACTGCGTTGTTTTTTTACCAAGTCCTTGAAGAGCAAATACGCGAGCAGAAAGAAGCAGACGAAGAGAATTTCAAACTCTGCCACGCGCACCAACTTGATCACCGATCCGACCGCCCGAGTAAACAACGACGGTGTGTCCGCCACTTGCTGCCGCCTCCGCATCGAACCCCGTCGACTAACCTCCACCCGCTCCTCCCCTGCAGCAAAGTGAGCCTTTCTCGTTCTACTACTCAAATCCAGCTCTATTTGCTCTGTTTGCTCTGTTTGCTCGGTTTGCTCTGTTTGCTGTGGTTCCAAGCTCTCTGGCCTCGCCCTGACATTCATAGATACAAAAACAACAACAACACGCGGCAGAGAGAGAGGATTGCGCAGCAGTCACAGACAACGACAAATCTCGCTTCGTCGAGCCTTAGTTTCTTTCGAGCTCCTGGCAACGCTCCTGGCAACGCTCCTGGAAACGCTCCTGGCAACGCTCCTGCAAAAAGGTTTCAAACCCTTGCTTGCTTTGCTTCTGCTTTGCTTTGCTTTGTTTTTCTCAGCAACAAACAGGAGCAGGGGAAGAGTGTACGTCCAGCGGTCGGTGCAGCCCCCAAACGGGAGCATGGGAAGAGTAGTGTGCGTCCAGCGGTCGATGCAGCCCCCAAACGGGAGCAGGGGAAGAGGGTGCGTCCAGTGGTCGGTGTAGCCCCGTCTTGCGGTCGGTGGTGGGTTTCTTGTACTGACTGTTAAATGGGTGTGAATCATACAATCGGTCGTGGTACGATACGAATCTTGGCGTCGGGTTATCGCCGTCCACTGGTCGCTCTCCCCGTGGATTGATTTTTTTTTTGTTGTTGTACAGGACAGGTACTTATTAAAGAGTGTTTTCAGCTTGGGTTTGAAAATCCTGGGGAAAATTACGCAAGGAGAAAATTACTCAAGGGATAAGTTCAAATATAAAACATTACTTTGTAGGGAAAATTTCATGGTTACCCCTGAAGTTTGCAATATTTTCATAGTTATCCCTGCATTTTTAGAAATTTTACAAGTACTCTCTTGGACCAAAAAATTTAGGCATTTGTTTTGTTATGGATGTCACTTTCTTCTTCCTTTGTGCGCATATCACTTCTTTCTTGTTATGAAAGCACACAAAGGAAGAAGGAAATTGTGGCATGTAGAACAAAACAAATGCCTAAATTTTTTTGGTCCAAGGGTATATGCAATATTTCTGAAAAAGCAGGGATATCTATGAAAATATGGCAAATTTTAGGGGTATTCATGAAATTTTCCCTAAATTTAATTGCATAAAATTCACAATAAAATTTGTTATATGCAAAATATTTTTACATAAAAAATTACAAGCATTGAGTTTCAGAAGAACTTACAAGTTGATAATGGGTACATTACAAATTCATTTTGGAGTTTTTTCAATGTAATAATAAAAATTGAATGTGTAAATTTCAAAATTAAACAATTGTATATTGAATGGTGAGTTTGTGATGTTCCAAATAGAAGGATTAGAAGTTTAAATATAGATGACCTAGAAGATATAGAATGAATTATGATTATTTTAAATAATTAACAAATGGTTTGTTTGTTGTAACATACATTTCATACAAATATTATATTTTTAAGAACTAGAAATGAGGTATGGACTCATTTGGGTTTGAGTTGAAAAACTTTGATTTCATACAAAACACTACAATCAAGTATATAAGTTTAGGCTCACTTTATACATGGCTTAAGGCAAGATTTAGACGTCTTTTGCCTTTTGATCTAGCCCCAAACCATGCAATCAATCCTAGAGGATCTAAAGTGAAGAAACTAAATTGGAGCTAGCTAAATTGAATTGGAATTAGCTACAAATTTGGTTCTATAGCAATTTGCATGAGAGGTTGGGCCGTTCTTCACAAGGGAACAAGATGTTTCCAAGAGAGTGAACCACATGCAATCAATCTTTGTGGATGACGCTGTTGTCCCAAAGCATACAACATTGAAGGATGAGAGAACTTGAAGCTAGGAACTTGTTTGCACAAGAAGGGAATAGAAAACAACTGTTGGAAACAACCTTCATCAATGAACACTGATGATAATTTTGATTTAATGGACAAGCTCAATCTGGTCCAAGTTTGGAGTTAGGGCTTTTGAAAACCTTGTCCCAATTTCATCACATGGCCCCAAAGTATCGAAGCCAAAATAATACCATCTAAGGTGCCACCTAGGATTAGTTGTAGTTCCGGCACGGCCTTAGTATAAAGCCCTTATGCCAAATTTGAAAAAACTAAGCAATCCTATTGGTTCAATTGGTTCAAATTTGGAGACTTTGGGCTAGCTCTCAATCAAGCCCAAGTATAAAGTGAGCCTTAGAGTACATTCTACTTCTGCTCATGGGGTTGTTTCATATGTAATGGTTTTGTTTCACATAATCGAACAAAACTAATATACAACTCTAATTTAGACAAAACGGACCACAGTCATAATATTCAGAAGAAGAGATTTAAAGGAGCAACTTGACATGATCACTGTCACAAACATGCTCTCACGAAATGAGCCTCAAAGATAGATCTGAAAAACTTCATATCAGGAAAAAAAGAATAAATCTCAAATTCATTGACACTGAGTCCGTTAAAACACCCTTGATAACGATCCAGGAACTGTTACTTGGCTCATTATGAACAAGTATCTTTCTGACAGGTGATATCTGCACACGCAAACTAACTAAAACATGATGCTTATCTCCTGCAAGGAAACAACTTGTCCATCTTGTGTAGAAGACCACTTTGTCAGAATGCAGCGGTTTAAATGTCCTGATACCCTTGAAAGTTGTTTGCAGGAAGAAACTCACTTTTGAAGTCCGTACATGGCGAACTACTGCTTCTCAGCAAATCCCTGAAGGGAAAAAAAAAAGGTTACAAGAGAACATCCTAGTCCTATGCGACCTGAGTTGAGATGCAAACTATTTTAAAAAGCTTAGCACAGTATACAAGTTGGGAATATGAACCTGCATCATGAATTGCTGAACCACAAAATGAAGGCGTTGCATTCCTGCCAAAAAGATAGAAATTACTATCTGCAAGGCAACGTAGCTGATGAACTCAATTCCAGTCACATATTTTTTTGCAGAAACAGTAAATTTAACATAGTTTGGTTTTGGATCATTGAATGGCATAGAATAAAGCAGACCTGCAAAACGCCCATAGAGAGCAGCAGGACAACTCACCTCTAACTCTTTCCTCCATCCCCTCCATCCTCTTCGTCAGAGTCACCTTTTTCTCGAAACCGGGGATTCTTTTCCTGCAACAAATTTCTGTGAGCATCGACCAAGTCCTGAAAGATGTACAGCAATATGCTACTGATACTTGAATTAGCAGTAAAACTGGCCTATCATTCCAAAAAAGAGAAATTTAACAAACAAAACACAACAACGATAGAATTATTTATTGAGGCTCTTCGAGCATTCCACCAACTTACAACTTTCTGGTCTTTATCTGGTCTTTTCACACCATCTGCAGGTGGAGCATCTTCATCTCTGTACCTCTTTCTTCCCTCTGCACCAATAAAAAAGCAACCATCAGAACTGTCCAGCAACAAATACCTCTCCATATGACAAAAAACCCTAGGAAACTGATAGCAGGTAAGAAGAATGAGAGGAACACCAAATGCAGAATTGACACAAAAAGCCCATAAAAGTACAACTAAATCATAAAATGGATTCGAAAACGCTGGGTCGGCTTTGATAGGGGGTTTCACCTCTGTTTCTGTTGTTACCTCCATGACCATAGCGATCTCGTCCACCTGTCACAATTCCGAAATTAGTCCGTAATATTAAATTAATCGCTTTCACATTATGGTACTTAGCCTCATCGTTTTCAAAGACAAGTTAAACAGCCAAAATCCCTGACTTGCGTTGTGCACAGCAATCAAAGTGGACACTACATGCTCACAAAATGCATGTAAAACACCTATTTCTCGATATAACATCCTATTATGCGATTTGTAAAGGTCCTTACGCCTGAATTCGTTTCCTCCACCGCCACCGCCATCTCCCAAACCAGGATATTGGACTCCCCCCATGCCAACAGGCTGTTCATATTCCACCAGCTGTCGACGAACTTCTAATTCCTTCTGTACCAACTTTCCATAGCCTCCTCTCCGTGCAACCATTTCAAATTAAGGTAAAGATCAATAGTAAGAGCCACAAGCACAGATTTACAGGCTTGCATATAATCACTGACAGATAAAGCCATACCAACATAGCTTCAAAGTAAATAGAAAATGGGAAAAAGGCAAAGAAGTAGAGGATATCTGGATCATAATCTGTGCGGTACTCATCGCGAACCTGCAATAATAAAAACAATCCCTCCCATTCATGTGAAGAAATGACAGATACGAAACAGAAAACGAATCAAAAAATATGGTGTAAAATCATTTTAAAACTCAAGGGAATATAACCTGCCCCCCGCTCCTTCCACGACCCCATTGCCGACCCTCTTGGAAACCCCAATCGAAGTCCACACGAATAGGGCGATCATCCAAAATGGTTCCACTAATATATTTGACAGCATCCTCGGTATCCTCTCTTGTGTAGAATCTAACAAGGAAACCTAAAATCAGAAAAAGCACAAATAATATCTCATACTTCGTTAAGAACGTCAATCTGCAACATAAGGGCATCCACTTCCAAATACAGTTAAACCTGAAACAATCTTAGAAAAAAAATTCAGTTCACATTTCGCAATCTTTGAGAGCACATAGCTGTGTAGTCTACCCCAAATATCACTCAAAAGACTGTGAGTACAAAGCTGCACAAAGACTTCACTATCTAAACCTCTGAAATACACCTCAGATGCTCAACTATTGCAAATATTATTAAGTAAAAATTTCATGTATACCGCTGAAGTTTGCGATATTTGCATAGATACCCTTGGTTTTTCAGAAATTGCACAACTACCTTTGGACCATAATTTTCAGGCATTTATTTGTTGTGCTCGTACTTTCTTCATGACCAATGTTGAAGAAGAGAAAGTAATGACACAAAAAAGAAGCAACGTACGCAGTTTTGTTGTGCATGCCACTTCCCTTCTTCCTTTGTGCGCACATTGCTTCTTTTTTGTTTCATTACATTCCCTTCTTCACCATTAGTCATGAAGGAAGTACGAGCACAGCAAAAAAAACGCCTGAAAATTCTGATCTAAAAGTATTTGTGCAATTTCTGAAAAAGCAGGAATATCTATGCAAATATTGCAAACTTCAGGGGTATCCATGAAATTTTGGTCGAGAACTCAATATTGCAAACTTCAGGGGTATCCATGAAATTTTGGTCGAGAACTCCACAAAAGCTTAAAAACATGTGAAAAATCTCAAGCGCATGAGCTGGTCGAGTTCAGGTTTATAGAGACATACAGGACAAAGCAGAATCCACAAGGGGTTTTAGTATTCTTGTCAAGACCCATGGTGATCTTCTTCAGCTCCCCCGTACGAGAAAAGACCTCATAAATCTGTTCCTCTGTGGTGTAGAAAGAAAGATTTCCGACATACACAGTAGTCGAGGTGTGAAGCGCAAGCTCAAACTCATCTTGTGATCCCAGAAACCTTCGATCCCGGTATGCCGACAGCTGACTCGGATTCTGCAATCAATCAACCAATAAAACCCTAAATAATTCGAAATGCCATATGCTGATTCTCAAAAGTTTTATCCCTGCTTAAGATTTCAAACGCTCTAAAAGAACGCTAAGGTATAAGGGTAGCAACACCCATAACCATCACTGTACCCATAACCATCACCTCTAAAATTTTGGAAAATCTGTGGAAGAAGTGAATAGATGTAATTACAAGGATGTACAACATGTGAACATGAAACCTTACTGTTGGTATTAGGTGCAATTGCAGTCAGCTCTTTAAAATTCACAACTTATTCTCACAGTATCCAAATAATACATTCAAAAGTGCAAACTCATCATTTTTCTCTTGCTAATAAGATCTTATGATATAATTTGCTAGATGTTTATTAATAATCACCATGTTCAAAACCCTCAATTTGACGGTTATAGGTGCTGCTACCTTATGCTGATTCTCAAAAGTTTTTAACACATTGTCGCTCGTCCCTGCTTAAGATTTCAAACTCTCTAAAAGAACGCTAAGGTATAACAAATTTAATGTAATCTCGCGCGCATTAGAGTTTATAAGAAATGATTTCTTCATTAAAATTCTAAATCACTGCTAAATATTGACTTAAGCCGCCCTCTTTCTTAAAACGATCAAAATAGGGAATGATAACACATCATCCAACTATTAAAAAGCCTACATACAAGCCACTGTTCCTGAACATCTAACACCCAAGTGTATGAACTTCAGGATAGTAACTTACATTACTGTGACGTAAATTAATGCACTAGTTACCATCACACCATTCGTAAATTTGTTAATCAACACTTTCTTAAATCATGTCAAACATCGCCGTATAATGAGCCGTTTGCATTTAATCAAGCGGATACCCTAACCAGTGCCATAAAAACAGAGAAACATCAGAAAACTAATATTAACAACTGAACCAGCACTAATTAATTCTCCATGGCGTGTCAAATTACAGAAATGGCGCGACAGTAAACCTGTAAACTACTACTAATCTACTTTGCGCAAACCCTAATGAGCCAAACCGCACAAGTGCCACGTACATTATCCACTATACCGACTGTGAACAATACAACTCTTCAAAAATCGTTGCAGGAGCTTCAATCAAAAGCCAAAGAAGAAAATGAAGATAAGAAATTGTAATGCACACGGTTTGGTTTGAACTACTACTAATCTGCTTTGCGTAAACCCTAATGGGCTAAAGCGCACAAGTGCCACGTTTCACTATCCACAATACCGACTGTGAACAATAACAACTCTTCAAGAATAGTTGCAGGAGCTTCAATTGAAAGCCAAAGCTGAAGAAGAGAAGATGAAGATATAGAGTGTCAGGAATTGTAATGCGCATGGTTTGGTTTGATCTTTACCTTGAAAAGGCGAGCCATCCGGTGAAACTTTGCGGTGCGAGTATTAGTGAGTGGTAGGATAATCCTTTCTCTACGACGCCTTCTGATGTGACATCCTTCGGCGACGTGGAAGAGCTCGGCCCCGCCCTTCGCCTCCGCCGAGAGAGTGAGGGATGATGTCGTTGGCAAATGGCGAGGAGCGAGCAAGCGAGCAATGAATGCTCGGCTGATTGGGACAAATTAGGGTTTAAGGGGAGAAAGGGGTGTATTTACACCGCCGTGTCGAGGGTTAGTTTCAGTGGGTGGGAACGGTAATGCTTACCCAACGAGGCCCTGGAAAATAGACTGTAACGTACACTGTTAACCCCTATATCCCAAGGCACCACATTTTGGTGCCGACAATATTTTGAAGTTCAGCTATTTTTAATATTTTGTAACTTAGATTTTTTTTTTGAAATTTAGTTTTAGCATCAAAAACTTGATTTTGAAAATTATTAATTGTGAGTTTTTTATTCAAGATTTTGTGCAAGGGTGTCTATTGCAATCTTGACTTTTTTTAAGGGGTACTGTTTCCTTCCCCTGCCACCCTTGTAGCTGTCATCTGTAATTCGCGCAGGTGTGTTCGCACCCCCTGGATGAGACGAGAAGTTTTTTCTCGCAGCAACCCTCCCTAGTTCCAGACCTAGGAGCGCACTTTCCCGTATGAGCATTCGGTACACGTATAGGTCTGGGGAAAAGTTACGAGGTACCCACTTAGTTAGGGTATCAGTTTTCCGTCATAAAGCTCGCTACCTCGAACCTTGGCCTGAGAAGGGGCAAAGAAGCATGCTTTGCCCTCTTCTCCAAAACAAAATAGGAAACGTAACGGCGCTACGTGCATCTTCCTTTGTTCGCAAGGCGAACAAAGTGGGCATGTGTTAGACAATCAGTCAGCAAAGAAGCTTGCACAGAAGCAAGCAAAAATATATATATATATATTTTTTTTTTACTTGCTTTATTCCACAAACTATTGCGCAGTGGCATCATTGAGGCTATAAACTGATTGCTTCGTAACACGTAGTTAAGATGATGGTGGTATCGTTGAGTGCGTAATAGTCCATTGTATGCTTCATTCTGGCATTTACAGGCTTTTATTTGCTTTTTGACTGAGATAAGGGGGGAAAAATAGATATATATTTTTTTTCAAAGCCCCTTCTGTATGTACCTCAGAGAGGATACGAAACGGTCTTAGGTTGATCCCCTTAATAGCTAAAACTATGCATTCTTACTACGGGATCTCTGAATTCTCCTTGTACAGGGAGTTAGTTCCCCAGCTTCCACCATCACGGATTTTCAAGGGTTAGATCCTTGCGTGAATGCCTGATTTCTCGGGCTATTCCTGTATAGAGTGCTACGTGGGGACTCAAGTCCCGTGTTCGCAATTGATATCGAGCGCGAGTTCGGCCGTTTTGCAGGCTTACTATCCACGCGTATGCCTTGATATTCTGCTCCAGACATACGGTCCAGAATTGGATGGACTAGATTCACGTATCAAGTTTGTTATCCTGATCTTCCATTGAGGCGGATATAAAAGGCTTCTTTGGCCAAATATTTCACCAATGGATCTTAGATCATTTTCCCATGCCTAGTAGTACAGAAATTGTACTCGAGGAATGGCTTAAGAGTCCAATTGAATATCAAGGGGAACTTGAAGTCTCGTTCCGCGGTGTCATAAGTCCTTTAATCGCGAACTTTGCCCTGGATGGCTTAGAAAAGAAAATAACTGGCGAACACCAGACCACTATGACTGATCCTGGAAGGACAAAATGGATGCAAAGGAAAGGCCATAGTTATCTCTTTAACCAGACCCGAAAAACAGACTCAGTCCGCCTTATCAGGTATGCTGATGACTTTGTCATTGTTGAGAGCTCATGAAAATGAGCCTCAAATACACTAGATTTTGGAGAAAATTTCACACTATAAACTCATTCAAAAAAATTGTAAAAGAAGTTTTGAAAAGCCATAAATGGATTGGAGTTATGTATGTTATGTCCTTTAACTTCATATTTTTTTAATGACCAACATTTTAGATTTGACATATGAAAAGAGGATTGAAAGACTTGAAGTCATCTTTGCACTTTTAACACCCTCTTGATCAAACATTACAATCTTTCAATCCATAAATGATATTGTTATGTTTTATTTTCCTATGTGATGTCTAATGTATCTAGTTTGAATTTGTAAGGTTACAATTTTATAAAAAAATTGATACAACTTATCAAAATGTTGGCTGTTTGTTTAGTTTAGAGCAAATTCCTAAAAGCTTAGAAAAGGCCTTGGGCATTTAGGGGTTAAGGTAGAAGTACCTAAAAGCGACACTTACATCAAATGCGGTAATTTGGAGGGTCTTTTGAGAATGTAATGGTAGGTGCTAGTTAGGAAATGGGTATTGATTCAAGCAAAATTGTTTTCAAAATATTTTGAGATTGTATGAATAAATTATGAATTGTTGAAAGTAACTCCCGAGTTTGAAACACCATATTTGTTAAATTGGGAAAGAGTACATTTTTGGGACTTCTAAAGGTTTTAGGTGATCACCTAAAACCAAGCTCATAGCGTTTTTTTGGGTACACGTGCCCTCACTTGAGAGGAGGAATTTGTGAGGGAAAAAATCTTAGTGGCTCAGACCAAATTTGATACCTTTGAATCCGGTTTAATCTGGTTTAAGGTAACTTTTTGGATTTGCGGTGGAGTACAAAATGGTACCTCCTTTTTTCCCATTTAACAAATATAGTGTTTTGACCTATTGTGGACACTAGACCCCTGAAAAAGCGACAACAAAAAGACCATGTCATGACAGCAGAAAGACCATGTCACACCTAATCATAAACCGCCACCTACACCCTTTATGTTCCCTTATATCAACTTGCGTGTTTGATTTGGGTGCATGAGTGTCTTGTTTGGGTGGAGGAGTGCTTACTTCTAGGTTTAATTTTAAATGTCACTAAACAGCTAGTGTTGCTTTTGGATGCTTTTACCTTAAGGTAGGAGGCTCATAAACTGTTGAGGCTTAAAAATTGCTCACCTTCTCAAATATATATGGTTTGTATGTGTTATTTTTTATAGGTTTCAACAATGTACTAGTAATGTACATTTAAGGAGGTGGGCGGTTTTAAAGTCCTATGCCATTTCAACTTCAAATTTTTATAACTAATTCTACAAAACTCCAAAAAATATGAAGCAACTTGGATTAGATGCCAATTCCTCTGGTCTTTCAAGAAAAATTTACTGAAAAATATTTCAATAAGTTTCACCTCCCAAAATTCAGTTTCGACCCTTGGATGGTCGATTTATGAGCCTCCTATCTTACGACATAGCGGAATTTTTTTGAAGATTTTCGAGTTACATAGAACACTTTTGTATGAGGTGCCAAACTCAAAATGAAAAATTAGGAAAATGAGAAATTAGGATATTGTCGGAGAAAGATGAAAAAGTCTCGGTAATTGGACCGACCTTCCCATCCTTGCTTAGGATACTAAATGATTGTGATTTCATTTTTTGGGATTAAAGTTGAGAGGATGAAAACTTTGCAATCAATCAAAATAAAATGAAAAATTAAGGGAAAATTACAAATATGGGCATGAAATTGAAAATATTACTAAGAGGGGCACAATTTTAATATAAATTGTATATTTTTGTAAATTTGTTTGATTTGGAAATTGGTTGATTTAGGTACATAACATTTAAAGTTAGTTGATTTTCAAAAAACTTAAAGGCTATTCCAAATCATGCTTAAATAAAAGGCATTTGCATGGTTGAGTGGACCAAAAACGGCAAATAAAACCTCATAAAAAGTCCATGATTTTGAGATTTTTGCAAATATGGATTACAAAATGTTTGTTTTCCTTTATACAAATACGTGCATTATATATAAAAAACCAAAACCTTGTCGCCATTAGGAAGGCTTTTGCAAAAGAAAAATACATAAACTCAAAAAAATGTTAAAATCATTAAGATATTGCAGCCTAAACATTCAACCTTAATTTGGGCACTAAAAAGTCCATAGCCTTCATTGTATATCACTTGTCTAAAATTATATCCTGTTTTTGAAATACTTAAAAGATGCTAAATCACATATGTAGTCCCTATGTACGCATTATAGCTAACTTGATACATTATGTCTATCATTTTCATAAGATGCTGTGAATGGGACAGTCCACATATATGCATTGAAAAGTCACTTATTTCTTATATTATCAATTTTAACAAACGTTGATTACATATTTTGTTTTATGAAGAAATATAGAATATATTCACTAATTTAGAATGTTTCCAAGCTTTTTCTTCTATAAGAAATAAGCCATGCAATCAAAAAATGTTCCTAAAAATTAAATGGGACACACATTTTGGTCTAGCCGACCATGCATCCACCCTAAAGAAATTTTAGTGAAGGGGATAACAACTTTTGGAGAGGCTTCTAATTTTTTTGGAAGTTAGTTAACATTTAGTTTGATGTATCTAAATCAACTAATGTTCAAACCAAAAATATTTACAAAAGCTTACAAATTATTTTGAAATTATGCCCCTATTTGTAATTATATCAAAATTGTGCCCCCTATTTGCAATCTTTTACATTTTCATGCCTCTATTTGTAATTTCCCCTCAAATGAAACTAAAGTTCAAGATGGCCCAGAGTGGCAACCACATGAGAGGAGCTCAAACTTAATTTCCTCCTTATTTGAGTTCTTGAGTTTGACTTGCAAAAGTGGGATTGTATTGTGAAGTTGAAACTAGAATTTAGATAACATGCTTAGAATTGCTTTGGAAGGGCCATATGAGGAATTCAATTAAATCATTGATGATGCCATACCTTTGTGGAAAAATGAAAGTAACTTTTGATTTTATATGCTAAGGGGAAAAAAATCTAACTATACTAGTTTACGCACCAGTTGTACCAACAGATTGATAGGGTGATGCATCAACTCTACGCCACATCACCCCTATCCTTGTGCCCCCAAATTGTACTTTATTCCATTTATAAATTTGGTTAAACTTGTACTCTACTCTTTTACTTTTCATTCAATATGGGATTCTTCTATATATATTAGACACATCACGTTTCAAAAATATGCCAAGGAGAAATTGAAAACCAAGCAATTTTCCAAATGGTAAATAGGAATGATAGTTTTATACCAAGAAAAAAAATGATCTTTAGGCAGCTACCATGTGAGAAAAAAAAATTATTGACTCTTGTCAATAATACCAAGAAATGCACCAATTTTCCTACGCAACTTCCTAGACTGTGCATGCTGCTTGGCTTTGTTGTGACCCTAAAACCTTCACGTGTCCCTAAGATTCAAAAATTTCAAGTAATATAGCAATGTTTTAGGCAAGAATTGATTATGGATATGGGCATCTACACTTGCATGGGGAAATAATAGGTTGGGGAGACTTTTGGGTGGCAAGGGAGCAATCATCTATCAAAATATTCTCCTTGGCATGGCAAAATCTGTCATTTCTTTGTGCTCAACCAATGTCCAAGGAGAATTTTAGAGCTATAAAATTAAGGGAAAATTTCATGGGTATTGTTGAAGAAGTTTGTAATATTTTCATAGATAACCCTGTTTTTTCAGAAATATCATAAATACCCTGGAACCAAAAAAATTAGGGTTTTTTTTTGGTTTTGAATGTCACTTCCTTCTCCCTCTGTGCGCACACTATCATAGTGTGACGTGAGTTTCCTCTTTGCAATGATGAAATAACTATTATTTTCACCCACAGTGGTTTGTCCATATTTATATGAAATAAAGATGTTTTTGATTTTGCAAGTACATAATTATGTCACTAACTGCCATATACTCAATGTGTACAAAATATCATGTCCCTTTAAATTTAAAGGGACATCAAAAGTGGAGAATTTTAATTTTTATGATGTTCACCATGAATGGAAGTGGGTGCATGTAACAAATTTTAATTTAATTGTTAACGTTTCAAGGTACCGTTAATTCAAAACCCTTTCAACATTGGCACTTTATTAGTGAACTTTTTGTCATAGCTCTTATTTATTTTTCACAAATTTTGTTATTTGTTTCTTGGTGTTTTGTAGAAATTCAATTTTAACAAGTTGATAACAACAAAACCCATGTCACACTACATTACTTCTTTCTTATTATGTGTGGGCACAAAGGAAGGAGGAAAGTGACATACACAACAAAACAAACGCCTATTTAATTTTTTTCAAGGATATTTGTGATATTTTTGAAAAAGCATGAATATCTAAGAAAATATTGCAAACTTTAAGGGTATCCATGAAATTTTCCTTAAAAACAGGACATCTCTTATTTTTAGCCAATTTTTTTGAGCAAATGTACCAAATATCACCTACTTATTTATGTTATACCTATATATTTTGGAATTAAATTCAAACTTCTATCAATGATTTTGTCATTTCTTTTGGTTGACTTTCTATTATTTTTTGGATTTTTTTGCTCATTATGTATAGTGCCCCTTAGTATATTTACGTTCAAGCTCATTTTGCAATTCAAAAAAATTTACATAAAATAGAGTAGAATTGTGTTTTCTTGCCTTGTATCAAGGTTTTGTGATTCTTATGCAATGCCAATCAAGCATATCAAATTTTAGTTCCAAAAAATCAAAACCCTATTTTTGGTGAATTGTTTTGTATTAAAATTCATAGTTCATATGAAAATTGATTAAAAAAAATTGGTAATGAATTTTTGAGATTTGATTTCACGGATATGTAGAAAACATGCATATGCACATCTTCCATGCTAAAGAGAACCCCCTTAAGTAACAAAAATTTGGTTTACAAAAGATTCACTAAAACTTGTGATAGGCCCAAATTTTGTGAAATACATATTATTCTATGAAATTCAATTTTTTTTGTTTGACTTAAACGTTGTAACTAGGTTTGTATCTCTACACATGATATACCTTTTACTTCATGAAAGGCTAGTTAAAATTTAGAAATATGTATTTTACAAAATTTGGACCTATCTCAAGTTTTAGTGAATCTTTTGTAAACCAAATTTTTGTTACTTAAGGGGGTTTTCTTTAGCATGGAAGATGTGCATATGCATGTTTTCTACATATCCGTGAAATCAAATCTCAAAAATTCATCACCAATTTTCTTCAATCAATTTTCATATAAACTATGAATTCTAATACAAAACATTTTACCAAAAATAGGGTTTTGATTTTTTGGAACTAAAATTTGGTACGCTTGATTGGCATTGCATAAGAATCACAAAACCTTGATACAAGGCAAAAAAAACACAATTCTACTCTATTTTATGCAAAAAAATTTGAATGACAAAGTGAGCCCAAACGTAAACATACTGAGGGGTACTGTACAACAACCTTTCGACTACTACCTTTCCTATCACAGGTTGAAGGAATAATGATCGAGAAAGTTTTTTGCATTTGAAAATAAGAAGCATTGTCATTGCTTGAATATTAGCGTGTCTAGCTGGACAAGTGGGGAAAACAAGTTATCAACACTAGTATCAAGAAAAATTGTGTTCCTAGTAATGAAGTATTTGAAATTGGTTGAGACGCTTTTACATCACACATTGACAACAAATCTCACAACATGGCTTCTAGCTTGTTCTTCTAGGTTATCCCCCTTGGGCTTCTTTGCAAATATTATCGATTTTTTATAAAATTAATGTTGCAAATTTACTGTTGGATGCTGAAAATGTACATCACATGAGTCATAATCATACAAACATTTTCTAGAAAGTTCACCAAAACCACACACAAAAATGTATTATGCTCCCTTTGTCCCAATATAAAGCTCTAAATTAGGTAGAGTTCTTGTCCCACTAAAAAGCTCCCTTTTCTTAATTTCAATTGTTGAGAAACAATTTGTCATGTCTAATGATCTCAAGGGGGAAGTTAAATCATAAGAAAGCATTCCTCTCCTAACAAGCTTGGGCTGCCCATATGAGGTACCATTGTTGCTACTAATATTTAAATCATCAATAATGAGGAGCTAGCAACATGTACAAATATGGTACTTTTTTGCTTGGAATTTGGGTGCCCAAACGACAACATCAAAGTTGGAGATTTTGCACACATTTGGTAAATGGTATATTGATTCTAGAATGCATGTGTCATTAGTACAAAAACCAAAATAATGAGGAGCTCAAAGCATTCACAAACTATGCACAAACACTAGTAGAAAACTGTGTTGAAGTCAACATAAACTACATGATGTTTTCATGCTTCTAACGCAAAAATTTGCGTTAGAAGCATGAAAATATCATGTAGTTTATGTTGACTTCAACACAATTTTCTACTAGTGAAAAATGGTATTTTTTGCATGAAATTTGGGTGTCTAACGGCAACATAAAAACTATAGATTTTGCAAACATTTGGTAGGTTGTATATTGATTCTAGAATGCATTTGTCACTAACGTAATGACTAAAAGTACAGTTTATCCCTCATGGAGTAGTTTTTTGGTACAGAGGGAGTATAAAATTTCCTCGATGGAATCTGATTCCCACTCAACTCCCAAAAAAATCAAAAGCATATTTAGAATATACTTTGTTGCAATGTTTCTTATGCAATCAAGATCATAAAATTAAGACCTCAAATGAAAACATCGTGGCCAAACGGTCTTAACAAATACCAAGCAGTTGGTTTCCGCAAAATTGGAAGTCAATTTTAAACTCCAAATGAGCAATACACCATAAATTCTATCAAGAGCTGATAATTATCTTGTTTAGAGTTATCAATCTTCCAAAAAATAACAATTAAACCCCCGATATTGATCCTCAAGGTGGAAGGGCAGTACACTACATATTGCATTCATTGAGGTTGCCCCCACACCAATGCCTCAAAAATTTACTTACTCATACTACAATAAATTTCATCAACACTAGTTACAATGAACCACTTATAAAGAGCTTGGTAACCACGATAAAGTTGCGGAAAATAAAATAAAATTGCAACATCAAAATTGTAAACCATGTGAAATTTTAATATTTAAAAAAAAGAGCATTTCCAAGTGGCCAAACAATGCATCGTAAAATGACTTTCTAGGGTAAGGTAATCTAAGGATATGTTCAAACTTGGTATCAAGAGTGGTAAGGTAGGACAACCCATTCTTGACTAGGTCCCATTTTCACACTCTACATTTGGGGTGTTCTCCACACACTGTTCAATCTAAAGTGGAGCAATAAATGCCACTCACAAGCAAATCTTGCCACATTTCAGTTGCTAAGCTAGTTTGGGAGGGTTAGGATTGGGACCGTTAACCCCCAAAGGACCAAGTGGCTATTCAACAACCACTTGAGAACTCGGGTAAAATCATATGGAGTTAATTTTTATTGAATGTTCTCAAAATTGTTACACAAGGTGCAAATATGTATCTTGTAAGTGGAAATCTAATTTTTCCCCAATCGGATGCTTGGTTCAAAAGTTATGTTGCCCAAAAGAATTTGGGCAACTTGGGCAGCTTGGGCATCTTTGGAGAATCTTATGTTAAAACTCTCATCAACTTTTGAAATTTGGCAAGTATATAACTGAAAATACATGGTGTACAATTGTCAAAAAAAAATTGAACTCTCACATCATATATAGAAGGGAGTCAAACTTTGTTAACTATGTTCAAGCACTTTCAAGAAAAAAAAACATTCCTCTAACTTTGGGCCCTATTATCTTTCAATCTATAAATCCAAAACTCTTGAATTTTTTTTTCACATATTCTAAAAGATTGTCTCTAACTTTTGGCTGTTTCAGATTTCAAATAAAAGACTTCCTCATTGCACAAGAAATCATGAAAGAATGATTAATGTAATGCCGATTCACTAAACCTCCTTGCATTGCAGGATGATTTAGAATAAGCTAGATTCTATCTTTGCATATGAAATTTTTCATGAGTGAACCTAACATCATATACTTGTGAATGGTAAAAAAGCTCACATTTGTATAGAGCAAAAATTTACTCTAGGAAGGCTCAAAGTCTGCTGACCTTATTTTGCAGGAATGAAAAAAAGCTATTTTTCTCACTTCAAATGTCATAATCTTACAATCCGCGAAATCAAATGGGTTGAATTTTTTGCACATATTAACTTATCTATTTGACACACTTTTGTACAATTGGAATAGAACAAAGATGTTTTGATATTCCATTTTGAGCAATGTACTAAAAGTTGGCAGGTCTTGAGAATTTTTCTCAAAAAACACCCTTGGTCCTTTAGGGGATAAGTGCCATGTATAAGAACACATCCAAGCAGCTTCAAGGTTAGTCCAGAGTTGCTAATAGGGACCCTATGAGCTCCAACTTTGCTCTTTAATATAAAATAATCTACAATATTTTTTCCACAAAAATGACATTCCATGACAGCTTGTTGAAAGACTTACCCTAGGGATTATTATCCTAAATTTTTGAAGTCCTCAAGGAACCCCAAACCCTTAAGTGGTTAGCTATGGGTATGTCTACCTTAGCAGCTAAGAACAATCAAATGTATTTGGACACATCTTTAAAATGCATTCATATTGTTGATACCCTTCCTAACACCAAGTGTGAACATACCCTAATTGAACTTAAATAGTATTTACGGCACTAGTGAATGTCACGGGGTGGATGTATGGTTGGCTAGACCAAAATGTGTGTCCCATTCAATTTTTAGGAACATTTTTTGATTGCATGGCTTATTTCTTATAGAAGAAAAAGCTTGGAAACATTCTAAATTAGTGAATATATTCTATATTTCTTCATAAAACAAAATATGTAATCAACGTTTGTTAAAATTGATAATATAAGAAATAAAGGACTTTTCAATGCATATATGTGGATTGTCCCATTCACAGCATCTTATGAAAATGATAGACATAATGTATCAAGTTAGCTATAATGCGTACATAGGGACTACATATGTGATTTAGCATCTTTTAAGTATTTCAAAAACGGGAAATAATTTTAAACAAGTGATATACAATAAAAGCTATGGACTTTTTAGTGCCCAAATTAAGGTTGAATGTTTAGGCTGCAATATCTTAATGATTTTAACATTTTTTTGAGTTTATGTATTTTTCTTTTGCAAAAGCCTTCCTAATGGCTACATGGGTTTGGTTTTATTTTTATTTTTATAATGCACGTATTTGTATAAAGGAAAATAAACACTTTGTGATCCATATTTGCAAAAATCTCAAAATTATGGACTTTTTATGAGGTTTTATCCGCCATTTTTGGTCCACTCAACCATGCAAACGCCCTAAAAAATGGTATATTTATACAAAGGATGAATAAACAACTTGACTAGAGGATAACCAAATAATTTGGAGGGTGGAGACCAAACAATAAGAATAGAGAAGACAGTAATCAATTCAAGCAAATAGAGTATCAAACCACTTGCACAAATGAAAACTAAACAAGAAAGGAAACAAAATAACTTGAACAAAGTACAATAAAACAACTTAAACAAAAGAAAACTAAATAATTTGAATAAAGAGAAATTACATAATAAGGATGGATGAAGAGACAAACAACTTGGAGAGACAAGAGATCCAATTACTTGGATAAAATCAAATAAAATATCTACAATGGACAAAGAAGAAGACAACACAAACACATGATAAAATTAACAACTTGGAAAGAAGACAATTAACCACTTTGAGAGGAAAATGATTGAAATAGATGGGAGAGAGAGAACCAAATAAATTTAATAGAGGAAGGTATAAGAAATTTTGATAATGAAGAAACTAATTAAATAATTTGGATAAATAAGAAAATAAACACTTCTATATGACATAAAAAAACTACAAGTAATGAATTTGTTCCTTTGATTTTCTAAAAAGTAACTCATGTTCCTATTTTAAAATCCTAATTTTAATCACTATTGTGTACTTGGACTCAAGTTAAAGTTTTTTAAATAATGACAACAAAACAGCTTAACCTCAACTTCTAGTCTTTCTCATATTGAACTACAAGACAATCCAAACGCAACTTTTAGTCTTTCTAATAATGACAAGAACTTAACTCAAGTTGAACTAAAATATTCTTGTGTCAAGCTTTAGTGTTATGACGCTTTAATTGCAATGTCACCATAGCTAAAGGTATAAGTTCTTCATTACATACAAGGTAGGGATTGTATTGGAGGAGAGGAGTATATATGTAGATCCTTGCTAGGCGATTCACAATCCATCATCATGGCTTCCATGAATTTTGTTTTGATTTTGTCTATTGCTCTCATATTTGGTGTTGTAAAAGGTGATTCTCCAAAACCTTCACAACATCCATTTCTATGTTGAGCATTTCCACCATCTCCGCCACGTCCTCTGCATCCTCCATTTCCAAGTTTTCCACCAAGACCTCTAGCACCACCACACCTGCATTGTTGCCAAAACTTCATTGGCCTTCAAGACCTCCATTTCCTCCATTTCCATTTTGCAAGCGGCCATTTATATTATGCCCTCATCCACCTCCGTCAATCAAAGAGGAGCCCTCAACCAAGGAGGATCCGCCATCCGAGGGTCCGCTAGCTGAGTCTACATCGTCAACGCCATCCGAGCCATCTCAAGCGCCAGCTGTGCATTAGGATGGAGTTTTTTGAGGCATGTTGAGGTGCACACACATTGTGACACTCTTTTTTTTGAGGTTTAATACTCTTATTTTCTTATTTTCTTATTTTTTGGTGTTTAGAGAGTTAGGTGATTTCAAAACACCTCGGTTTGTTTTGCATCAAGTCATCTTTTCAATGTTCATTGAAATTGACTCCACTTATAAACAAATAAAGCTAAGGTTGGACTTTTCTTTTTATTTGCCATGTGTATGACCAATTGGATTTCTCAATTTCAATCATATGGACATGTACCTTCAAACACCAAAAATGTTTCTAAACAAAACTAAAAAAAATAAAAAACTTTTCATCTCATGGGAACACCGACCACGAGAACATCATTGGGAACCTTGTCTCTCTCTTGATTGCCAAACGCTGCTAATCCAGCTACAAAAGTCAAGTGCAATCCCAAGCAATGAAATTATTTTGAGCTAATTATCGCTTTTTTGCTACAACAAAATTGGTGTGGTTAATTTTTTTATAGTTTATTTTGAAAAAATGTAAAATATTTAGCCAAGTTTTATACACGGGTTTGGAAGTAGGAGCCCAGTTTTCAGGGTTCCATTTGATGTTGCCTCACACTACTGGTATGATATTCTAATGTCTCACAAAACCATTTTGAGATTGAGCTTTGATGAAAGGTTGAAAGCATCCAACTTTACATCTATAAAAAAATGTAACCATCCTTGCTACTTGGTTAGAAAAAAAAGCTAAGGCTACTTCATCCAAAATATTTTCACTGATCCCGAGCTCCTCAAGCTTGTTGAGCTAGTGTTTTTGCAACCATGGCGTCAAATTGTTGCTTCTGCCTTTCTTCAATTTGCTACACGGCCTCTGCAACACAATTCAAGTCTGAAACCTTTCAAACTCTCTTCTGTCGCCCTCCACGCAATATGCTACCTTTGAACTGTAGCTCCTCCCCCTCCATCTCAGCTCTCTTTGAGGGGCGTTTGCATGGTTGAGTGGACCAAAAATGGCGGATAAAACCTCATAAAAAGTCCATAATTTTGAGATTTTTGCAAATATGGATCACAAAGTGTTTATTTTCCTTTATACAAATACGTGCATTATAAAAATAAAAATAAAACCAAACCCATGTAGCCATTAGGAAGGCTTTTGCAAAAGAAAAATACATAAACTCAAAAAAATGTTAAAATCATTAAGATATTGCAGCCTAAACATTCAACCTTAATTTGGGCACTAAAAAGTCCATAGCTTTTATTGTATATCACTTGTTTAAAATTATTTCCCGTTTTTGAAATACTTAAAAGATGCTAAATCACATATGTAGTCCCTATGTACGCATTATAGCTAACTTGATACATTATGTCTATCATTTTCATAAGATGCTGTGAATGGGACAATCCACATATATGCATTGAAAAGTCCTTTATTTCTTATATTATCAATTTTAACAAACGTTGATTACATATTTTGTTTTATGAAGAAATATAGAATATATTCACTAATTTAGAATGTTTCCAAGCTTTTTCTTCTATAAGAAATAAGCCATGCAATCAAAAAATGTTCCTAAAAATTGAATGGAACACACATTTTGGTCCAGCCAACCATGCATCCACTTTGACCTTACAACTTTCCAATTACATTTTGCCTTGAATTCTATTTTGTACAAGATACATTTGGTGTTTGGAAAATTGTTTGAAAATTTTGGCATTTTATGTCATTTTTGCATTTTCTAATATCTTTTCTATTGTGGCCTAAAATTTCTAGCAAAAAATCTTCTGAAGCGTTATCTTTATTTCTTTAATTGCACAAGGATCAAGTGCACATTTGTGTCCAATTGCTAAAATAATGAATCTAGTATTCTATGCAAGATCAAGGTGACCTGTTTTATCTAAAATGTGCACTTTGATTGAATCATGAAAAATAAATTTTGTATTTGTTTTACAATACATGGATACTTTAACTACTTATGGACTATTTATGTAATCATGGACTTTTCATGTTCTTAAACATCTATAGATATTTCCATGTTTTCCATGTACGTCCTAATTCGTGCATGTTTTTTTTATAATTTGGATATATCTTCCAATCTTTTGCAAATATCTTCTAGTACTTTGCAAATATGGTCTAGTGATTTGCAAATATCTTCTAGTGGTTTGCAAGTATCTCCTAATGTTTAGCAATGTACAATAATTTTTAGATTTATATTTAAGAACTTTGTACAGTCCATAAGTAGTGAGATATGGCATAAATGGATTTTAGCTCAAAATTTTCTTTGAAAAATTAAGTTTGTAGACCAAATTAGTAACAATTTTGTTCCACACCATTGACATTATCACATTTTTAATCCATCTTAGTGAATTTAACTTCAAAAGTATCAATCATTATTTTGGTCATTGAGTTATGAAAAAAATTGGACTTACGTTTCAATTTCAGAATTAATACATATTTATAGTTGTATTGAAAAGTTCAATTATGGTCATTTAATTTAAACATCAAAGTATACAATGCAAGTTGTTATGGTGAGATCCAAAAAATTCTTCAAGTCATGATTTGAAAAGACTATTTCAAAAATACTAATTCAAAAGAGTCCTCAATATTAAACCTTAGAAATGTTGAATTTTTGAGTATATTCAAAAACAAGAGACGTAATAACTTTTTAGAGATTAATTGAGACAATTAGAAGGTGCTTCATTCAAACTCAATACTTGGTTCCATTGCAATGGACATATTTTAAAATGTCCACTTCTCCATTTTGATTCCTTAGTTTTGATGTTCAAAATTTTGCAATGATTTTTAATTTGCTTATGAACTTTCAATGTATCTATTTTGCTATAAAGTTGTTAAAGCTCACTCTTAAAATATTTCTCTAGAGATATCAATTCTCATTTAGCAATTAATTGTGTTTTTTTGCTCTAAAATTATATGTTTTGGAATAAAAATATACATCATTAATACACAAAAGTAAAAATTTCAAATAACTAATAATGGTCCACACGTTCAAGGACATGCCTATGATGATATTGTAAGGTTATTTACGTGCATAGTGTAAAGGAATAACATAAGACTAGAAGTTAGAGAGCCAATTACACAAGCTTCAAATTTTCAACATATAGTTTATTCAAATATCTTAAATCCAAATTTGTTCCTATTCCATTGTTGCTTCATTTGAACACACCTATTTTACATATAGTATTGTATGGCACATTTACTAGAGAGGACCAAGAGCTAATTAAGAGAGATGTCCCAAAATCTTTTGTTGCATGGCATTTTGTACTAGGTACATTTGAAATGACTGATGGTTTTAAAAATTCATTTAGAAATGTTTTTTTTTGTAGTTGAATACTAGAAACCAAACTTGTATTTGAAAAGAGCAATTGATCTATTTCATCATAGTTTGATAGTTGCAACTATTGCAAAATAAAAGTATGATTGAAAAGTTGATTGCTTACAATTACGTGTTAAATAATCATCTAAAGCAAGTTAAAATTTTTTAAATTGGTGATCATACAAATAAATTAAAGCTAGTCAAAATTCACTAACTTGAGGTACCTAATGCATGTGTTCAAAAGAAACTATGAAGGCATTTTTAGTGCTTTTGCAACTTTTGTGCCCATTAGTTTTAACATTGTTATGAGTTTTGTGATAAAGACAATAGAAAGTAGAAATAAACATTAGGAACAAAGTAAAACCACTTCAGATAAACTTCAATATTTACAAATGATTAACTCTTTTTGATTTTGGTATAAACTTTTGCCTTTGCAAATACTACGTTTGATGGATAATTTGACATTCATTTTCTCCTTAATATTTAAAAAAATCCGTACACCTAATTTTTATTTATATTAGCCATGTGGTTGCGGTAGCCTTTTTCTTGAAGAATTGGCTCAAAGGTCACATGTAGAAAATAATCAACCAAAGATTCCTTTTGTTATTAAAACAATCAAAAAAATTGATATTTTGAAGTAGTTTTTGGAGGTTTGCTTTGATTCATAATCACAAGAAAAATTACAAACAAGGCATGGTTATTACTATTTTCTTTATTTAAATATGCAACAACAAATCTAATTAGAACCCTATATTTAATTTTCTAAACCCATGCAATTTTGGTCATGTAGAGCACCAAAGTATGATAATCAAATGGAAGAACTTGATTGGTGAATGCAATTGGATTTGCAGAGTCAAAATTAACTACATGAAAGGCAAATTAACAACATTGAACTCTAGTAATAAATTTTAGGGGAAATTATAAATAGGGGCATGAAAACGTAAAATATTACAGATAGGGGCGCATTTCAAAATAATTACAAATAGGGGCACAATTTCAAAAGAAATTGTATTTTTTTTGTAAATTTTGTTTGGTTTGGACATTGGTTGAGAAACATCACATTGAATGTTAGCTAACCTCCAAGTAAATTAAAATTCTTCAAAATTTGCCATCCCTTTACTAAAATTTCTTTATTTAGGCTTTATTTGAAGAGATCTTTAAGTTTTTGGAAATTAGCTAACATTCAATGTGATATGTTTAAATCATCTAATGTCCAAACCAAAAAAAATTACAAAAAATTTACAATTTTTTTTGAAATTGTATCCCTATTTGTAATTATTTTGAAACTATGCCCATATTGTAATATTTTATGTTTTCATGCCCCTATTTGTAATTCCCCTAAATTTTAAGTTCTCGCTTTGAATAAATTATTTGTCACTTCATTCCATTACTTTGTGAGAATATTTTATGCTTATGATTTTGGACCTCCTTATTATCACTTTTCAAGTTGATAGTTTCTATTAACCAATTCAAATTGAGTTAATTTGGCAAGTTACAAACCTATATTTCAAAACATCTAATACTCCAGGATCCAAAGTTCCATCAAAATTGGATAAACAACTTTTTTAGATTGCTTTAAATGATGAAAGTAAGTGGACGTAGAAAGTGATAAAATTGAATCATAGTACATCAATATGTGATTTTAAAGCTATTCTAATATTCTTTTTCATTGAAATGGTCTAGAAATGGTTAATAGACTTCAATTTATATACTTCTTTGTATTCTTATTGTTCATCTTTTGATATTTGTGCACTGTATATTTGAAATTGTGTACATGCGATTTTGGTATTCAAACTTCATAGTCGTTGAAATAACATTGAAAATGCTTAGAATTGTCTTTTAGGAAATTCTTTCATACTAGCAGAAGTAATAAAGTCACAAATGTTACTGAGATTTCTGATAAGTAGTATATGTTTTTATTATGTTGGCTAATTTGGCTCAAGTACTTTCTAAATACTATAATCACTACTTAGCAAAATGGCTTGCCCATGTCAAGTCATTCTTTATGTACAACCTATTATGGGACAATCGTATGGCAATCCTTTCAATTCAAAAAAGAATGGGTGGCTACACAAACTTTTTTATTATATTGTCAAAAAATCCTTTATTAACTTATAAAAACCCAAAACCAAATAAGACCAATGTAAATGTGGGAATTTAATACAAATCTAAGTTCCCTACGCCATAGATATATAGTATTCAATACAATTTCTTCAAGTCCTTGTAGAATCTTTAATATGTATTTTGATTTACTTGTAGCTACAAAGTAAAATAAATTAATGTACTCCAAGGTAAGATTCATTATTTAATACATGAAAAAACATTCTCAACTATAAGTGCATAAATATGGTACAAGCTTTGATATGGATTCAAAGGATTGCATTATATTCTAGGGGTGCACTGAGAGGTAGCAATAGAAAACTATGTGTGAACAAATGACAGGGTGCCTAAAAAACATTTGAGATAAAAATTATAATTTGGTTTTTTATACTAAAGGGTACAAAAAAACCATGAGATGTCTTCAGACTACTATAGGGTATAGAAAAATAGGTCCAATTAGAAAAAAATTAGACCTAGGATACACCTTTTTATTCTTTTTTACGACCAAAAGTATTAAATGCTACTGCCTTGTGAGTGGCATATTCAAAGTGTTCAATAATTTATAGACTTTCATAATTTCTACAATGGACGTTGGCTGGCTTTAGGTGGTTGTCATTTAATTTTAGAAATTGGTTGTTCTTGCTCCAAGCTCTTTGGTTGTCATTCTAGTTGTTCAAGGTTTAATGTCCAACTTGGAATTTGGAAATTGCTCAGTCTGTCTTTTTTGTTGCCTCCGTTTTTTGGCTACTATTCAAAAAATATTCCTTAGATATTATTTTGCATATTGTGAAGACATACATAGTACCTTAAAGCAAACATACATACCACATGTTTTTGCCAATCAAAGAGTTTGCAAAATACAAATTATATTTGACAATTTGTTGTTGTGCAACACAATTTATTAAAGAATATTATTTTGCATACTGTGAAGACATGTATAGTACATTGAATCAAACAATGTAGGTTAAAGTAAAGTTAATATCAAAAAGCAATCTCTATATCATTCATATTAATCATGAAAAACGACCTAAACCTAAAGTTTAATTTATAGCATTCAATAATATGATACCTTCCTAGTAAATGAGCATCACTAACAATATTTATGGAAGATACAATAGTAGTATTGAGTACACTTTTTTATTAAGTTAAAGTTGAAACTTGAAAATAGTCATTAGTAGAGAAGAAAAAAAGAAAATTTGAAAGAAATTTAATGTTTCACAAAAACTGTAGTAGATTTTTTTTTAAATATATTATACTATATCATTTATTCATATCAATTTAGAATTATAAGTAATGCAAGCCCCTTCTTTAATAATCCAAAGTAAGAAATTACATAATGACAGGGTGTTAAAAAAAAAACTAATACCCCCTAAAAATACTTGATGTTTGCACCTATCCTCTTATTTTTTTACACACTGACCCCCCCAATATTATATTAAAGTATCTAATTGCGTTTCTAAATCAATTTTACACATCTAAACTCAACAACAATCTTTATGACAAGGTATCATCATTTAAAGTAGAAGTAGCTAATGTTAATTGTACATTGATCAAAAAAAAAATCTAAAATTTGGAGAGTCCAATTCCAACAAGTTGGTACTATAATTACTTGACACTTTAAGGTCCGTGCATCCAAAAAGTGGATGTGCCTTGGTCAACCGTGATTGTAACTTTCAAAATATCAATTTTTGGTATGTGGTTCAAATCAAGAAAATGAAGCTTGACAAGTTTTCTTTCTATTCCATTAATTGTTTTTGAAAAATGTCAAAAGTTGAAAGAGTTATTGCCATTGAAAGCTCCAAAGTGCTAGAACCCAAATAATACAATATGGTGTGTTTTTCATTCATATTTTCTACTCTTTAAATAAATTTTAAACTTAAACTACAAAACTATATTTCCCATTCTACCATTCATATATGGTAGAAATTACAATTTTTTTAAATATATATTCTAATTGATATGATTTTGTTTCCACATTTAGTTTTGCAAAATCACAATAATTCAAATTTTCCATATAATTTATCAAAAAAAACAACATGAATAAAAAATGAATGTGTCTTCTAGTAGAAAATATCAAAAATTTACACATTAATTAAATATAAGGATAAACTTGGTTTGATAGTCAAATTTGACTTTAAAATTCTTTGTTGTAGTTGTTTTGGGCGTAAAAAATAAAAGAACCAATTGAAAAAATTTCAGACAAATCTTTAATGCTGCTTGTACCTCTTGAAAAAAATTCAAGGAATTTGGATTTTTTTTGCTATTTAAACCTATTTGTGTTCATTTTTTGAGAAAAAAATGATAGCAATTACGATTCTTCATGAAACAAATTGAAATTTCTTGCGGTGATATATCATTCATAGTTTCAAGCAATAAAAATATAAAATTGTTGTTTGAACACACTTTAAAAAGCAACATTTAGCTTAGACTTGAAGTTTGACCATTTTGAAATAGATCAAGTCCTTGAGGGGTTAATAAAGCTCTTAATTGTTCAGGAATTTTTTGGTTTAAGATTGAATTTACATAAATGTAAGGAAAATTGAAAAAAATCATAAAAAAAACAAGATCCAAATGTATGAATTTCAAATTGACCCATGTTTGTTACTAAATATTAGGTGTTTGCACTATTTGCATTTGAATCTATTCCTTTTGTAGTTTATTATGAAATTAATCCAAACTAAAACAATGTTTTTAGCAAAATTGGGATGATTGTCTGTCAAATTTTGAAAATAATAATAAAGCTTAAAATCACTCTATACCCTTGCTATGCCAGTTTTAAAGATTTTTTTTTTTTGTTTTAAGAGTAAATACATCTCTACTTAGTGTAGTTGGGTGGCACAATCAAGGTACCTCAATATGACATCTTTAGACCTTTGGACGGGACTCATGTCTCACATGCACTAGTTAGTCATGATTACTTATGTTTAGGGGAAAATTTGAATGTGCAAGTGATGACTGATGAGACATTTTTCTTAGCCCTTGAGCGCCCCAACGACCACTATGTGGTCACTCAATTTTGAAAAATGTCCATGTTTGACTCTTATCCTCTTCTTAATGGTAAAGTCAAAGGACTTGTACTTTTTCATGTACCTCCAGGCATGTGTCTACTACCACTCAAAAAAATTCAAGCTATTTGACTCTACTTAAGTAATACTTTTATTGGACTAAGTACACAAGGGTATGGATTTGAGTGAATATGGCCTAGGTGCTCAGGGGTTAAGCTTTCCTTATGCTAACATTCATTTAGAAAGTGTTCCCTCCATTAAATGTTTTCTTGATATTTTTCACACCATACAAGTGATTAGAACCAAAATGTCTTGATCTCGTATTTTTTTTGACTTGTAATATGTAATGGCTCCCTAAAATGAATTTTCACATTTTAATAATTTTGATTGTAAGTGCACCTTGAAACAAGCATATGTGCATGTTTTTGCCACTTAAAAAGATTTTTTTTTTTAAATTTTTAATGTACTTTATAGAGTGGAAAAACTCACATAAAATTATTGTCTAAATAATTCACTACAACTCATTTTCATAATGCATGGACTAAATAATACACTTTAAATTCATGGACCATAGAAGCTTGCCCAATTATAAATGCATTCTCCTAAATCCAAAGAAACAAATTTGTAGTCCGGATGAGTCCTTTATTGCATTGGATGAAATGAGATACTTCCAAAACTTCTCACAAAATCACTAACATAGACATGATAATGTTCATCATTTAAAAACACACATATTTTTTCTACTAATCTACAAATAAAAGCATGTTTATGCCAAAACGTCAATATTGTAGCCCTATCTAATAGGACATAATAAATATGAGAAGTATCATAGATAAGACCAAATCAGACTTAAGCAGTTCTTTTTAGGTAAGGTAACAACACCCATAACCATCACTATACCCATAACCATCACTATACCCATAACCATCACTGTACCCATAACCATCACCTCTAAAATCTTGGAAAATTTGTGGAAATGAATAGATGTAATTACAAGGATGTAGAACATGTGATGTTATGAAGCCTTAGTGTTGGTATTAGGTGCAATTGCAATCGGCTCTTTAAAAATTTACAACTTGTTCTCACAATATCCAAAATAATACATTTGAAAGTGCAAACTCATCACTTTTCTCTTGCTAATAGAATCCTATAGTTTTCTAGATGTTTATTAATAATCATCATGTTCAAAACCCTTAATTTGATGGTTATGGGTGTTGCAACCTTACCTTGATCTTGCCATCACCTAGTTATTTGTGGTACTTGACCAAGCACGCTCTACATTGTATTTTATTTATCACTTTTCTATTTCAACTGCAAAGAATTTTGCAGCTATCAGCCTATTAGGAGGTGTCAAACCTTTGATTTTGGGATAACTTTATCTTAAAATTCACTCAAAGTTATGGGTGGTTGCTCACAAGGCAACCCTAGAAATTATCATCCTTACAAAGCTTCACAAACCACTTAATAACTATGGTTGCTTTCCCCACATAACTCCTTTTCCTTTTCACTAGATGCACAATGGAGTGAATTGTTAAGAAAAACTTCAAAATTTTCTCATTAAAACTAGCGGTTGGCACTAGCTACTTTGCGCATTCACTACTAGCATTTTATTAGGATTTTCATATATTAAGTCAAATGCAAATTAAAAATTTCAATAAGTTTCCAAATTGTATCTATGTGATAATATCATTAAGAGTGGATGTGTGACATTAAAGAGGCATGGATGTGATATTAAAGTGGTGAGGATGTGATATTAAAGAGGTGAGGATGTGATTTTATAGAGGTGAGGATGTGATTTTATAGAGGTGAGGATGTGATTTTATAGAGGTGAGGATGTGAATTTATAAAGGTGGGGACGTGATATTATAGAGGTTCAGATGTGATATCATAGAGGTCAAGATGTGATATCATAAAGGTCAAGATGTGATATCATAGAGGTCAAGATGTGATATCATAGAGGTCAAGATGTGATATCATAGAGGTCAAGATGTGATATCATAGAGGTCAAGATGTGATATCATAGAGGTCAAGATGTGATATCATAGAGGTCAAGATGTGATATAACAAATGTCACTATGTGATATAACAAATGTCACTATGATTGTATCCATATTATCATAGAGAGTAGAGGTGTAATAATATAGAGGTAATTGTGATTTTAGTAATATGATGTTGCTACTACTCATACCACTAACTAAAAGCACAATTACCTGTTTAATATCACATCCTTACCTCTTTATTATCACATTCTCCCTCATTATATCACATATTGACCTCTGTAATATCACATATTGACCTCTGTAATATCACATCCTCACCTTTTTAATATCACATTCTCCCTCATTATATCACATATTGACCTTTGTAATATCACATCCTCACCTTTTTAATATCACATTCTCCCTCTTTAATATCGCATTCTCACCTCTTTAATATCACATCCTCACCTCTTTAATATCAAATTCATACCTCTTTAATATCACATTCTCCTAGTTTAATATCACATCTTTGCCTCTTTAATATCACATTCATATCTCTTTAATATTGCATTCTCCCTCTTTAATATCACATCCTGACCTCTTCAATATCACATTCTCACCTCTTCAATATCACATTCTCCCTCTTTAATATCACATTCTTATCTCTTTAATATCATATAACCATTGGTTAGCTTGCTAGAAGAGAGCTACATGATCACTTGATAACTTTTATAAAAATGGGCCAACACTTTATAACTCTATCACCCACCTCTAGAGGTGGGTGATAGAGTTAGCACACATGATAACTGCAAAAGGTGATAAAGTTATGGGCAAAATCACCAAAAATTATCATGTGAAAAAACAAGGGGTTTGATATTCTTTATTAGGGCATCTCTTATAGCACGCTTTGTAACACCTAGATAAATGAGATTTCACGAGGAGAATGACGCGAACCTTCACAGCCAGGCTTGAAATTCTCTTGCAGCCCTGAAACCTTCCGGACCTGCACTTGCATTACAACGAATTGCACGGGTACGGCTATGGAGTGGGGTTGTGAGTGAACAATGCTTGAATAGTGGTTGCCAGGGATCGTGAAGGAGGCTTGGAGAAAGCTGAAATTTGACGAGTATGTGACTCAATCTAAAGGCCTCGCGACCTGCACATGGACATATCGAGTGCTAATTGGGGTCTTGAATCAAAAAAGCCATTACAGGTTGAACGCAAAGGACTATTCTAACGTGTTGCATGAGATGCTCTTACACTGACAAAATTGTATAGCTTAGTATGAATGCACATGGCCTTGTATTGAGGGGTTGGTGGTCAACCACCCCTAAATTGATTTCCTACTGCACTTGCAATTTTAACGAGAATATTGGTTAGTGGCATCCCAAGCTAAAAGTAGCTCTTCATGCACATTGAAAAGCTAGGTGGTCTTCATTAAGAGGCATTGTGTTTTGTCATGTGGAATTTTGGTATGGGTGCTCCAAATTGTAATATATTGAAACAACAATTCTAAAAAAAATTGAAATGGATGACAAGGGACTGCAACGTAATTAAACAAAAAACATTGCCCAAACAAATGTAAGTTGTGCAAATGAAGATAAAAAATCAAAGGATGAAAGGTACAAGTAAAAAACTTGACCCCAAAGAAGCATTCCAGGGCACTACTTCCATGAGCATGGTTGAAAAGAAAAAAATCCCCTTCGAAGTTAAATACTGCACTTTTAAAGCAAGAACTTCTAAACTGGTTTAAAATAGAAGATTTTCTTAACCCCTAAAGGCACGTTGTCTCTTTGGGGACTGTTTGGGTTTTGATCATGTACCTATGAGTAAACTACTTTATATAATTTTCTGAAATTTTTATGGGAGATGGGGAATTCAAAGATTTACGTGGGTATCAAAAAAATTCTTCATTCCGACATTTATTGAAGAAGTTATGCATGTTTTCTGAAATTTTGGGGAGAGCTGCCCATCCAGGTAGCCCAAAAACTTCTTTAAAAATTATACATTTTTAAAATAAAATTTTGAAATTGGTTCTTTAAATTTTTTTATATATGAGAAACTTTGAATCATTCAACTTCAATCGATGAGATGAAAGTTATAAGGAGTTTTTGTCTGTGGGCAGTTATGGATTCTCTACTCTAAAATAAACTTTGAAGTCCTTTATTTTACTCAATTTTCAATATTTTGGAAAAAAAAGCTAAACCAAAGCATGTAAATTGTTTATCACAACATTATAACAGTTGGGACTTGCATTTTTCATTTCAATAATTAAATTCTTAACAATTTAGTGTTTTGGCCCATTCTCTACTTCTTTTTACTTATTGATTTTTCCATGTGTTGCATAGTTCCAATTGATTTGAAAATTCTCCCACGCATACCTAACTTGGTCTTCTACATGGGAAAAAAAACCTCAAGTTTTCGTAGAGCAAATTTTTTGATATAGGAGTGGTTAACGGTTTCTGAAATTTTTGGGCAGTATGAAAAAAAACTATTTCCTTCACTTTGCATGTAAATATCTCACTCATTTTCCTTTGTAATAAGCTCCAATTTGTTTCCCAAGTACCTCATATTGTTTAGAGCAAGATCTTACAATTGGATTTTAAAAAATAAACAAAAAAACACTATTCCTTTCATCCCCCAAAAGTGGCAATTTTTAGTGTTTTTCATAGATAAAATGGCCTAGGCCTTTAGGGTTTAAAAAAAACTTATTATGTGACATTGTAATTTAGCATTAACAGTTTCCTTTAGGTTGGATTTTATAAAAAAAAAATAAACAATTAAAGATAAAAGTAAAACAACTTCCATCAACTACAAGTAATGAATTTGTTCCTTTGATTTTCTAAAAAGTAGCTCATGTTCCTATTTTAAAATCCTAATTTTAGTCACTATTGTGTACTTGAACTCAAGTTAAAGTTTTTAAAATAATGACAACAAAACAGCTTAACCTCAAATTCTAGTCTTTCTCATATTGAACTACAAGACAATCCAAATTCAACTTTTAGTCTTTCTAATAATGACAAGAACTTAACTCAAGTTGAACTAAAATATTCTTGTGTCAAACTCTAGTGTTATGACGCTTTACACCATAACTAAAGGTATAAGTTGGAGGTGAGGAGTATGTAGATCATTGCCAGTTGTTGCATCATCATGGCTTTGATGAATTTTGTTTTGGTTTTGTCTAATGCTCTCATATCATGCCTTGGTGTTGTGGAAGGTCATCGATTTTGGCCATTTCGATGTCGAGCATTTCCACCATTTCCGCCGGGTCCTTCGCATCCTCCATTTCCAGGTGTTCCACCAAGACCTCCAGCACCACCACATCCAGAGGTGCCTCCATGTCCGCCAAGACTTGCATTGCCACCAAAACCTCATTGGCCTCCAAGACCTCCATTTCCTCCATTTCCATTTTGCAAGTGGCGGCCATTTCTTTGCCCTCATCCGCCGCCGCCACCCAAGGAGGAGTCGCCAGCTGCGGAGGAGCCGCCCGCTAAGGAGGAGGCGTTAGCAAAAGATCTGTCATTTGAATCATCTGAGCCATCTAAGGCACCAACTGTGCGTTAGGATGGAGTTTTTTGTGGCATATTGAGATGCACACACATTTTGATCTTCTTATTTGGTGTTTTAAAGGTTACTGATTGTTTCAAAACACCTCGGTTTGTTTTGCATCAGGAGATCTTTTCAAAGTTCATTGAAATTGACTCCACTTATAAATAAAGCATAGTTGGGCTTTTATATTTTATTTTCCATGTGTATGACCAATTGGATTTCTCGATTTCAAAACAAGACCAACTTTTTTAGTGTTTGAAAAATCATTCTTCCACTGCTGGAGGTGCCCGAGAACAGGAAAATCTCCGCCTTGGTTGGGGACGCCATAAATCCGCATTGGGATTATACCCGCGGTGTGAACGGGTCCCTTACTCACAAACACCGCCTCACCAGCTCGCCGGCACTTCATCGCCCTCGCTTGTGAAGAAGAAAACCTCACCGAATTTTATTCCCGACTCGTCAAATCGGGACACCATCGTCACAAACCCTCGCGCTTGTAAATTCATTTTTCATATTTCAAGCTCACCTAAGCGTAGTGTTCGACATCACAACAGCAAGCAACCATGGTAAGCAACCTTATATCCACTGTATCCAGCTTTTATTTGATTTTATTATCCTGGTACCGTTTTTTTGTTCGTCGGTTTCTTGCTCGTTGAGATTTCAACCTCCACCAGAGTCTCTCTCTCAGATTGCACTTCGGGCGAAAATGGTGAGTACAATAAAAGCATCGTATCGCTTGTTTGAAATATTAAGGTTTTCCTGTTAAGTGAGTTAATATTGTAATCTTCCAATTAGGTTTCGTGGTTTTTGTGTGGAGAGCGATTGTTTTTTTTCATAAATGTGCTCCTTGATCGAGTTTGCCGTTCTTAGTCGTAGTGGTACAAGAGCTGAGTTAGGGTTTAGGGCATGTTAGGTTATCGTTGCCGGCAATTGTTGAAACCGATATTATTAGGTTTAGATTTTGAAGTAGAATAATTTAGAGTCTGGATATGAAGTAATAACTGGTGCTGATATTGTAAATAGTGTTCGGCAGTGGTAGGGCTAGATCGAGTTTTTTGTAGTGTAGAGTGCGAAGTGTCGGTGTTAGGGCACGCATTTCGTTTCAGGTTGAGCGAGTGTTAGTACTGTGTTTCACAATATTAGGTTGTTTATAATGCGAAACGTTAGTTCAGAGAGGATTTGTGTTGATAAGGGATGTAATGTGGTTGGTGTGTTTGGTTATTGATACTGATGTGCTTATTTTTTTATAAGTGGACCTTTTTTGTTAGTGTACTTAGTTGTTGTTTGTGTTGCGTACAGCTCCCTCTCTCACTTTTGAAGACGGCTCAAGGGCATCCTATGGTACGTATTATCTTCGTCTTTGTTGATCTTGAATTTTGTGTGTTAAGTTGACTACTCTCATCAAGGAATTTAGGCCTTATACTAACGTTGACGCTCGCTACGCTATGCATTTACATTAAGAATTTTATTGGGATTTTCATGTGTTAGATAGAATGCACAGTACATATTTCTATAAGTTTTCAAATTGTGTTTATGTGATAATATCATAGAGAGTGGAGATGTGATATTACAATGGTCGAGATGTGATTTTACAGAGGGCCTTGTGATTTCAGTGGTATGATTGCAAAACCAAGGAGTTTACTTTTGGTGTAGTTGTAAATCCTGCAACACAGAAGAAGCTTTAAGCATTGATGGTGCTCCGACGCTCTTTTGCAGCTTGTGGAGCTCAAGAATGGAGAGACGTATAATAGCCATCTAGTAAACTGTGACACATGGATGCCACCATGCAATCTGCTGCCTTTGAACGGTATCTCCTCCTCCTCCAGCTCAGCTCTCCTCGTGACACTCAATTACTACCCTCCCACATAAATCTCGCTTTTTTTAACCTCGAAGAAGTCGCCCAATTTGCTGAATCTCTGTTATCTCAGTTTGTTGTTTATTATCTAGTCATTTTTGTTCTCCGGGTTTTTGAGGTGTCAATGTTTTTCCGTGTATTCATTTTGAGCTTATGAAATGCAAATTCTAAGCTTTGTAAACAAGGTTCAATATCTAGGTATTAAATCGATAAGAAAATTGGGTTTAGTATGGTTTTGGGAGATCGCATTCTGATGTTGAAATTTGACCCTGTTGGGTTTTTGGGTGGTAGTTCCTCTCCTCCAGCTCAGCTCTCCTCGTGACACTCACTACCACCCTTCCACATAAATCTCGCTTTTCTTTAACCTCGAAGATGTCACCCAATTTGCCGAATCTCTGTTATCTCAGTTTGTTGTTTAATATCCTATCATTTTTGTTTGCTAGGTTTCTGAGGTGTCAAGGTTTCGTGTATTTGTTTGGATTTTATGCATTACAAATTCCAAGCTTTTCAAATAAATTTCAATAGCTGGGCTTTAATTCGACGAGAAAATTGGATTTTGTATGGTTTTTTGTGATGGCATTTTAATGTTGAATCTCGACTCTGTTGGATTTTTTGGATGGTGCTTGTGCTTTGTGGGTATGAACAATTGAAAGATTGTATGTGAAGGTTTGCTTAATGATGGAAGTGAGATTCGTTAAAGTGTGGGGTTTTTCTTAGGTTGCAGGAATAGAAAATTACGGTCGCATTGTCGTGGTTCTGGCATTCGAGCTTCGGCTGGCAATTCCACGTCAGGATCAGGTAGTAATCCTTGTTCCCATTGCTTTAGTATTTTACTAGTAGTAAGAAAAATGTTCTCTTAAAAGTTTCCAACTAAGCAATGTTGTTTGTATTGGTAGATTTTTGAATTTTTTTGGTTCATGTTGGTAATGGAAAGAGGATTCCAACACATCTTAGCATGCCTAGCAAGCAACTTTGCTACAAAAGGCTATGTCCATGTAGCATTGGTTAGAGTAATAGACCATAGACCTACTCAAACTTACTTAAGGTAGCTTTTCTCGATGGAAAGCCTCCTCCCTTGCATTCTAGAACTTTCTAGAACCAACTCCACCAAGTGGTGATTTCATATGTACTCATTATTGACTTTTTCTATAGATTGTTGTGAAATTCCCTATATGTGCTTATTCTAGCTTATAATCCTACATTTTTCTACATAGATTGCAGAAATGGATTGGTGTATACGAGTTTATTTGAAAGAAGTTTTTTTTCTTACTTGATCAAAGAGCTTTTTATGTCGAAATATAATGAGGTTTTTGGTTACTAATCTTTGTATATTCTGCAGAAGAGAGAATAGATGTTTCGAGAAGACATGCATTGCTAGCAGCATTAGCTTTCACAGTCCCGAGTTTTGGCTTTTTGCTCCTGCCAAGGGAATCCCAAGCTCTGGCTGTTGAGTATGTGAGCTCAACCTCCCTCTCAACCTTCCATTTCTTTAAGCTCATTTTTTGTATTGTTAGTCTAATTGGTTGTAAATGCTCATTAGGTTTCTCAGCTGAATCTATTTTCCTCTTTTATCCTATCTGCAACACCTTATTTGCAAGAGAAAAATCTTGATTTCAAATGATGATTTCAAGGTTGGTTTCTCGTTGTTTTCCTCAAACCGCATCCTTAGCATTACTTTGCACCTTACTAGGTGCACAAATCTTCCTAAGTATTTCATGAGAAAATGCAATTGAGTCATTAAAAAATCTCTGTTTTCTCTTGCAAAAACGATAGAAGAAGAAATTATGTTGGAAGAAAAACTTCTGTTTTTGCCTGAGATTTGAAATCCTTCATGGAAACCGTCTCTGATTTGTACTTATTCAAGGATTTTGCTTTTCAGTGATGAGAAGACGAAAATTGAGTTGATTCGGTATGAGCTCAAAAAGGTGTTGACCAAGGGCAAATCAGCTGGAGTGTTGCGCTTGGCTTTCCATGATGCAGGAACTTTTGACAGCACCGACAATTCAGGTAAAATTTTGCAAGTTATAAGTAAACCTTCCTTAGTAAGGGCAAGCATCCTTGTTGCATTCAAACTGGCTGTGATATTCAGCCTTTTTTTCAACTTCCGCAAATTGAGACCCCAAAGTTTCCACTACACTAATAATGATATTTAGTATTATGGTATCTAAAATGTTATTTACCTTATCATTCAACTCTTTTGAATTCTCATTTCAATAAAAGTCAATGTTCATGTTGACAATTAGTGTCAATGGTGGATACCACTTAAGTATAAGCTAAGCTATTATGGTTCTAATTTTTAAAAATTGGTGGAAACTTAGTTGACACATAGTACTTAGTTTTAGGGTTAATAACACTAATAGTGTTGTTGACATTTAGTGTTTTAGTTTGGAATTAGTGTTGCTAACGTTAAATTTCATTATTAGTGTAATGGAAGCTTTTCATCGTTTCAAATTTCTATGTTGAAGTCATTCCGTGTTTCTTGCAAGAAACTTGTTGGAACATCATTTTCAAGTTTTAGATAATGTTGTTTTTTAATCAGATTTCCATGCATGGCTGCTCTAGTGGATGCTTGATTCTGCTTGATCGTTGTTGCTTCTTTTCCTGCAATGGAATTTTTCTTTCTTTGGTTCTTAAAATCTCGGACCTCGGTGGTGTTTTGTTGCAGGAGGCATGAATGGTTCTTTACTCTTTGAGCTGGAAAGACCGGAGAGCGCAGGTCTTCAACGACCAATCAAGGTTCCAATCTAGAAAACCTGTACTTTCTGACTCAAATGCCTTTACAAACTTCACATGCATTAGCCCCCTCAAGTAAATGGAATTTGATTAGCTTTAACTTAGATATGTGATCATCAATTTTGATAATTCAAACTTGCTTAAAATGATAATAATGTATGCAATTGTAAGCTATCAACTCAACCATACTTTTATTTTGCAATAGTTGCAACTTTCAAACTATGATGAAATAGATAAATTCCTCTTTCAATAGAAGTTTATCTTCAGGTGTTCAACCACAAGAAACAACATTTGAAAATGAGTTTTTGAAGTCATCAATATCAATACTGTAGTCATTTTAAGTGTACCATTTCATTGTTACATACTACCGTGCAATAAAAGATTTTGGGATTAGGAAACATTCCCCTTGTTTAGCTTCAGGTCCTCTCTTTTCAATGTGCCACACAACACTAAACATAAAATAGGGTGTTCAAATGAAACAATATTGGAAATAAAAAAGAAAATTTGTATTTAAAATATTTGGATAAACTATGTGTTGAATTCTGAAGCTCGTGTTATTGGCTCTTCAACTTATTTTCAAATAATACTGGTTCCGAAATTTGCAATTGTGTGCGTGTTTTCATCATGGTCGTTGTTGTTGTATGCGCAGGTTTTGCAGAAAGCGAAAACAGAGCTTGATTTAGCTTTTCCAGGTATGTCCAACTCAGCTAGACAGCAACCATTAATGAAAAACAGCAGTTGAACACTTCAAAAGTCAATAAAATCCCACAAGGTTATATGCTAGCAATCTCCAGCCACATATTTACAAATTATATCAACAAAAAAAAGTACTAGCAGGGCTATGGGACTAGTTATTATTTGACAAAGTTGAAATAATGATTAGTTAAGTTTCAAAGAACTTGTTGGAGGGCACTGTACAGTACAATAGAACCTTTCTAAATCAAACGTGCTGGGACAAAGAGGATTTGTTCAATTTAGCGAGGTTTTCAATTTACAGGTTGTCCTACAGTTGAGATTGTGGTATGCAGAGAAGTTTCTAATTTGTACTTATTTAATTTAGTCAAGTTTTAGGGTTTAAGGCTGTGGACATCTACTTGTGGTGCAAGTTTCTGATGGTTTAAATGGTCTCATATGTTTTGGTAGCTGGCAGTTCATGGTCTTGTTTAGTTACACGGAAAGAATGGTCTCATGTAGTTTCAAGGTTAATCTCTAAAACCCCAAGGATCCATGGTTTAATTTGACCAATTCTATTGATCATGTTGTGGAAAACACAGTTCAGATGGATCCAAGGTGTTTATCACTACAAGTAGTGAAAGTGGAGAAGAAAAAAGTCCTCATATGACCTTCTCAAAACTGCTCCGAAAAAAATAAAACATGAGGCTGAATATGGGTTTACTTGGTGCTTTAGGGTTTAAGATTGTGTAGAGGAAAAATATGGGGTTTAAGATTGTGTAAAGAAAAAAGTCCTAATATGACCTACTCAAAACTGCTCCGAGTAAAATTAAAAGATGAGGCCCAATATGAGTTTACGTGGTGCTTTAGGATTTAAGATTGTGTAGAGGAAAAATATTGAGTTTAAGATTGTGTAAAGAGAAAAGACAAGCTGGTTAAAGGAGTCTTTCAATGTTGGCATGTTGGCAGTGTCTTGGGCAGATTTGATCGCCGTGGCTGGCGCCGCTGCTGTGATGGAATGTGACGGACCTGCCATTCCAGTAACACTTGGCCGACTGGATTCCTCGTAAGAATTTCTACTCCATTGTTGAAGATCTCTGCCCTTGCTCTGGAAAACCTCCTAAAGAGGGAATGCTTTACCGTGAGCAGGGAACCGTGAGGCTAGATTATTTTGTTAAAATACTAAATTTCACCTACAAACGTGTACATAGGGCCCTATAATTGTGCATTTCAAACTTTCTTGAAACATTTGTTGTTTTTTTTAGTTTCTCCACTGATTTTGAGCTTATAATTGGTTCCTGCTCATAAAATCTTGGCTCACCACTTATGGCTTAGTGTTTAATGCTCACAAAATTGCGTTGTCTCCTCCTAAATTAGCTTGTTATATTAACCCATTTTGTAAACGTGTACATAGGGCCCTATAATTGCGCATTTAAACTTTCTCGTCTTGAAAAACTTGCTGTTTTTGAGTTTCTTCATTGATTTTGAGCTCATAATCGGTTCTTGCTCACAAAAATCTTGGCTCACCACTCATGGCTTACCATTTTATGCAATTTTTGTTGCCGTTATCCCCTCCTAAAGTAGCTTGTTGTAACAACCCATTTTGTTAGAGTTTTGCTGAGTTTCCGTTTGTTTGAAAAGATTCACGTAGTACATATGTATAGAAATTTTGTACACAAATGCTGGGTTGTGCAGTGGGCCTGATCCAGAAGGCAAAATGCCCGAGGAGACACTCAGCGCCAGTGCTCTCAAGAAAGCGTTTCAATCCAAGGGCTTCACGTATGTGGCTCTATCCTAAACCCTAAACCTTAAAACACTAATCCATGTAACCCTAAACCATGTCCCTCACATGTGTGTCGTTCTAATCTTGAGATGCCTCTCTTCTATCTAAATCTACATATATAAAATAACGGGGCTTTTTTGTATGGAAAACACGTTTGTTAGTAAAGCCAAAGGTTTTCATGTGCTGCATCAGAAGAGTTGATATCATACAAACCTCCACTACCACATGAATGTAATATAGTCTAGCATACTTAGTAAATGTTCTTACTAAGTAAATGTCCACAGATATTCATAGGTATGGTCTTCTCTATGCAAGTCGTAGGTTTTTAGACCACTAGTCTAGGTATACATAAATCTAGGTATACACGTTTGAACATTGCAGTTTTTTTTCCAGTCGTTTATAAATGTTGCCAATATCTTGTTTCAAAATATATTTGTATATTTGACCAATATAGTGTTACTTGCATTTACATTATAATAGGTGTGACATTGTTTGACAATTACATAAGGCTTGTTTACATTACAAAAAGTTCACTAAAGCTACAATTAAACTAATGAACAATACCGTTTCTTTCGTTTGCCTGTGATATAAAATATTATGCAAGTGATTTCCTTGGGATTCTTACGTTCATAAAACATGGGCTATGTGGTAACAGCACACAGGAGATGGTAGCACTTTCTGGAGCGCACACGATAGGAAACAAGGGCTTCGGAAACCCCAACTTATTTGACAACTCTTACTTCCAAATTCTGCTACAAAAGCCCTGGAAAATCTCAGGTTTGCTCTTGTACTGTTGGGATGCTTTAACTATTAATTATAGTGATGTGTAGATAAGGTCAACCTTTGTAAAGAGAAACGTTTGGGTAGTGTCAAGGTTCCACTCTTTTTTTTGTGTTCTGGGCCTGGTTAAATAGAGTGTTTGTTTATAATTAATGTTTGAATATGGTCAACGTTTTTTCTTTGTCCAAGGCATTGACCTTATCCAAGCATGAATGTAGCACACCCTTGAAGTTGATTACATATTGTGTTTGTTGTTGTTTTCATGGCATCTAAACGAAGAAAAAAAAAATCATTTAGAAGTAGTACACATGCAATGAGAAATCAATTTTCCACCTTTTTAGTCCACTAACCTTTTGTAATGTAAGAGTATACAACTTTATGAGTGGTGGTTATTTGCACAATTCATCTTTGTAAGGTTCAAGAGCCATACTTGCATATGCAACTCTTTAAACAGTTGCTTGTTGCAAACCTCTCTTTACAAGGCCTTAAGAACCGACAATGAATCAACTGACAGAAGGATTTGCACCATAAGCACTTTGAAAACATCTTGTGCACTTTTAATGAAAATGTGTTTTAAAGAGATCAAATTGGAAAAAAAAAAAAAAGCATTAAATTGTAATATTTTGCAACAACTGAACATTAAATGAGGGCTTTTTGCACCTTTTTTGTGACAAGAAGTTGTGTGTGTTCAGGGCCAGATGATGGGATGACATCTATGATAGGATTAGCAACAGACCGTGCACTTGCTGATGACGAGGAGTGCTTAAAGTGAGTTTCTGCTCTTTTTCTATTTTTCTCACTCAGACCCTTCCCACATAATCAATTTCTTTACCAAATTTAAAAACTAACTTAAATATTTTGAAAGGAGGGGGGACAAGAGGTCTTAAAAAGTGAGGTGTAAAACTATTTGCTCCACCATGCTTGTAGCCCTTGTCAAGTGCAACTTTGCCAACTCTAAATGAGTACGTCAAAGCATCCGCATTGTTGCACGTTCAGGGTCTGACACATAATACTTGGATGATAAGTGCTCAATATTTCTCAAAATGTTCTCTTGACACTCAAATTGAGTGTGTCAAGCAATGGTCCTTGAAATCACTATTCATCTTAAGTTTAGTGAACTTTATCTTATATTCCACTTGATGATTGGTCAATTGATTAGTTGAGGGGCCGGTATGAAGAGCAAAGGTGGGATACAAGAATTTTGAGAGCTCTTCAAAAGTAGATGTAAACACTTAACGCGTGAGTGATTGTGTGTAAGGGTGTTGATGCTCTCATGTTCATCAATGTCCATTGACACCTTTTTAGCTTTGGATTGCTTTTGCGCCTCAACTCAAGCAAGTTTCTTGTAGATTGGTGGTGGACGTTGTAACAAATTTTAAGAGCTTTTTAGTTGTGATTTCGAAAAAAGTTCTTAATTTTTTTCACACTAATTCTCTCCTTGTTTGATACACCTCAAGGTCATAATCTCTCTAGTCTCCGTTTTCTTTGTTTTCAGAAGACTTATTTAGTTAGTGGAAAGGTGATGAGGAATTGATTGTGTATAGGCGAAGGGTGCGAGTGAGGAATGGATTTTTTTTTGTCTAATTTACACTCATACATTTAAGATCCAATATAGATGTTGTTGGTACATTACTGCTGATGTTTAGAGTTAGTGTTGGTTGTGAGAACTTTCACCTTATTAATTCTTAAATGTCCATAGGGCATAGTAGATACATTGTTGTATAATTGGCATTTAGCACCATCAAGAAGTTTTAATTTGGGATGTCAAATAGCTCACTGGGACTGCATTGATCTATCCTCCACCTTCTTTGTTGATCTAAATTGTAGTAAAGGTGTGAATCCATTCCAAATACAAGAAAAATACCTTGTGTTGTATTGGTCACAGTGGCACGCTCAATTGTTTAACCCCTGAACGTCTGAGTGTGTGACTAGTACACACTACGGGTTGTTTTTCTTGTATTTGGAATAGATTCCCACCTTTACTACATTTGAGATCAACAAAAGAAGTTGGAGAATAGATCAAGTGAGCTACTTAAGATCCCAAATTAAAACTTCTTATTGGTAGCAAATGTCAATTATACGGTAGCATATATACTATATGCCATATGGTCACTTAAGGGTTAAATGTCCAAAGGGCATAGTAGATATATAATTGGCATTTAGTACCATCAAGAAGTTTTAATTTGGGATCTTCAAATAGCTCACTAGGATTGCTTTGATCTACAACTTCTTTGTTGATCTCAAATGTAATAAAAGTGTGAAATCATTCCAAATTAAAGAAAAATACCACACATTTGTACTGGTCACAACAGCACACTCAAACGTTTAGGGGTTAAGGGTCAAACTTATGAAGTGAGAAACTTTCTTTTATGACAAGGCCAAACTTTCATGTTGCATTAAAAAGTCATGATAATCCGCATATTTCCAACTTCAAAGAAACAAAAATCCTTCCGAGTGTTTGCACTTTTTTTTTTTGCTGTACATTCCAAATTTGTTGTTTTTCTAGCACACTTCCACTTCCATGCATGGCTCTCCTGCAGTTCTCTGATTCCAATAACTTAGAACTCTCTAGAACTCTCTGGAAGGCTGCAGTCGCCAGTATTCCATGAAACCCTAACGAAACATGCTCTTCTCATTTTGGCATCGATTTTCGCTGCGTGATTCTGAGCTTCTGTTTTTTGCTGGTACGTTTGCAGGTGGCTGAAAGTATACGCGGCTGATCAAGGGCGTTTTTTCACTGACTTCGCTGCTGCTTACACTAAACTAGTGAACACGGGAGCTCGTTGGGGAACCAGTATGCAGGCTTAGAAGAGAGAGAGAGAGAGAGAGAGAGAGCTACCAGTTTGAAATCCATGAAGTTTTTATCTCTGAGAGTGTCGCCGTTGCTTCGTCAAAATAACTAAGGATTTTTCTGTATATCAAGTTTTGTAGATGTTGGAAACAGAGAGTGAGTGAGTGAATGAGTCACAGCTCCGTCAAAGTGTCCTTCTAAGTAATTGAGGATACGGCATTCAAGAAACGTCGACATATTCTTTAGAATAGATTGGACTTGAAAAAATATTATTTTTCATTTTTTGTAGTTTAGAAGTATTTCGTAGCGCACTTACAAGTATTAAATTGCGTGGAAGAAGAGTTTTACATCGATTTTTTTACAGAAGTGAGTGAGAAATTCAATACCGCATTGGTATATCCTTTTTGTCTCGGAGTTTTTTCCTCTCTCGCTCTGTCTAATTTTCTGTGTATCAAGTTTTGTAAGTGTTGGAAACAGAGAGTGAGTGAGTGACAGCTCCGTTAATATGTCTTCCGAAATATTGAAGATACGGCATTCAAGAAACGTCGACATACTCTTAGAATAGATTGGACTTTAGAATATATTGGACTTTACAAGTGATGTTGACCGCATGAAGAATCTTTTTTTCCTCTTTTTTGTAGTTTGGAAGTGTTTTATTAGCACTTAGAAGTTTTAAATTGCTTATGGTCTGTTCAGACCTGGGCTTAGCAGGGGTCTTACGATTTGGTTTTAGCAGTTTTAATTTGTGTAGATTCACACTAGCCTGGTTTATTAAGTGCCGATCCTACATGGCGGTTGAGCTGGCAGTGGATATGAGGGGTGGTAACTCCCGCGGGAGACGGAATACTTCAGACCTTTCGTAACTTACGGAAGGTTTTGCGCAACTTTACAATTAGATGTAAATGAAGATTTTGGAGATGAAAGAGCGCTCTTATGTAAGGTAGCTGCCCCCATAAGCGTGAGTTTAAGCACTTTAGCATGGTTAGGGTAGTTGGACAAGCGCAAAAATTATATTATTAAATTGGAAACAGAGAACAAAAAATATTAGTTTAGTTTGGGAAGTTATCCATATAGTCATGTGTGCGTGGGTATTTTTCAAAGTGCTAAATCATTGAAATTGTAAGAATCATGTGTAAGAGATGCTAAAAATAAGACTTGTTGGTTCTTAAATAGTGAGATGGGTACTCAAAATTGTCATACAAGTCACCCACAACTATCACTTTGTCACCCATAACCATCACTTAGTGCATTCATAAGCATTTGTTGTTTTAATTATGATGTCAATGACACCCATGGGGACGGTCACGTTGATGGGTGTGGCTACCTTAATGAGAGGAAATTGCTTCAATTAACAAAGCACAACGTTGTTAGGGAGGATTGTTTCGATGAGTTACGTCAAATTATAAACTAGCTTCTTGTATAAAATTGTGAAAATGTTGTTGTGGAATGCCTCTCTGACTGTTGTCCTCTCTGATTTCGATAAGTGAATTTATGTTAAGCACCCTTTTGATATTAATATGCTTAGATTCAACCAAGCTATTGAGTATCAATTAAGTTTTGTCTTCAAAAATGTTTGTAGTATACTAAAGTCTGACATGCCAAATTATCGTAAATCTATTTCTATTGACAATGAATAGGAATTGATGGTTGTATACATTTCAAAACATTAATCTATGCAGAAGGGATTATTTAGTTTCATGAAGCAATGTATATGACACAAATATTATGAATTGTGATCTTTGAAGGAAACAATAAAAGATCATATTCCCTAATACTTGTAATTTTGTTTGCTGACCCTTTTCTTTTCCAAAGTCTTCTTTAAGTATGATGCAAGCAAAAAGAAAGCCAAAAATACCTAACTTTTCCATCAACTGATAAGATTATGAAATCTTTGCTCTAAAAGGAAAAACAAATCATCAAATTTGCAAACAACACCTATTTTCTTTATCACTCCTTGGAATCCAAAATGTGCCAAAAGCCAAGTAGGTGAGCTTCAGAACAAAAACATTAATTATATGCATTTGAAAGAAATCGAACTTACATCAAGAATCATATTTTGATGAATGGTCAAAAGATTACTGACTTGTAATACTACTCCTTTTAAACATTTACTTTTGCCTAATTTTGGTATTTCCGGAAAAGTAAAATAATTTCAAATAACTCGAAAGATTTCGAAATGTGTTGATTTACAAGATTTTGATTTTGTAATTGTTTTTGTTTTCAGTTTAACAAAAAGAAAGCACTTTGACATTCTGTCAAAGCTTCATGTAAAACATTGTCTCTAAATAGAAAAAAATAAGTACAAGTTAAATAATCAAAAATTGAAACAAATACTTATATGTATTTTGATTTGCATTGTTAAAAATTTGAGTACTTTCTAGTGAAGTGAAGTGAAAAGAAAAAAAAAAAAAAAAAAAAAAAAAAAAAAACCATTAAGTTAGGTTTTCATTTTAGTTTATGATTTCCCAAATTTCCAAAACTATAAAATTTCTTCAATATTTATCTTCTATTTTGAATTATCTTTCCCTTCTTGTGTTTGTGAATATTAATTTTATCAAAAAAAATAATATCCAAACTGATATCAAGTATCTCATACGGAGTATGATTTGACCAATGAAAAAAATGCTTTTTTACCAAAGAATTATAGCACCAAATCTCTTGTCTCTTTCCAACACTCTGCATATGAAGATGATTGTAGCTAAAAGAGGTAAAAAAAATTGTGTCAAAATCATGGTTTTACAAGATAGTTGACTGAAAAATATTGGTGATGAATTTGTGAGACTTGATTGCATGGATATGTAGGAAACATTCATATGCACATCTTTGTTTCAAACAAACATCTCCAAAAAAATTCAAAATTTCTTCTACAGAGATTTTTATGTTATGGTGATCATGACCAAATTTAGTAAAATAGATCATTCTTCATGAAAATTAGTTTTTGGCAAAAGAAACATATCATCATGTTTAAAGGTACAAACTTAATCACAATGTATGAGTTATTTTGCCAAAAACTAATTTTCATAAAGAATGATCTATTTTACTAAATTTGGTCATGATCACCCTAACATAAAAATCTCTGTAGAAGAAATTTTGAATTTTTTTGGAAATGTTTGTTTGAAACAAAGATGTGCATATGGATGTTTCCTACATATCCATGCAATCAAACCTCAAAAATTCATCACCAATGTTTTTCAATCAACTTTCTTGTAAAACCATAATTTTGACACAAAACGATTTACCAAACATAGGATTTTGATTTTTAGTAACTGAAATTTGGTGTGCTTGATCATGATTGCATGAGGATCACATACAAAAAATCTGAGGATAAAATGCCAATTATATTCTTTGTTATATCAACTTTTTTGAATGCCATGAGAGGGGCAATATTGTTTTGCTAGGCCCTTGTACAATGGGGGGGACAAAAAGATTGGGAACACCCTGTCATGTCATTCAAAGAACTTTGCCTAACATATAGAGTATAATTGACATTTTCTTGTCTTGCATGATTGGTGTTTAATTCTTATGCAACCTCCCATCAAGCATACCAAATTTCAGTTCCTAAAAACCAAAACCCTATATTTGGTGAATTATTTTATGTAGAATTCACTATCTTACATGATCATTAATTAAAAAACATTGGTGATGAATATTTGAGATTGAGTTGCATGGGTATGTAAGAAACATCCATACACACATTTGTCCTTTCAACAAGTATCTCTAAAAAGCTTCAAAATTCCTTCGATAGAGAATTTTAATGTTGGGATGATTATGACCAAATTTTGTAAAATAAACATAATAGTATGGTAATCAGATTTTGCAATTTGACTTGTCTGTTATGATTAAGTTTGTAACCTTGAGCACAAAGATATGAACACCATATTTGTTAAATTGGGAAAAAGAGTACATTTTGGGACTTTGAGGTGATCACCTCAAACCGAGCTCATAGCGTTTTTTTGGTACACGTGCCCTCACCTGAGAGGAGGAATTTGCAAGGGGAGAAATCTTAGTGGCTCAAAATGAATCTGATATCTTTGAATCTAGTTTAAAGTAAATATTTCAATTTGAGGTGGAATACAAAATGGTACCTCTGTTTTTCCCAATTTAACAAATATGGTGTTTATGTTTAATTTGCCGAAATCTTATTACCATAAAATTATATCTATTTTACAAATTTTAGTCATAATCATCCCAACATTAAAATTCTCTATTGAAGGAATTTTGAAGCTTTTTAGAGATACTTGTTGGAAGGACAGATGTGTGTATGGATGTTTCTTACATACCCATGCAACTCAAACTCAAAAATTCATCACCAGTGTTTTTTAATTAATGATCATGTAAGATAGTGAATTCTACATAAAATAATTCACCAAATATAGGGTTTTGGTTTTTAGGAACTGAAATTTGGTATGCTTGATGGGGGGTTGCATAAGACTTAAACACCAATCATGCAAGACAAGAAAATGTCAATTATACTCTATATGTTAGGCAAAGTTCTTTGAATGATAATAGGGTGCTTCCACTTGGTGTGTATAGGCCAGTCTTAGGTGGTCTGTTAAGTCATTAAATTAAGGAAATTACTACCGCAACACCCTAAATTATTAACAGGACACCCCTTATGAGCATGAAATGTGATTTTTAATGTTGATTTTTTTATTTGGATCAAAAGGTTTGTTTCACCTTTATTATTCTAAGGCTATATTCTAAAAAAAATAGGTGTGCTGAAATTTTAAATTAAAAATATAGGACTTTTGAGTTACTTAAAAAAAAAATACATCAAAAAGTAGTATTGGTGGAATAATATTTCAACAAAAATTTGTATTTGTCATGTTTTCTTTCAAGGAGGTGGTAATGCCATGATTGAATGAATGATGGACCACTTGAATAACTCAAAAATAGCACTAAATTATCAAATTTCATGCTCACAAGAGGTGTCCTGTTAGCAATTTAGGGTGTCGCGGTAGTAATTTCCTAAATTAAAACCCAATCAACACTATAGCTTTGCAGGTGTGAACATCTTACCATTTGCAAATGTGCTAAAATGCACCAGTCCTCAAAATAAATCTCCTCTATATTAAGAAGCCCAAAAACCAAATATCCGCTCTTAACCGTGGTCTACCTGGTCTTTCACAAGGCCAGGTCTGAACAGGCCTTAAGCCGTTACCTGACCTCTAACTTCCCATATCAAATTCCTACTTAATATTTACTCCAAATGTCTTGACTCAAACATGGCTACCCTACAAATTTTATTTTAGTTCACTAAAGTTTTTGCAAAGAGGCATTATGATGGTATTTAGTACAGAATTTCTTGGGGAGTGAATAAAAAATGGAGAATCCGAACTCCAGAGAGCCAGTAAATAATACATAAGAGGGTCCACCAGCAATCCACATTTCAAAACATACAAAGCTGCATATGTTCCCACAATGTGAGATGAGCCATCGAATTGTAGTGTCATGAGTTCCATTCTGTGCATTCTAGGTCAGAGCTGGTAAAGTAGCACAAAACATCTAACCCCAAATTAGCTTTAAAAGCAGAACCCTGACAGTACAATAGTCACATTGCACATTAAGTGTGAGGAAAGCTCAAGCGCTACTGCCTCAGTATTCTGGTTCCAGCAACAGAGTGCAAATATGATGAGGTCTAGATAAAGCGATTGCTCATTCTAACTCTAGGCATAAACAAAACGTGTCCAATACCTTGGGTGTCTTACCCATGCGTTCACTCACAAAGCCCATGGCCTTTAAAAACTAGCACACTTCCTGAGGCTAATAACATGTCTACACCTAGAGTCCGTTGCAATTTGGAAGTCACTACACCTGAATAGATTGAATCCTATAAATCTCTCGTTAGTGGGCAAGGTCGACCATTGGAGCAATTATTTCACATCTCAGCACCCCAAAAGCCCAAATACTAGACGGCTTTCTGTGACGCAGCCAAGTACAATGCCCATGCACGCTGCTTTTCTAAAATACTGCCAATTTTTACATTGAGAAGATGACAGATGCCAAGTTCGAGAGGACAAAATCTGAACTGTCATGAAACTCTACTGGCTTCTTCCCCTGCCTGCACCACCTGTAGATTCAAAATAAACTCAGAAAAGAAGAAGAAAAACCTTAAAATCTTGGTATGATAAATATGAACTTATTATCAGCCTATCCAATAGAGCATTTCTCAAGCATCATGATGTCTAGATGTTGTTATTTTTAGGGAAAATTTCATGGATACCCCTGAAGTTTGCAATATTTTCATAGATACCCCTGCTTTTTCAGAAATTTCACAAATACCCTTGGACCATAATAGTCATGTGTTTGTTTTGTTCTGCATGCCACTTCCCTTCTTCCTTTGTGCTGACGCATAACTAAGAAAGAAGTATTGTGCACACAAAGGGAGAAGGAAGTGGCATGCAGAACAAAACAAACGCTTACAAATTTTGGTCCAAAAGTATTTCTGAAATTTCTGAAAAAGCAGGGGTATCTATGAAAATATTGCAAACTTCAGGGGTGTCCATGAAATTTTCCCTTATTTCTACGCAGATTGAGTCAGGCCAAAAAAGTTGGTCACTGTCCTTGACGCATAACTCAACAGAGAATGCACAGTGTGAACATACCTCGTCCACCACCAGACCTGCCTCCACCACGAGCACCACCACCTCCACGAGCACTACCTCGGCCACCAGGAGCACCATCATCCTGATAACTTCTTCCTCTGCCTCCATCACCACCTCTGCCTCCACCACGTCCACCGCCCTCCTCGCCCCTCCCTCGACCTCGTCCACGACCACCAATAGTTGGCTTACGATCTGCAAAATTGAACGCCTCAAACGAGTTAAATTTTCTACAGCATAAGGTAGCAACACCCATAACCACCACTGTACCCATAACCATCACCTCTAAAATCTTGGAAAATCTGTGGAAGAAGTGAATAGATGTAATTACAAGGATGTACAACATGTGAACATGAAACCTTACTGTTGGTATTAGGTGCAATTGCAGTCAGCTCTTTAAAATTCACAACTTATTCTCACAGCATCCAAATAATACATTCGAAAGTGCAAACTCATCATTTTTCTTTTCCTATTATGGGTGCTGCTACCTTAATGAACTTTAACGCACAAATAATCCGTCAGAAAAAATGTATTAATCTAAGACATCAACGATTACTCGAGAGACCTTGCAATCAAGTAATTATGAGTCAATCAAGAAAATATTCACACCTGAACGTTTCACTGTTTCTTCTTGAACTTTGTCGATTACCTGCAAGTGGTAGCCACTTCCATCAGAACTTCATGGACTTTAAAAGAAATCGAAGAAATCACTGAAATTCTCGAAACCTTTGTCGGTACTTGTATGAGGGCGTAAATAGTAAGAATGATAAAATGAAACCCTAACTCGGAGTTGGACACTAACCTCGTCGGGCACCCGCAAATATTTTATGGTATTGCCTCGAATATAGCACTCAGGCATTCTCCAGAACCGATCCCCATCCTACCATTCAAACATCCTCGTTTTAGAACCAATCCAAAAAAGAACAGTAAAAATGAAAATAAACAACAATATCAGCCAAATTTGAACGGTATAGAGACAAATGAGGAGCAGAGAAAAGGCTCGCCTTTGACGTGCAGATCACTTCACGCAAATGAATATTCATCCATGTGTCACAGTTTACAAGATGGCCATTATACGTCTCTCCATTCTTGAGCTCCACAAGCTGCAAAAGAGTGTCAGAGCAACATCAGTGCTTAGAACTCCTTCTGTTTTTAAGGATTCATAACTACATCAAAAGTAAACTCTTTGGCTTTGCAATATAAGACCTAAATTCGTTGATGAGCGCAGTCAACTTAACACACAAAATTCAAGATCAACAAAGGCAAAGATAATACGTACCATAGGATGCCCTTGAGCCGTCTTCAAAAGTGAGAGAGGGAGCTGTACGCAACAAACAACAACTAAGTACACTAACAAAACAGGTCCACTTGTCAAAAACAAGCACACCAGTGTCAATACCAAAACATACTAACCACATTACATCCCTTATCAACACAAATCCTCTCTGAACTAACGTTTCGCATTATGAACAAACTAATGTAATAAAGCACAGTATTAACACTCGCTCAACCTGAAACGAAATGCGTGCCCTAACACCGACACTTCGCACTCTACACTACAAAAAACTCGATCTAGCCCTACCACTGCCGAACACTATTTACAATATCAGCACCAGTTATTACTTCATATCCAGACTCTAAATTATTCTACTTCAAAATCTAAACCTAATAATATCGGTTTCAACAATTGCCGGCAACGATAACCTAACATGCCCTAAACCCTAACTCAGCTCTTGTACCACTACGACTAAGAACGGCAAACTCGATCAAGGAGCACATTTATGAAAAAAAACAATCGCTCTCCACACAAAAACCACGAAACCTAATTGGAAGATTACAATATTAACTCACTTAACAGGAAAACCTTAATATTTCAAACAAGCGATACGATGCTTTTATTGTACTCACCATTTTCGCCCGAAGTGCAATCTGAGAGAGAGACTCTGGTGGAGGTTGAAATCTCAACGAGCAAGAAACCGACGAACAAAAAAACGGTACCAGGATAATAAAATCAAATAAAAGCTGGATACAGTGGATATAAGGTTGCTTACCATGGTTGCTTGCTGTTGTGATGTCGAACACTACGCTTAGGTGAGCTTGAAATATGAAAAATGAATTTACAAGCGCGAGGGTTTGTGACGATGGTGTCCCGATTTGACGAGTCGGGAATAAAATTCGGTGAGGTTTTCTTCTTCACAAGCGAGGGCGATGAAGTGCCGGCGAGCTGGTGAGGCGGTGTTTGTGAGTAAGGGACCCGTTCACACCGCGGGTATAATCCCAATGCGGATTTATGGCGTCCCCAACCAAGGCGGAGATTTTCCTGTTCTCGGGCACCTCCAGCAGTGGAAGAATGATTTTTCAAACACTAATGTAGAAATTCCATAAATGGTTAAAATAAGGCACTTCAGCCCGTAAGATATGGGGAATTTCTTGAGAAATTAAGCACAATCTCTGGAGAAACGAGGATGAGGAAGAGTGAAAACAAACAAAAAAATTTACTCAAGAATGAATATTTTATGCAATATAAATGTGGATTTAGGGTTTGGACCAATTCTAGTTTCATAGGTGCACCTTAAATGGCTACCTCTAGAACCTTGTTCCGAAACAAGTTTGAACCAATCAAATGATAGGAAAGAACATCTTTCTGAAATCTTTTTCAAAACCACCTCTTGTTGGTTTAAGAACAGTCTACTTTGCCATTATCAAGTTGTATCCGTTTATGGTATTTCTACCTTATAAAAGTTGGTCTTGTTTTTTTTTTGGGAATTGATATAGCGGAAGACTAGGCTCACCCAGTTGCTACGTGGACACCTCATATAGCCCAGCCTATTAACCCCTAAAAGACTGAGTATGCCATTGTGACCAATACAATATGGGGTATTTTTCTTGTATTTGGAATGGATCCACACCTCTACTACATTTGAGATCAACAAAGAAGTTGAAGAATAGATCAAAGTGATTCTAGTGAGCTACTTGAGATCTCAAATTAAAACTTCTTAGTGATAGCAAATACCGATTATACGGTAGCGTGTACACTATGCCCTATGGTCCTTTAATGGTCAAATTTATATTTTTTACTACTTTGAAATATGAAATAAAGTCGAGACAATATCTTAGCGCAAATCTGCATCTTCAAGCGTTGTGAGTATATAATAGATATGTCTTATTTGTGACATGATCAAGAGTTAAACCAATGGCTCCTTTCATTTGTGAGTTTAGCTCTTGACCATGCATGTCACAAATGAGATGTATTTGTTGTGTGTTTGCAATGCTTGTAGATGCTGCAAATGTGCTCTAAAATACTATTTTGATTTTATTTCATATTTCAATGTAATAATAATCTCAAATTTAATACATTGGGCTAGAGGGGGTGTCCACCTAGCAACTATGGGTGTCCACCTAGTCATTCCCTAAAAAAATGGTCTTGTTTTTTTTTTTGGAATTGATATAAGGTAGGACCACCCATTCCCAATCATTTAAGCTCCTACAAGACAACACATTAGAGCAACAATGCAACACAATTTTTTCTTTGGTGGCTTCATACAAAATATTGCAATACAATTTTTTTGAATTTTTTCATGCAAAATTGAATTATATACAAAATTTGAAGTGCATAAAGTATTTTGAGCCAATACACAATCACCAAATTCTCCTAATCTTGATCATAGCCAATATACTTCTTGCTCAATACTTCCTACTTTCTTTTTAGACGCATGTCATGACCTCATTTGTCTTAATCTTAAAAAGGGAAAAATACGCATTCCAAAGCTTGGAAATAGGCTAGTTGGAAACAACACACCTTAGAGGTTGGGAATAGAACCCCAGTTGGGAATGGGCAGCTCTACCTAATGTACAACTTGCATTTGTTATATGTACACCTAGGGGTCAATTTAATACATTTACCATCAACAAGTTGAAATTGAAAAATTTGAATTTACATATGGATTTGGAAACCGTGATTTAGTCTAGAACCTTGAAAGAGGATGCAATTGTACAATGTCAATTAGAAAAGTTTAGCTTTTTTAGGATGACGCAATCTTGAGAGCATAAAATGGTAAGCATGTGAGCAATGAGCTGCAATTTTGTGAGTAGGAATCAATTTTGAGCACAAAGTCAATGAAACCACCAAAAAAAGTGATAAATTTTTCAAAACACAAAAGTTTAAAATGTACAATTATAGGGCCCTATGCTTGGGTAGGGCAGTGAGCGGTAGTAGTATAAAACTACACGTAAACAAATGATAGGGTGCCTAAAAATATTTGAGATAAAAATTATAGTTTTCTTTTTTATACTAGAGGGTACAAAAATGCCATGACATGTCTTCAAACTACTATAGGGTATAGAAAAATAGGTCCAACTAGAACAAATTTAGACCTAGGGTACCCTCCTTTTCTTTTCTTTTGGCAAAAAGTATTAAATGATGTTGCCTTGTGAGTGGCATATTTAAAGTGTTTTCAATAATTTTATACCTTTCTAGTGTCATTAACAAAAAAAATTCTCAAGATACAATAGTAGTATTTACTACACTTTTCTTTTAAGTTCTAGTTGTTAGTCATTAGTGGGGGAAAAAAAGTTTGAAAGAGATTTAATGTAGGACAGAAGTTGTAGTAGAATGTTTTTTTAATCTAAATTACCATATCATTTATTCATATCAATTTAGAATTATAAGTACTCAAAACCCCTTCTCTAATGACCCAAAGTAAAAATTTATATAATGATAGCATGTTAAATAATAATAATAATAATAATAATGATAATGATAATGATAATGATAATAATAGTAATAATAATAGGGAATTACTAAAGCCACACCCAAAATTGCTAACGCCACACCCCTATAAGCATGTGTTTTGTAAATTTAATGATTTTTTTTATTCAAGTGGTCCATCATTCATTCAATCAAGACATTATCACCTTCTTGAAAGAAAGAAAAACAAATATAATTTTTTGTTGAACTTTTATTGCACCATTGCTATTTTTTTGATGTATTTTTACTTCAAGTATTTCAAAGCTCATATACTTTTAGTTTCAAATTCAAGCACCTCCATTTTTTTTGAATGTAACTTGAGAATGATAAAGGTGAAACAAATATTTTGATCCAAATTTAAAAAATCAACATGAAATTCTCATAGTTCATGCTCAAAGCAAACCTTGGGGTGTGACATTAGCAATTTTGGGTGTGGCTTTAGCAATTCCCTAATAATAATAATAATAATACCCATAAAAAATCTTGGTGTTTGCATCTATTCCCTTACATTTTTTACAAACTGACCCCCAAGTTGATATCCAATTAATTATTTGCTCATTTTCATTGACAAGACTTCTCTCAAGTGGGTGCTATTTCTAAACATCAAGTTGTGTTGCACACATAGCATTAATTAACCCCTAAAGGCCCAAGGAGCCCACTTTGGGCTTTATGAGAACTCGAGCAAGCTCTATTGACTTCATAATTTGAAAAATTTTCATGAAATTTTTAGGATGGATGCTACTCATCATAATCTACATGTGAAGCTTTATTTCATGTTGTTCCAATAAGTAATGCAAAAGTTATAAGGTTTTTTCAATTTCAATGTCAAATCGGGCAGCAAAAAATATATTATAAAATTTTATTTTTATTTAATATAGAATTTTATAGATTGATATCTACTCAAAAAAAGTTGAATCATTCAATTCCAAATAACAAGGTAAGAGTTAAAAGGAATTTTATTTTGCGGGCAATGAAGGTAGGAAGAGGGTAGAAAAAACATATAAAGTTATCTTTTACTCTCAATTTTGAAAATATGCAAAAGAAAATGAAAATGAAAACTATTAATTGTCTGTTAGAGCATTCTCACCATTGGGATTAATAGTTTTCAAATTCTTCCAAAACTTATTAGCATGTTAGCTATATCTTTCATTTATCAATACCTTTCACTTTACAATTTTTGTAAAAATGAATCCAACAGATTTCTTGGTCTAATTTTTTTATATATGCTTTCAACCCCTTTTCCAACATATTGCAAAAATTGCACAAGAAATACAACATATGTGTTTTTTTCTAAAAAGTTTGAAAACAAAACTTCACCTTTTGGAAGGACTAGAAAAGCCTACATTTTGAAGTTTAGGCACATTGATCTTGCAATTGGTGGGGATATTCATTCTAAAATTTTGGGACAATGTACTTGTGCAAGTCAACCAAAGGATCCTACAGTTGGATTTGTTAAAATGTTAAGTTTCAATGAAGATTTTGACCTTGCTGTGGGGACTAGTATTTTGAAGCGGTTTTGGGCCTCTAAACACAAAAGAATTTTAGAGGTTAACAAGTCCAAAAGCTCTCATCAAGAAAAATAAGCTAAATGCTTACTGTTTTCAAGTTACTAAATGTCAAAAATTCAACAAACAATTAACGCCATAATAGGTAAATTGGGAAAAACAAGGGTACCATTTTGTACTCCACCTTAAACCCAAAAGTTACCTTAACTCCTAAAGGACCGAGGGCCCTTTTGGGGGACAAATGGGATTTTGGGCATGTACCTATGGCTAAACCACTTTGCGTGATTTTTTGAAACTTTTGTTGAAGGTGGGGAATTCAAAGACCTACATGGGAATGTAATTTTTTCTTCATTCCGACATTTATTGAAGAAGTTAAAAATGAATAATTGAAAAATAGGGGACTATTTGGCAGCCAAAAACTTCTTTGAAAATTTCATTTTTTTCAAATAAAAATCTGAAATAGGTTCTTTAGACTTATTAGATGTGGGGAGCTTTGAATTATTCAATTTTGATAGATAAGATGAAAGCTATGAGAAATTTTCAGTTGCAGGCAGGTGTGATTTTAAGAGAAACTACACCTACCCGCAAACTAAAACTTCTCATAACTTTCATCTCATCTATCAAAATTGAATGATTCACAGCTCCCCACGTCTACATAAGTCTAAAGAACCTATTTCAGATTTTTATTTGAAAAAAATGAAATTTTTTAAAGAAGTTTTTGGTTGCCCGATAGTCCCCTGTTTTTCCGTTATTCATTTTGAACTTCTTCAATAAATGTTGGAATGAAGAAAAAATTACATTTCCATGTAGATCTTTGAATTCTTCACCTTCAGTAAAAGTTTCAAAAAATCGCGCAAAGTAGTTTAGCCATAGGTACATGCCCGAAATCCCATTTGTCCCCCAAAGGGACAACGGTCCTTTAGGGGACAAGATTTGAAGGTATCAAATTCAGTGTGAGCCACTAAGATTTTTTCCCTCCCAAATTCCTCCTCTCAAGTGAGGGCACGTGTACCCAAAAAAACGCTAGAGCTCGGATTAACCCCTAAAGGACCATTGTCCCTACGGGGGACAAATGGAATTTTGGGCAGGTACCTATGGCCTCAATTTTTGTCCTAATTTTTTGAAACTTTTTTGAAGATAGAAAAACACATCAGCTTTTGGAGAATATAATTTTTATTCCATTTGATGCCAAGGAGAAAAAGTTATGCCCAAATAAGCACAAATTTGGGGTTTACGGGCAGCAAAAACAATTCTTATGAAAACTTGAAAAATAAAATTAATTTTTTTTCTTATAGATTATACATTTATCCACTTTTGAAGCTTTGATTCATTCCATTTGGACTAGTTACGAGAAAGTTATGGACAATCTTGTTTTTTGGGCAACTCAAGCATCTTCTTGAAAAAATAACTTATAAACTTCACTTTTGAATGCAAGTTTAACATTTTTTCAAAAAAAATTGTTGGAGAGGGTGAAGTTTGCTTTCTAGAACAATCTTGCCATTGGGACTATTGCGTTTCAATTCCATTATAGGGTTATTAGCAATTTAAGTTTTTGTTCAATCTCATACCTTCTTCTACCTAATGTTTTTTTAAAGAATGAAAATTAAGTTTTTTTTTTTTTTTTTTTTTTTTAAATTCCCAAGATTCCCAACTCAACTTCCCACCATGCAAAAATAGAATTCCAAACTCTGGGGTGCAAAAAATAAGTTAAAAATGTTCAAAGTTGAAAAATCTAGTCAAGCAAGGTGCAAAAAAAAAAATTACACTTTAAATGCATATATCTTCCAATATGTGCGGTCAAAGTTCTTGAGTTTTGTATGACACATTCTTATAGTAGTCTAGCACAAGATCCTATGGTTAGATATGCAAAATGCCTAATTTTCAAACTTTTTTACTCTTTGCCATAGAGGTGGCAGTTTTGAGTGTCTTTTGACAAAATAATAGCCATGGTTCTTTAGGGATTAAGGTGATCACCTTAATTCTTTAGAAGTCCCAAAATGAATTTTTTTTTCCCAATTTACCTAATATGGCGTTAATTCCATTGGATAAGATACATAAATATCATAAAACAAAGGTGGAGAAACCATTTTTTGTATACCAAATGAGCATCTTAAACTAAATCTAGTTGCAAATGACCATAATCATTACATAAACATTGCTCAAAGATTCCTTTTGTATTTTTGATTGTTTTATACTTGTAAAAGTAACTTGAAAAGAGCAAAGTGGTGTCAAGCTGGGTGATTGCAAGAATGACTTGTACTACATTCTGTCCCCCTCACCTTCTATGGCTTGTTTTTTGCTTGTAACTTTTGCAAAATAAGTCATATTGACTTGTTCTTTTAGAGTAATGTGAACATACAAGTTATTGATGTTCCATGATTTTTTGGTGTTTTTTTAAATTATTTTGCTATTTTTGAGCAGCCCCCAAATAGGTGTCTACTTTGGCCATTTTGGGGGTTTTTAGTACTATTTTGGGTCCAAAAAAGCTTTTCTAGAGTTATAAATCAGGGATGTTGTTTATGGAGCATGCTTACATGCACTTATAGAAGGGTTTTGCAAAATTATAGATTCCATAGCATCTACATTGTCTCAAAGTGGGCATCCTATCTCCCTTCATTGGCAAAATACAAAGAAATTCCTCAGCAAAGCAATTGTACCATGTGAATGTGTTTAATGGGTTCTCAAATGTCCTATTTTTATTTTATTTTTTTGAATTACTTTACTATTTTCTAAAAAGCAAGAAAGAAATTGGCTTTTTGTTGGTGATTTTGTTCTGTGCATAACTTTTAGAATAAAAATTTTCTAGGTTTGAATTTTCATAAGTATGCTATTTTAAGTGCTTTACAAATTTTCCATATTTTATTTTATTTTATAAAAAAGGATTCAAAAGCTCATAGTACTTCATAGTATTACATAGGACTAAGGGTGTTTGAGACAAAACTCACAAGTCATTTTTGCAACTACCAAGCTGCATAATGTCACTCTTGCTAACAAAAAGAACATGTGACAACATTTTATTCAAGCAACGTTTACACAAACTAAGGACCTCCCTCACCAACAAACTCACATTTCTGTCACTAGTTACTCAAGCTCTATCCTTGTTCCCAATAACTTTAACATGAGAACATCCTTACTTGAGGCCGTTACCCCTACACTTATCTTTTTTCCATGTTATTATACCAATTATTAATCTATGCTTGGAGAGTATGTAAAAATTAGCCAAATTAATTTGAGATAATTTAAAGAATAATGCAGTCTGAGAGAATTCGACTCCGGCCACGACGGTGTTTTCGAATGTTTGTCACTTTAGTGCTTGTTTTGTAGAAAGGATCAACAACCTCTGGTTCAATCCTTTGAGGAAAAGTCAGAGGCGGCATCAATGGCGGCTTGCCTGTAAACCACCCACAATCAATTCTCAAAATAAAAGTGAAAAATAAATAAAGAAACTATATCCAAACCAATTTTGAGCAAGAAAATCTTGAAGATTCCAATGTTAAACTTTGAAACTTTAACACAACGAAGAGAAATGACCATGAATTCCCACAACATTCAGCAATTAAGAGCATCTTCACCCTTACTTGCCAAATTTGACATGCTAAAACTTTACAATTGTTTTTACAAAGCCCTTAAATTTTTTAATTTCATCCTTGCTCATCAAATACGTCCCAAAAATAATCAATTGATGATCATTAATTGAGGGGAATATAGAATACAACTCACTAAATTTAAATCAAACAATGCTTTCAAGGGCCATTGCTTGACACATTAGGATTGAGTGCCATTGAAAATATTTTGAGGGGCTTGGAGCAAATATCATCCATGTATAGCAAGTGTCAAATCCTTGGCTTGTAAAGATAGAGATGCTCTAAGAGTTTTGAAAACTCATAGTGGTGAACATCATGTTGTGTGATTGAAAACCATTCAATAGTAGCTTGATCTTTCAAGGACAAGGCGGTACTCAAAATTTGCAAGGGCATACCAATAATAGATGTCCGAGGTGTTTGCAAGAAGCTAGCATCCCTTTGCAAGTACATCTCAGCCAAATACTCAAATACTGCAAAAATAAGCACATGTATAAATGTGCAAGTATTAGAATGTACTCCCTTTTGCAACAATTCCAAAACCATTATCATAAACATTAGAGATTTGCTTCAAAAGTTTGGACTCAATGGTTTGTCTATTTTGAAAGTGATGTTGTAGTTAATTTAGAAAAGTGAGACAAGTGTTAATCCCAAAGTTTGACACTTTGGGCAATCTTTATCTTGTTTGAAACATTTTTTTGTGGCTTATCATTTACACATGTACTAAAACAACATTTCCTGAACAAGAATGTTGCTTATTTAGTGTGTATTCACATTTGATGCTTGGAGGTGGTGTTAGGAAAGTAAACCTAGTCCAAAAAATGTACTTAGACTTCTTTTTAAGAACCTCACTACCGTAACTCTTAATATAAATAAAAAATTGTCAAATGACAATAACACATACCAAAAATGTTGTTGAAAGGCATGGCAAACTCTCGTAAAGCTTGGTGGTGCAGTATGGAACACCGTATATTAATATGGTGCATGTACAACCATATTTTAAATGGAGGGTTTCAAATCTTGGAGAAAAACAAATTCTGATGCATTTTTGCAAAAGAAAAGCAAAGTTCTTATCACACAAAACTGTATTTCTCATGAGAAAATCAAAAAAATTTGCACACCTAGCAAGGTGCACAAAAGTTCAAGCATGGGCTCTTTTTTGGTGAGAAATTTACCTAGCTTTTAAAACAAAGTTTGGTTTGGAATCTAGCGTGTTTTCATCTGACAAGCTCTAGGTTTGAGCCTTAGGTTAGCTTAATCTAAATCAGTCATTGTTATACAAAATGTTATATAATGTTATTTGTTAAGAAAACAATTAATACTCTTTTCATTTGTCCTCGGTGATGTTTACAAAAATAAATGTTCTTCTAAGGTTCATAGTAAAAATATTGACTCTACAAAAAAAAATCAAAATCAAGGAAATTTGATCAATAAATAACTTTGTTGTTTTCCTTTTCTCTTACAATTTTAATTTAGAAAATATTATATAGAACACTAATCTTAGGATTAAATAAAAAAAGAGTTACTGATATTATTAAAATAGATAACAAGCTTTATAAACAAACTACACCTGTAATAATTATTTTTAGAAACCCCTCGTATCTATCAAATTTGCTTCCATGGGAGAGAGAAATAGTGCCTAACCATCAGTCACGTAGAGGTTTTGCTTCACACAAATTCGGTAAAACCTCAGCCCAAGCTCAGTAGCCAAAGCCTCTGCTTCTTGCCTGTAAATTTGAAAAAATATACACTGCTGAAAAGCCCCAATGGGCAATAACAAGGGAAATCACAACCTTTGACCCATGGAAAGCAATTAATTGGAAATATGATAAACAAAAGCGTGGATGAAAGTTGAACCAAATGAAAATTTTCATTTACGTAAAAAATAAAAAACACAAAATGATGGCTTCATCTTGAACTTTGATTATGTGGCATTTTTTAACCCCTAAATGCCTGAGGCCTTTTCTGAGCTTCCAGGAATTTGCTTCAAACTAAACAAAAAGACAACATTTTAATAAGTTGCATCAAGTTCTTCTAAATCGTAACTATACAAATTTAAACTAGATATGTTAGAGGTCACAAAGGAAAAGAAAACACAACTATGTCACTTATGGATTGAAAGATTATAATGTTTGATCATGAGCGTGTTAAAACTACAAAAATGACTTGAAACCTTTTGAATCCTCTTTTCACATGTTGGATTTAAAAAATGGTCATCAAAAAAATATAAGGTTAAAGGAAATAACATACATAACCCCAATCACTTTATAGCTTTTCAAAATCTCTTCTACAATTTTTTCAAATGAATTTTTAGTGTAAAATTTTCTCCAAGGTCTAGTGTATTTGAGGCTCATTTCCAAAAGCACTCAACACTAGAGAAAGTCAAGACCCTTGCACAAAAGCTTGATTAGAAAACTCATAATTAGTCATTTTCAAAATCAGAGTTTTGATCCTAAAACTAGACTTCACAAAGAATAAATCCAAAATATAAACTACTAAAAATAGCAGCTTAGTCAGGTTTATTGAGCTTTAGACTATTGCCAACACCAAAATTTGGTGCCGCAGGCATTTAGGGGTTAAGAGACAAATAATTTGCTTACAAATAATACATGAATTACAATACCATATTTTTATAGTAGATTTGGTATAAATCATATATTGTTTTGTTGTTTGAAAACATGCTTTGGATTATCATTTGATTGGTCAACATTCATGAAAAGTTGAAGTGGAAGTTCAATTTTGGCAAGAAGAGGTCTCTAATTTGCTATCAACTTAGTTCAACTAAAAAATGTAAGAGTGTTGTGAAAACTAATGATAATTACTTTGTTCTATAGCAAAGCACTATACTAATAATAATGTTTAGTGTTGGCAATACTAATTAGATATTGTAATACTAAAAGTTAACAACACTATCATTGTTATCAATATTATATGTCAACTTAAAAATTATTTGTCAACAAAATTTTCACAATTTTTTAAAGTCAACCATAATGGTTTAGCTTGAACTAAAAGTAGTACACAACATTAACACTAATTGTCAACTAAATGAGAACTAGAGTGATTTAAATGATAGGTAAATAACATTAAACACCATAACACTTAAATTTCATTGTAAGCGTAGTGAGTCAATTTGTCATTAGAAAGAGGATCGCAATAAAAGTGTCAAAAGTCTAGCAATCTAGTTTAATTCCAAACCTCTTCATCTTTTTCTTCCACTTCATTAAAACTCTTTTGGTATAGGAAATGAAGGTTTAGGTGACAAGCACTAGGGCATTCTTCATGTAGATTTCAGTTTGAAAATTTAGTCACTTCAATTATTGTTGAGTTGAAATTCAACAAATACATTATAAATGCATGGTCATGACAACCCTTTTTGAAGGAGCCATGTTTCCAAGTTCAACAAAAGATGTCACACAATCTTGTGAATTTTTCTTTACACCCTTCCATGACTCCTCAAAAGTCTCTTTATGAACTAGACAGGGATAGTATGAACCCTTCTACAATCTCTTTTTGAACTTACTAATGTGAACTGAGATTGTTGTCATGGGAAATGACTTCTCAAGTGGTGAGGGATGCTCTTTCAATAGTAAGGTTAGATTTTTAATATTACTACACGTAACCTCAATGGTTGGATTTTTGATAATGACATTCAATTAAAAATCTAATAAGAAACTCAATAACACTACATGACAAGACTACAAGATATAATAGACTTTCCACATCCTATGTATAGCAACACTTGAGGTCATTTTGCCCTTCTATGAAGAATTCTTTGGTTGTCTAGAAGTTCTACAAATTAATTTATAGCATGGTGAGACTCTCTTTTGTGAGTTAAATTGTATATAGCCAAGGAATTTCCAAGGAGAATTTGAGCTTCCTCAATAAAAATCCTACATTTTTCATTTTCAACAATTTTTTTGGTGCACACACCAAATGTTGCCTATATACTTATATTGTAATTAGCAATTTTCCACAATTCCTTTTGGTTTTATTTGTTCTGATTCAATTTTCAACCTATTTTTTTGACATTTCATTTCATTGACTTTCTATAGTTTTTTTGGATCTCCTTGCTCATTGCACCTAAGTGAAGAGATCTTCATAGTTCCAACAGAACGAGGTATAAAGTCCAAAATTATAAAGCATTTTGAAACCTTTACAAAAATGTTCTCCATTAGGGTTATTGCATTACCTTGACACAACAGCATCCTCAAGCAAATCAACCTTGTTCTGCACCAGTACCATGGGTATGGATCCACACTCTTCCTCCACCTAATCAAAATTAGTACCTAATAAAAATTAGTATAGTTCAATTCAAGATAATTCATCCCAAATGAATACATTTATTAGTTGTTGATCGTAATGGAGGAGGCTTTGCATCAAGAGAAGCTACTTTAAAAGGTACCTTACTTAAAAAGCCAATCAAAGTGTTACAAGAACAAAGCATCTTGTAGTCTAGATGCTTTTGTTTTTGTTTTGTTGCATATCTTCATAATCCCTTATTTTATTTTGCTTTCTCAAAACTCAAGAATACAATCTAACAAAAAATGTTTGAGAAGTCGTAACAAGTCATGTCAAATTCAACTAGTTCTAGAAACCTTTGAGTGGCAATTTTGAAAAGTAAGATAGTCTTGATGATTAGGAAATACATCCCAATGTTATGAATGTCCTCTAAAACTAAATCCCACAAAGTGAATTATTTTCTATTGATATATCTTCCCCATACAACTTATTGGTTAGATCATGAACTAATAATACCTTTGGTTTCTCTTTGCCTTATGGCATAGTTTTCATTTTGTGCTTTGAATTGCACATAATGTATCAAAAGTACAACATGAGTACCTTATACCTCATTTAACTAGTTTTGATTCATAAGTCCAAAATAAGAACCATGTTGTTACTTGTAAGGTGTAAAGAAATTGAATTTTTTTTTACCTTGCTCCAAGTGCAATGCATTACAAGATCCCTAAATAGATTTAGAGGATGTGTATGACATCATATTCTCTCAATCACAATGGCCATGTACAATCATGACTTGCCTATATAACCTATATGTATATGTATATGGAAGCAACTCAAATAACATGCTAGTGATTGAAATATCTCTTGATGTCAAAGAACCAACGTAGTCTAGAATTGCATGCAAAGTTTAAAAATAGTTAAACATGTTGTCTTTACCATATACATGAACACAATGTTTTTGACAAATATTACTAAATCTTACCTTTTGTTACCTTTTGCAAAATTTTGTGAACTAAAATTCTTCAAAATATCATTATTTATAAGTTATTCGAAAGCTCATTCAAGCTTCTTAACATGGCAAGCTTTAAAATTTCTGGTCTTTACCTGTCATAGTGATATGTAACAATAAACAATTTTTTTGTGGACCACAGTAATTACGAACCCACAATACACAGCAATTTGTGGTGTAGCAACCCATGACCATTAATATACAAAAAATTATATACATGAGAAGGTTAAAATAAACAATAACAATAGCAAAGTGCAAGTTATAAACCTTGTGTTTCCAAACTGACACTGCATCAAATGAGGCTCTGTCTGTGGTGGAGAACGCAAGCACTGCTGCCTTCGCACCTACAGAGCAAGCAGTGAGTCCACATGTGACTTTCACAATTAGCCCACGTGGCTAAAAATTGCTTAATGTGCTAAAATTTTAAACTTCATATCATGGTGAGCGCTCATTTTTAGTTCTCATACTAGCCGCTGGTGTTTGCTATGCTATGCATTCATCGTTGGAATTTTATTATGATTTTTATATGTTGAATAGAATGTAAAGTAAAAATTTCAATAAGTTTTTAAATTGTATCTATGTAACAGTATCACAAGCTGTGGATATATAACATTACAGAGGTCATTGTGATTTATAAGCAAGCATGATTGATATAATGTGCATTGGGCTTGGTTATGGTTCAAAAATCGCTTAAGCATTTTAAATAGCCATGTAGAGTGTTGTGAATGGTGCAATGGGTGGTTTTTAAATTGGCCTCTTACAGTCATTGAATGCATGGAAGAAAAATTGTTTTTAATTGCAAAGAGCCAATCATTCTCCTTGCTTTTCTAAATCTTTTCACAACTTGCAAGTGAATAATTCTTGGAAGGTCAAGGTTCAAAAATAGGGACCTATAACACATGCACTTTGAAGATTCATAAATAATTCAAAAATGCTTCAATAAATATGAAACGACTTGTATTACATTCCACATCTATTTCTCTCTTTCTAGAAAATGAACTAAAAATTCTCCCATCCACGGAAAACCATGGAAAAGGGGATGAACCCTTAGATGGTCGGTTTTTGAACCTCTTACCTTAGTTGTTTTAGTTGTATTTGATCATGTCTCTTTTTATTTTATCCCCATGTCGTACCATTTTTTTGGAAGGACTTTTGTACTTTCTCTTACAACAGATCTTCTTCAATTTGTGTCAAAAAGTAAAAACAATTAAATAAACAAGCAAGCTTGGCAAAGACATACCTCTATAATAAGCCCGTGTCATAGAATGGAACTGCTCTTGTCCGGCTGTGTCCCACAGCATCAGTTTCACCTCCTCCTCCAAGGCTTTGACATATCTGCAGAAAAGCCGGGCTTCAAAGCTTATTCAGAAGATGCTTACAGGTGATAGGGTTTAATACGGGTTTATGTTGAAACATCAACAAAAATAATAAAAATAAAAACAAAAATAAAGTCACAAGCCCTTATAAAGGAAAGGGCAAAGGGGGTGAAGCATGTAGGTTTGCAGTTTTGGAGGGGAAATGCTATTTTGTGAGCGTAAAATGGTGAGCTGTTAGTCAAAAAAATTGTGAGCAAAAATCAATTAGTTTAAAATCAATGGAAAAAGTAAAAAATTGTTAATTTTTCAAGAGATGAAAAGTTTAGAATGCAAAATTATAGGGCCCTAAGTATATAGTTACAGATGAAATTTAGTATTTTAACAAAAAAATCTATGGATCCTTGCTCACAATTTCACATTCCCCATTTTGGAGGAAAAGCATATTACTTATGACATGTAGTTGAAAAACAAACAATAGCTTTCTAAGCTTATTTGGATGTACTTCTTTTATTTCATACAACTCTCACAACAAGCGTTCAAATCAAGCTTGTTCTACAATGTGAATACTCACACTCTTAGCAATGACATATTTTCCAACAAACATAAAATAGAGTAATCAACCCTAAACCAACACCTCCAACTTTGATCAACTCTAATCAACTTGTTCATATTTCATATGATTTGTTCATTTCAAAATACACTGAAAAAGCCTTTTGGAGTGCATTTCTAGTAAATAAGAATCATTTCCAGCCAAAAATTAATACGAGGTGAACTTTAACAACCAAAGTAAAAGGTGTTGTTTTGAACAAAATGTCAAAATCTGTATAAGAACAATTTTAGAGCAAAGTTTTTATGACATTCAATTGTACAAAGCTTGAAACAAGGACCATTACAAGTTGATTTCCTTAAAGTTCTAGCCTTTAAAATGCAGTATTAAAAAGGTGGTAATGTTGCAAATTGCAACCCAAAATACAAAACCATAATTCTCATTCAAAAGCAAGCATGTTTGTAATTGCAATGAACTTGTGGGTTGAGTTTATCTATGTCATGCATCACCTTGGGCACAACTTCAACGTGAGTTTTACATTACACTTTCTTGAAGAAGTTCTTACATCATATACATGTCAATGATTGGTCACATATCAAACATATGTCAACATTAATAAAAACACAATTAGCATAGGCTACACTTGAGGACTTTCACTTGATCCTTTTATAATAAGGTAATTCAATTGTTAGCCTTGAAGCTCAATCTATGCAAACCATGTTTCTACTAGTGCAACAACTGTTCACGTTACTTGCACTTGTTTCCTAACATGTGTCATCATACATAAATACAATTTGAAGACTTATTGAAATTTTTACTTTGCATTCTATTTAACATATGAAAAAATCAAATAAAATCCTATTTGCAAATGCATAGCATAGCAAGAGCCAACCGCTAGTTTAAATTTTAAAAAATCATCAAAATGTCAAACAATGGTTACATAGTTACTTGAGGAGTCCAACCATTGGCATGCATAGAATAATATTCCTAAAAGAACCACCTCCATAAACATAAGACAAACCCACACTCCGTGTATGGGTTGTACCACACAATTTTTGTACATGTCAACTTGAAGATACTATTCATGAATCATGGTTTCTTTGTTTGTTTTTGTTGAGTGTACCAAACATGGTTGAAAGTGGGCGACTTTTCTAACCCAAAGATTCCTCAAATTATTTTCCTTCTTCTATTTTTTTCGTTATACATATGTGATTATTGATTGCACAAAATAAAGACTTACTGATTCTTCTCCAGGAAATCCACACCAATGGTTTTCTTGTACTCATGGTTGTACTGCCCTTTGCAGAACTGCCTGATCATGCTCGTCTTCCCCACACACCCATTCCCCACTATCACCACCTTCACCTCCCCTGCGCCCCCCCTCCATCAAATGCAATTTTTTTACTGTTGTTCCTATCATACACATGCCAATGACCGGACATGTGTAATGATTGAACATGTTTAATGGACAACATTATTTTATGAGCATAAAATGGTGAACCTGTGAGAGGATGAGTTGCAAATTGGTGAGTGGGAATCAATTTTGAGCTCAAAATCAATGGAAAAACTAAAAAAAATAGCAAGTATTTCAAAAAATAAAAGTTTAAAATGCATAACTATAGGACCCTGTATATATGGTTATAGGTGAAATAGAGTATTTTGACAAAAAAATTTAGGCTCAAGACTTGCGGCTCTTGGCTCAAAGCTCATGGATCCTTGCTACAACATAGCATACCCCAGAGTCTATGTCTAATTGAATTTCTTGCATTGTCCCATTTGACTTTACCAAAGCGTTTTATTAGACCTTTGTATGTTTTGAAGAGCCTATACTAAATAATCATTTAACACAAACATATCAACCAACAACAGATTTGCTCATTAATAGTAGACTATGAAAGTGGAACTTTGGGCAAGTGGTGCTTACTTTCAAAATCTTCCTCTTGCATAGTCAACATCTTGATCAATCTTCTTTTGTCCACTTTATTCAGTGCGTATTACCATTGATGTTTGAAGCTGCACCATGCTACTGCAATATGAAATTTGACAACCAGATTAGTGTTCTCCAAGTCTCTTACATGACAATATTAATCACTAAAACCCTAGAAAATTTTGTCGAGTGACCTTGGAGATGAGTTGGTCAATGAAATGAATGTTTTTTTGTTTGTTTTGAATTAGACTAAGAATTAGTTGTTTATTGCAACAAATAACCATAATTCTTGCATTATTTCAATTTTCATAAATAAAAATGAATCCATTACCTCTGCAGTTTTATTTATTTTTTATTGTTCATCAAATCATGTATTTTTGATGTGTATTATTGCATCATTTAATTGTATGAATAATTGACCGTCGTTGGATTTATGTTTTTCAAGAAACGTTGTTGGTTCATTATTAACAAAATATTCATTAATTTGGGGATAAAAATGTAATTTTGAGAATTTTGGAATTTGTATTCATAAGAGACTTTTGGTGATTCATAATGAATTTTATGAGGACTTCTTCAAGACCTTACATCAATGATGAAATCGCGTAAAGGAATTGTCAAAAAAAAAAAACTTACTTTAGATCACCAAAATATTTTCACAAATGCAAAATTAGTATCCCAAAATCCATTTTGGAAAATGTTTTTTCTCAAATCAGCTAATATTTTGTTTATTGTGAAGGCTTTTCTAAAGGCCATTTCATCTATTAACTTTCAACAACCGATCGTTTCTTCATATTGTATGCCTCATCAATGCACGTTGTATATTTGCATTATCAATATCAATATTTCTCCTATTTCAAGAAAACAAAACCCTATTGCTTCATCGAAGTCCAGCACTTTCACAAACAACATTTTTTCCTCTATCCCTTAAGAACTCTAAAAACTTAAACATACAATTACTTCCCAAAAAGAACAATATCAAAATTGGTTGCTATTTACTTATAGAAGTTTAAAAATATTTGTGGAGAGCATATAATGTTAAGAGCTACTTAATTCTTGCAACTTGCAAAGAATTTTTGTTTTCTCCAAATAAGATCAATTTTTTTCCTAAAAAATTACATTGCACAAAGTTTTGGAGAAGAAGCTTAGTCTCACCAGAATGATGTGTCAATATTTTGATCACCCCTTATTGCATGTGTCGTCCTACAAGACTATAGCATGGTGCCCTTGCCACTTGTCTCAAATTGGACCACAAACAATTGTACACTTCTGCCATGTGGGTTCTCTATCTCAAAAACTTTTTATTCTTTACTCTCAACATCTTGGGCAATCCACAATAGCCTTGTAATTCCCCACACAAGCTTTGAAGCTACTCCACACCACTATATGTGAAATTTGTTCTTTACATTAAAAGTACCCAAGTTTTTCTACACATCAAGATTGGAGCATTTCTCATAAAACCTTGAGCTTGTTAGCAAGGTGGTCAAGGAGATTGCAAGTTGGTTAGGGGTAGTTCAAACTAAATAGAAAAGTTAAAAATAAGATGGACTAGTATGCCATATTTATCTTAACTACAACTTCATACACAATTTTGGACTTTTTAGATTTTTCAATAAATTGTGGATTAATCAAAACATTAGGAGAATCCTCATGTTTAGGCAAAACATCAGAGTACCTCTTTATATGAGCAAAATACTTGGAGATCTCTCAATGATTTGCATATATCTTCAAAAACAAAAAAACTGACTGTTGGTTTTGGACTTTGGACGTCCAAAATTACTTAAGTATGGTATAAGTATTTCACGAGAATTGGATTTTAAATTTTTCATTTTGAGAAAGTGGAGTCCATTTTTGTAAATATTGCATTATGTGCTCTTCACAAGTATTCTAGAGAAGTTAAAAACATAACACTTGTCAAAAAATATATATGTTTTTTTTTCTTAAAACAAATTTTGTTGAATTTACTTGTCATGGGATAGTTGATTTATTGATTTGTCGGGTTGAAAAGGGAAAAATCACATGTTTTTAACAAATTCTTGAATATCAAAAGATGCTGAGACTTTATGTTCAAGTTAGCTTTTTTCATGATAGAATCAACATTTAGAATTGAGTTGCTTTCTTGATGCCAATATCTACAAAAAGTGTTGCTATGTAACCAATTTTGTGTGAATTAGACATGAGATCTTAGGAGCATAGTGTGATGTTGTAAGATTTAATTTTCAACCTCTCCATCCATTGGATTATGACGTTTAGTAGAATTTGAAATATGGAACATGGTTCAAACAACCCCGCAGTAAAAATTTGAGCATAATTTTCTCGATTGTCTATTGTTTGTTGTGAGTTCAATCTATGATTGTTTTTGCCATTTTAGACCATATCCAATGACAATCTCTATTATAAAGCATCATTTTTTTTTTGTCACAAGTAAATCAAAATTCTCTATTGCATTGGGTGTTGTTTGTCACCAAAAATTCAAAATTCAAATAGAGGGGAGGGAGAAGAAAAGGCAAGGAAAGGGAGGGTGAAAAGTTAGAAAAAATTAAGAGAGACAATGCAAAGCGCAAGCAAGGCATATTAATAAACCTAAAGTTGAACAAATCTTACTTTTAATGGTAATGTCAAGTAAGACTAGTACAAGGTTCTAACTTCAACAAAAATTGGGGTTTAACCCCTAAAGGACCAAGCCCATTTTTCTATGAAAACCACTAAAAATTGTCACTTTTGGGGGAATGAGTACAAAGGTAGTAATTTTTTTTTTTGAAAATCCAATTGTAAGATCTTGCCCTAAACTATGGAAGGTACTTATGGGAAAAAAATCAGCTCATTTTGGATGTAGAAGAGTGAGATATTCACATCTAAAGTGCAAAAAAAAGTTTTCTTCCTTGCTGCCCAAAAATTTCAGAAGCCTTTGACCGCTCCTATATCAAAAAAATTGCTTTACGCAAAGTTGGGGTTTATTTTTTCCATGTAGAAGACCAAGTTAGGGAAGTGTGGGAGAATTTTCAAATGAATTGGAGGTGCGAATCATACTTTGTAAAATCTTGCAAAGCTGTAAAGTCATGAAATTTGCATATACACTAGGTAAAATTGGAGGATTTATGTAAAATTGAGAAATTTGAATTACTTTGATCCAAATGGTGAAAAGTAAGGAATCTTAGTCTAATCCAACTTGGAAACAAAATTAAAGCACCAAATTTTACAAGGGGCAAAAGGAATAGAGGTTTGGGAGTTCCATACCTGCCTGCAAACTAAAACTTCTCACTCATCAATTAGAATTGAATGATTCAAAGCTTTTCACATATATTGAAATCTAAAAAATCCATTTCAGAATCTTATTTAAAAAAAACAAAATTTGTAAAGAAATATTTTGGGCTGCCTAGATTGCCCTCCCTCTCCTGTTTTTCAAACATTCATGAATAACTTCTTCAATAAATGTCTGAATGTAGAAAAATTAGGTGTACACGTACATCCTTGAATTTCCACCAATCTCAAAAGTTTCAAAAATAAAAATTGATTTAATCATAGGTACTTGCCCGAGGTCCATTTGTCCCCCAAAGGGACAATTGGTCCTTTAGGGGTTAACACAAAGGTACATATTAAATTCTTCAATATATTGGTATTGAATATGTGAAATTGCAAACGCTTTTAAAACCTTCACAATTCTAGCTCCCCCATTAATTTCTAAGTTCAAAAATTTCTAAACAACTTGGATTGAATGCCTAAAGTTTGCAATATTTGTATAGATACCCTTGTTTTTTCAGAAATTGCACAAATATCCTTGGACCATAATTTTTAAGCACTTATTTTTTGTGCTCATCACTTCTATCATGATCAATGTAGAAGAAGGGAGTCCAATGGAACAATAACAAAGAAAAAAGGAAGTGACTTGCACAACAAAACAAATGCTTGAAAGTTATGGTCCAAAGATATTTGTGCAATTTTTGAAAAAACATGGTATCTATACAAGTATTGCAAACTTCAGGGGTATCCATCAAATTTTCCCTAAAAATATCAATTGCAGAAAGGGAGAATAAAAAGAACATGTTTACAAGGCAGGGACAAGCACAGAGAACACATATTTGGATGGCAGACTGATTTTGTAAGTGTTGGTATGCAAATTAAATAGAAGCTCGCTCTTAGTGGCCAAAAATATTCTGTAGAGTTTCAAAGTCGTTTGCAAAAAAAGGAAGGTTAAATTCAGTCTGAAAGACGAGCATGAACAAAGCTATGTATTGGGAATGGACAAAGTGATCTATTGGGAATGGTTCAATTGTCTAAACCTCATGAACATAGATGATAAATTTCATTCTTAATGTTTTTATTAAGAGATAGGCCGTATAAAAAAGTAATGTGTTTCTTCTTCCTAGAAATTCTTAGGTCCTCATGTGACAACAAGGTCATTTACTCCCATCATAGTTGAACATGTTCTAATGATTTAAAGCATCAGGCTAACATTAGGGTTTGAAGTTTGAACTCATGACCACCTCACCACTTGAAGCAATGTAAAAATTTGACACCTTATGGAATGCATTATGCACTTTAGAGAGTCTCCAAACACCTAATTTCAAAAGAGGGTGTTCCAATCAAAAACTAGTTTTCTTTCGTAGGTTTCACTTTTGAAAACCAAGAAGAAAATAAGGTGTTACCTACACTTTCAAACAAGTGATAAAACTCCAATTGGGCCTATTGGAAAATTCAAACCCAATCCAATATTTGTGAAGTATTTGATTATGACAAGCAAAATTTTATAAGGTTTTTTTTTTTTTTTTTTGTTCTTAGACAACCAAATTTATGGAAGGTTCCCTTTTGAAAACCACATATTGAGAGAAAAGTGCCTCCTAATTTTTTTACTACGATGCCAAATTTACACCCTTATCTCAATGGTGTGCCCAAGACCAAAAGCACTAAACCTAGGTTAAAATTGCCATAGTAACCAAAAACTTATTTACAAAACCAATAAAGCTGCTTGAGTCATTTCTATGCCAACAAAATGCCATCAACATATTGGGGTGCCAAAACCTTCAAGAATGGGACCACTACTATGAGGGATCTTCTGTCTAAGTTTTTTGTGCTCCTTAATGCAGCCGTTCAAGCACTTTGCACACTTGGACATTTTTGTTTGCTTGCCCAACACTTAGATACAAACATGGGGTATACAAACACGTTTTGCCAAACTTGGAACTTGGCTTTTTACCTAAAGGTCTTTTGAATATGCCCTTGGGACTAAACCTCCCTCTCATTTTTTTAGGGAATTTATAACATAGGCACAAAAACAAAAAGTACTACAAGTAGGAGCATAATTTCAAAATAATAACAAATAGGGCCACAATTTCAATATACTTTTGTGAATCTCTATAAAATTTTCGTTTGGACATTGATTGATTTAGATACATCACACTAAATGTTAACTAACTTTCAAAAAACTCAAGAGGCCTTTTCAAATCAAACCTAAATAAGAACATTTTAGTAAAGGGGTTTTGAAACTTTGCCCCTATATGTAATTACTTCGAAACTGAGCCCCTATCTATAATATTTTTTTGTTTTTATGCCTCTATTTGTAAATTTCCTAGATTTTTTCAAGCAACAATTGTGAATGGGTTGCACATTGCAAAAATGCAAGAAAACTACTCACAAATGTGGCTAGCTTTTTGGTAGGCTTGCCAAATATTGTTGTTGCGTTGGAATACTAAGCTCCAACTGTGGATGGCTGGAGGCCATGAGCAAGCATGTTGTATAGACAAGCATGTATCAAAAAGTGAACCTTAATAAATTCAATCAATTCTCATGATAGGGAGAAAATCATTGGAAACCAATGGTCAACATTTGGACAATGAATTAAGGTATGGATTTAGAGTATCTACCAACTGATATTGACTATTCATAACTTTTGCATACAACATTCAAGTACCATTCTTGAACTTCACTTAATTTTTATTTAACTCTATTTTTATTGTATGCTCAAACTAAAGTCAAGCCTTGGTAAGACACAATCATGGTTGTTTAAAAAAATTGCTTGATTATAAAACAACCAACCTTACAGGCTACTAATGAGCTAAAATTTGAAGCTCGTTTTTTCTTCTATTTTAAATAGATTTTTTAAGGTTAATTTTTTTTTGCTAAACTTAGCCACATTTGAGAAGTGGAAACCAATAAGTTGCAAATTCTAATTATTGTTAGTAAAAAGCACACTAATCATCAAGGCTCTTCGTCCACTTGGTGATTGTCTTCCTGTAAAACAAACAACCCATCCACAACCATGAGCTCTCCCCATATGCCAAAAATGACTACAAACTCATCCTTTACAAGATCCAAGATAAATTAGTAATTAAAGTTGCATGTTTTCATAAGAAATTTACAAAAAAGCACTGTTCAAAATCATTTTTTAATGAGTATTCAATTTTGATGCTTGTAACTTGTACACATTAATTGGCTAATGAATGATAATTTGATATTCATCCATTGTTCAAGTGCAAGTAGTACTTGCATACATCATTGCAGTCATTAGTTGTTGTAGCCATATATGATGAAAATTGTCAATGTTTCAATATAAACACAATATATTCTTACTTTGTTAAAAGTGTTATAATCGATAATTTCTCATTTTTTCCACCTTGCTTTTTTTTGAGTTGATTTTGAATGAACTTCTTGTTAGACTACAATACTAAAGGGATCTTAACCCCCAAATGTTGGGCTGGTTACCATGACCAGCCCTTCTACATTGGCTTTACAATGCTCTAGAGTGGTGTGGCAAGTGCCCACCCATTATGATATTGTTTATAAAAAATGCAATACTCAACATTGCATGCTAACCTCATGAAAATTGCAAGAAGGGCATCATGGACCTAATACTATGTCTTTGAATTGTCTCACAATTTGGGTTACCAAGAAATATGAGTGTATTTAGTAACATTGTTTTTTGCCTTCCATGGTAGATCATGTTTTTGTGATCACTTCTTAAAAAGTCAGTTGAAAAACAATTTTTTTTCCATCTTACAAAGTGTTTTTTGTTCTTCATTGAACAAAAAACGTCCGCCTTAGCGTTTATGACTTTATGGGTTAAACAACCAATCTTCATTCAAACAATTTCAACCCCCCTAGCTCTACCCACTCAAAACAAGGTTTCTTCTTCCTTGACAAATAAATCAATTGGTTAGGTACACAAGAATGTCACATGTCCAATTTGGGTGATACCATGTGTTTGAGGTATATCCCACAAAGATTGTTCTCTCTTTTAAAATTTAGTACATAATTGTTTTCTTAACAAGACAATTTTTTTTGTTTTAGAAGTGCAAATTGAAATGACGCCAATTGAACCTATAATATTTTTTATATTAATCACTTGACAAAAATCAATAAGTTAACAACTTTCATGTCTACCCATCCAAATCCCACTAACCTTAACACCTTGCAGGCTTATGTTGTACGGCAAACAAAGATTGAGGATGAGAGCAAGGATGCCACCAATGGAGAATCCGTTTGATGTGATGATGATGATTGAATCACAAACGGATACACACAAAACTACAAGGTGAGGGTAACTCTTGGAGTAAAATTGGGTTAAAACCCAGGAATTATAAGCATTCTTATATAAATTATTAGTCCACATAATTGTCTTTAAATGCCACTAGCAATTGGTATTCACAAACGGACCAAATTTAGCAAAAATTGTATTAAAAAGGTTCATAATTAAAATAACAAACACCATAATGTTAACTTTGAAATCTTAGCACATTTATAAGTATAAGTGATATTTTTTGCCACTCGAAATAATTATGAACATGACCTTTGGGGTCACTGCTCATAGTTGGTGTTATTTGCTTGGTAACAAATCAACTCATCTTGACCCATGATTTTTCAGGCTCTTAAATCAATGCAAAAAGCATTTAAATCTAGATTGTCTTTGTCTCGGTCTTTGTTAAATATGACAACCTGGTATTAAGTTTGATTATGTTGGTGTGCATTGTTTGACATGTAACTTTCTTGAGACACTTGAAAGACCATCATTGTGTAGAGAAGACTTACATACAAGTCCTTGTAATGATGGAGAGAATAGTGAAGAGAATAGTCAAAAAAAAAAAAAGACTAGGATAGAACACAGGTTTTGAGCTTTACGTGAAAAAGAGAAGAGATAAAAAAGCATTGTACTTCAAGAATATTTGTAAGTACTTAAAATTGATATGTAATTACAACACATCAAGTTTTTTGGAGCTATCATGTAGCGGAATATTTTTGTAGCTATGAAGGATTTTTTGTTGCCACCACTGAATATGCCCAAGGCTCTCTATTTACCATTGTTGTCATGTTGACTAAATACAATACAATTCCAATATAAAGTACATACAGTTTATCATCAACGTTAGCCTATGTACTTCTAATACAATAATTTGAATGAATACATTGTTGTTATAGGTACATTGTTTTAATACTAATTAAAGCCTTTGTACTATACCTGAAATATATGTATATTGCGTTGGTAAAGTTCCGATTCCAAATTTTTAGTATGAAAAATACACACGTATAAGTTGATTTTATTTTCAAAATTGTAGTAACAAAAAAATTATAAACAAGATGCCTTTTTCTTAATTCAAATGTTGAATAGTACAGCATGTGTACATTGCATTATTAAAACGTCAATACCAAGTTATAAGATACATAAATATACACTCAAATATCAAGTTGCTTTTAATATTGCATCAACTTTGGATTTGTACTAAAGCGTCAATTACAAAAAGTAACAAAAAGTTGGCACAATTTAGACAATCAAAATCACAACATTCAATTGCAACATCTCAGGAAAACCAAGATGGACATAAGTTTATGACATACCTACCTAAAAACATGTTAATATCATAAAATTCTCCTAGTTTAATCAAATCGGCATTCTAAATGTGACATGTGCTCCATATACATTGAATTCAACATGAGTTCCTCAAAACTCACCTCTTGACTTGAAGTTTTGTAAAGATGTATTAATAAACAACAACTTAGAAAAACAATTTGGAATTGGCTTCCACATGAAGCTCATAGAGTTTGAATTACAAACTACATTTGAAGATTATGTGAAAGCATTAATCTTGAGATAGTTAGCAAAGTTAAACCTTACATGTAATATCCATCTATATATATATATAAAATTGGCAAGAACTCCTCAACGCCTCTTGGCATGAAATTTTTGTAAAGATCTATTAGTGAACAACAACTCAGAAATACAATGTGGTACCGGCTTTCAATCAAAGGTTGCAGATTTTGACTTTTGGAAATGGTGTTAATTCTTAAACAAAACAAAGGTTTTAGATTTTCAATTTGGCATTAGTTTTAAGACAAAGGTTGTAAAGTTCGAAACTTAGAATCATGAACCATATCTAAAAGGTTACGTGAACGTGTTAATTTTGACTTTGTTACCACGTTCAACATTGTTAAATGCTACATGTGCTCCATATATGTTGAATCCAAGACATGAAACTTTGTAAAAATGTCTAGTGAACAACAGCTTGGAAAAACTGTTTGATGTTGGCTTTCAAAGAAAGATTATAGATTTTGAATTTGGTATAAGGTAGGAATACTCATAATCGTGAGTGTACCCCTGGCCGTGACCTACATTTGATAGAAGCTGTCAGTCATTTGAAATTAATAAATTTGGTGGTTATGGGAACTTAAGTGATGGTTTTGGGTAACAAAGTGATGGTTATGGGTGACAAAGTGATGGTTGTAGGTGACTTGCATGACTGTTTGAGAACCCCATCATGTTGTTTTTAGCATCTCCTACTCACGGCCATGGCTTTTCAGTGATTTTGGACTTTGAAAAATCTTTGTGAACAAATGCTTGCAATTGGGACTTTGAAATTGATCCCAATATTTTTCATTCATTCTTGCTAATCTAGCAATATTATTTTCAAGCTTGTTTGATCAAGGTATATACCCTATAATGCTTAAACTCACGCTTATGGGTGTTCCTACCTTAGATTCTCAAACAAAATGAAGGTTGTAAATTTTGAACTTAATATTAGGGGTAGTCCCACCTTTGGCACTCTGTTGAAAATTTGTAAAAAAATCTAGTAAACAACAGCTTGGAAAAACAGCTGGATGTTGGTTTTCAAACAAAGGTTATAGATTTAGAATTTGGTACTGATTCTCAAACATCATAAAGGCTGCATATTTTGAATTTGGTATTGGTTCTGAGACAAAAGGACATAGAGCTTGAAATGTGAACTACGGTGCATGACACTTATAACCAACAACTCCCAATTCAACGTCAAAATTGGAATACAACTGTAGACCTAGACCCCTTTGACTTCTGCATTCTCCTGATTTATATGATGAAATGCACGTACCTGACAATTGCGCATGAAGGGCGATCCAGAAATATCAATTACAATGAGGGTGAAAAAAACTACAGAGCCAAGGCCTAGATAGTTTCGGTGTCCAAATGGAAGCTGAACTTCTCCATTGCCCGTGCAGAGTGCCTTGCTTGTCAAAACCTGCATGGGCATTCCTTTGTGGGCTCAGTAATTCCAGATTTTTACAAAATTTTGGGCCTAGCTACACTTCTACTGTGTATTTTAAGAACAAAATGCAGTTATATAAAATACTTCAAAAAAAAGCTTCTTATGGATTGTTAAATTGTATTATATAGCTATCACAAATACAAAAGATGATGTTACACAAAAAATTGCCAATTTGATAGCGTTAATCAGATTCTTAGAGCCACTCCAACTAAAAACAAAACAAAAAGTAATAAGGAGAGGCTGGGCAAGACCACAAGTGTGGGAGAACTAGTCAGAACTACAAAGCCCCATGACCAACCTAATCTCGACCTGCATGTCTAACCCGAATAAAATAACTACCAAGGCAAAATGCCACAAAAAAATAATAGAAAACCCTCTCCCTAGAGGTGATCTAGATAACCCAGTCACGTTACAGTTGGCTATATTTAAAGTGCACTAAAAAAAAACTTGAATAGCATTGCAACTGGCAGTATTTCATTACAAACATCATGAAATAGACAAGGGGGGTTTTCATGCGATATATTGCAAAGAACTCTGCAGAATGTAAAAGCAAGGCTCATTAAGAACAACAAGGATTTTTTCAAAGTAAAACATGGAGCAAGAGAACTACTTCCTGGCTAGCTCAGTAAGTGCTACCGCTCCATTGCTGAAACCCAGTTCCACTTAGCAACACCCCCAAAAGGATGAGGTAAGTGCCGGTTATAATGGGGGAAAAACACGTCTCAGAACTCGAGGTGGATAGAAGGACACTGCAACTTGGTACCAGCAGACCAATAGGACCTGCACACAATTCCTAAAATAGAATCAATCCCACAGATAAATAGGGTTTATGGTTTAGGGTTTTAACATGATTAGCAGTGTTTTTAGCCACTAATTATAGAAATCACATTTAGGATCACTACTTTTCTCCCAATCAAAACATTCCCTCATTGCTTCCTTGTGGTACTTTACTCTATTGACCAACCGAATACATGAATCACCACAGTGCTTGCATACTGTGAGGGGAGCCACTCGGCCACGTGTTGAATACTGAAGGCATACACTGACTGTACATGGACTCTGGGCATGGTGCTCCGTCTCTAAAACGATTGCCAACAAAATCGAACTCAAAAGTAAGGAACGTCAATTCCGTTGTGTTGGCACGATTTCCAAGCGCCAACATTGTGACAATTAACGGCACCGATCTCCAAAACTCGGACGACTTACGTCCAGCACCTTTTCTGAAATTGTGCCATAGTTGTGAATTCATGCAGATGTAATGAAATTAATATTTGAAAGCATCCCTGATGCAATCCGCTACATGGACACAGGTTCATCTCAATTTTATTTCCAAGGGACCCAATCACCCTCACTATATCTACCTGGCAAACATGTAGGTGACCAAGACTCATCTTATTTTGAATGTCAGAGGACATTCCATCAAGACGTGTAATTACGTACAAAAAATCATGTAAACTTAGTTTTAGAGGGTGGTTAAAAGCGCTGGCTATATTTTCAAAATATGACGGCTTGACTTGAGCAACTCCTCCAAAGGGGTCGCATTCCATCCATTTTGGTGTCTGTCAAAGCGTTTAACACGCTGCATTGTTGGCGACGTTCGAAGGCGAATTCAAAAGCGAGAGTGGAGAGAGTTAGGGTAGCAAAGCCACATACCGTGCCCAGTAGTTTGCCGTAAGCCTGCTCGGCAGTGAAGCAATGGCCGTCTAGCTTGGACATGCAAGACGCACATGAGCCTCCCACCGTGCACGCCACTCCACCGCATGTGCACTCAGTCAAGGTGATGATCACTTGCTGCGCTGCATCTCTTTGCCAACGTCAACGTCGGTCAGCGATTTACAGAGCCTTCCAAAGCAAAACTGGGAGGGAGGACAGGAAATGGACTGACTCACCGATGGGAAGAAAAGAGAACGAAATCCCCATCACCGACAGCAGCCCTGAACCTGCAGAAACACCACACAACACACTAAGAAGAAAACTGCTAAAAAAAACTAGAATAATTCCAAATGGAACGCTTATAAATGCGTAACAGGCTTGTCTCTGTCTCACCGAGCACGTATTTCGTATACGGAATCCTGAGTTGCATGATTTGCACAAAGGTGGAAAAAGCGGACACGATCAGAGAAGCTGAAACCAAATCTGTACACATGGGAAAAAAAATACACCATTTGAATGCGAAGAAGGAACTGCAAAACAAATTCAGCATGATGATCCGCACGCAACAGAATGAGAGGAGAAGCAGAATCTTACATGACTGAACCTCGCGGGAGAATCCCATGCTGGAAATCAACAATGGCGGAATAATAATGCCTCCGACCTGGTAGCACAGCGGAGTTATAAGAATCTCACATCGATATAGCTTGAAAATTTTCTAATTTTTTTACTTTGCATTCAATTTACCATATGAAAACCCTAATAAAACTCTAGTGGTGAACGTGTAACATACTGTAGCAAGCGCCAACCGTTAGTAGCATGTATAGAATAGTATGTTTTGAGTTTTTTTATGTCAATAGAGCTGGCTTGGTGTAGTATACATACATGTTCAAGCGTTAGAGTTTCACATTAAGAACTGCTTCATGATTACCAGAAAAGGCAGGTTCAGACGTTACGACACTGATCGAATGTGATTCCATCTCGGAATCGAAGAAAGAACGTGGTTGGACAAAAGAGTGCTGAATTTTTGAATTTTAGCCATTTTGACGAATATGACGATTAAGCGGCTAAGCCGATAAGCGTTGTAGATAATTAAAGAGGAAGAGAGTTTAGGAAGGGAGCAAGAACAACCATAGCCAGCGCTTGCTGAAGTCCCATGACTACCGCAACGAAGAGAGGAATCTTGTCAACTTTGCCAAAGTAGGGCGTCATGTCCCGGTTCTTTTTCCATGGCGGTGTTGGCACGCACAAGAAACGCCAGTCGTAATTGCCGACCACCGCTTTTCTCCACAAAGCCTCCAATCTCCCCATCCTACTTCTCCGCACAAGCTCTACAATGGCCGGCAAATTAAAAAGAGTTCATACATTGAAGCTTAAATCATAAAATCAAGCACACAGAACAATAAACTGATTGAAAAAAGTTGCAACAACAAGCGAGTAGAAACCCAAAGAACAGAGCCCTCAAGAAGAGTAAAATTGATGAAGCTTAAATCATAAAATCAAGCACACAGAACAACAACAAACTGATTGGAAAAAGTTGCAACAACAAGCGAGTAGAAACCCAAAGAACAGAGTCATTTAAGAAGAGTAAAAATTGATGCAAGCGATACCAGCGACAACTGCAATTCTCAAAGGTGCAAGAAACAAGAAAATTCAGCCACGTCTCTTTTCATCACGAACTTCTTTCGAGGAACTGCTTACCTCGAGAGCGTTGAAAGTTTGGTTGCACGCTGGCTCCCACCATTTGATGCCTTCAGATGCTCGAGCCCGACCACCGCATCCCTCCACAAAGCCGCCAATCTCCCCATCCTGCTTCTCCGCCACAAGCTCTACAATGGCCGGCAAATTAAAAAGAGTTCATACATTGAAGCTTAAATCATAAAATCAAGCACAGAAAACAATAACCTGAGTGAAAAAAGTTGCGACAACAAGAGAGTAGATACTCAAAGAACAGAGTCTTTCAGAAGAGTGAAAATCGATACCAGTAAGGACAATAACTGCATTTTTTCAAATTTCCATTTCGGAGTGCAAGAAACAAGAAAATTCAGCCACGTCTCTTTTCTTCACGAACTTCGTTCGAGGAACTGTTTAACTTACTCGAGAGCTTTGCGAGTTGGTTGTTGCACGCTGGCTCCCTTCATTTGATGCCTTCAGATGCTCGAGCAAGTGACGCAAGCTTCAACTGTCGGAGTCTCAGCACTGCGATACGACGTCATCCAACGCGAACCCCGGCTTGTTTGTTCCATGCCGATCACACACGGCAGGCAGGCAGCATCTTGTCTTGTGATTTGTGAACCCTGCGTCCTCCATTTGCGCCTGCATTTGCGTTTCAAAAGCTCGTTAGGCAATGATTTCCAGGCGCCGTGACACGTGAAGGCGTGAACCTCACCTCCCTGCCTCTCCCTCCCATTGATTCCGGGTTTCCGGTATTCCGCTGAATGTCTGTTCCCTTCCCTGTTTGGCTTTATCGGAATCTTTTCGGTTTTATCAAGAATCGCGAAATCAATAGAAAGTCAGCCGAATGAAATGTTCAAAAAACCGATTGAAATCTAAATCTATCAGCTAAAAACCGACTAAATTTTTGAAAAAAATCTTATTATATAAATATATATATAGGAAACAGCTGGTGCATCCACTGAAATAACCGGATGAAATGAGAAATATAAGCTTTTTGTCGAAGAAGCTCAAAATCTCCCCGCATACTGATCCACTTACGGCGTTGCCAACAATAACTTAAGCTTAATCCTGATCCGATCGAATTGAGTTGGTGCCGCGCTCGCCGCAACTTTGACGTGTGTCGCAAACAGACAAACCCCCGAAAAACAGAGAACACGATTTTATAGAAATACTGTATGAAAAAGCGAGATCACGTGAAGGACGACCTTACTGTCGGTATTTGAAACAGGTATCCGTATTTGAAGCGGGTGTCAGTATTCGAAACGGGTATCAGTATATGAAACGGGTATCAATATGGATGTCAAGATTGAGACAAGTACCTCAACTGGTTGTTTGGACTTGTTCCGGGGAATGCTATTTTGTGAGCTGGGATCATGATCCGTGAGCGGTGAGCCTAGGTTTTTTTTTGTCAAAATATTCAATTTCACCTATAATTATTATGTATGTAGGGTCTTATCATTATGCATTTTAAACTTTCATTTTTTTTATTGATTTTGAGATCAAATTTGATTTGTGCTCACCAAATCTTAGCTCACTACTCACAGGCTCATCATTTTACGCTCACAAAATAGTGTTGTTCAACTTGTTCCTGAATGTGTGTTGTGTGATGTGTATTTCATGGTGTATTTCTAAAATATGGTGATTTTTTTGGACATTCACAAATGAAAATGGAATGGTTGTAACAATTAATGTTATGTATAGAAATATTTGCACAAGAAATGAGTACTAATGCATTTGAAGTTTCCAACTATAATTTGGAATGCAAGTGATTTTTTGATCAAATTTTGCTCAAAAAATCCCTTCTCACAAACTAATATACTAATGGTATTACCATCACTTTTTCCAAATACTCATTGTGTTGGCCAATTTGTAAGCTATGGAGGAGTTGTACGTGCAAAGTTGCATGTTTCCCATAAAGACTTGTTAGGTACCAAGTTACCTCCCTCAAATTTGCTATCTTCTTGAAACATTGACCTTGGCATTAATTGTGCTTTGCATTAGAGAGTATAAACTTGCATGTCATAAAGTCCCTTTTAGATTTGCTTGTCTAAGTTTCTCTTGTCATCAAGTGTAGGATAGAAAATGTGCCTAAAAAGCTTGCTTACATTGAAGACATGAAGGTCAAAGAACCTTTTATTCAAGCAATCCACAATTCTTTGTGCATATTTAGTACCAATAGTTCAACACCCTTCACTAGTATCAAAGTAATCAAAATAACTTTTAAAGAAGGATACAAAATTTCCTTATTTCAAATATTGCAAGAACAAAAACAATCTTATAAGAATTGCTAGTTGCCTCCAAAAATGTCTATGGACCTTATTGTATTTACATATTTCTTGTTTAGAGCTTTATATCACAATTATGACAAATCATTATATTTGTTTGATTGAAAAAGATGATAAGGAATTTTTCCAACATTTTACCTCAGAACCAAATTTGGAGTTTATAAAAAAACATGATAATAGATTTGGAAATTGACTCTTGGATTCAATTAATTACTTACATTTCTTTTCAAGCGGTGCCTAAATCAAATATAGAAAAATTAACTTTGGATATAATGATAAACTTAGAATACACACCAACAAATTCTTATAGACCCTTGTCTTAGAATCTTCTTTGCAAAACGAATTCTTGGTTTGGAAACACAAAGTCATGTAGACTTGCATCATGAACTTATCCAAAAAACTATTTCACAATGCTTTAAATTGATGTCAAAGCCATGTAGGTATGGGACACCATTTTTGGTGTTAAATTACTTGAATTTCTTGCACGTTTGATTGTATGATCCCAAAACTACTTTGATTTTGTATCTAGAGAATTCTTAACAAACCCCAAATTCTTACCATTGACAAGATCATAGCATTTGAATGATTTTTTTAAAATTTTTAGCATTGCAAAAAGGAAGAAATTTACTTTCAAGGGCATAAGTAGTTCCCAATCTTGTGCTTTTGTACCTAGTGACTCTTGAAATGATGTAGCATAAGTATGTTGAGATTATATGTGATAAAGCCAACCAATTGGACGTATCTATCATGGAGAAGATGAAATATTTGTAAAGATATGTAGTTTAGCAATTTCATTACAAAAGAGATAGACTTTGAAGGGTGCAAAAAAATATCTTTCTTTTGGAATATCAAAATAGGAACCATGTAGCTCACATTCTAATTTTTGTCAATCATGAAAAGAGTATGGAAACAAAAATAAATACCTTTGGATTTAGAAGCTTTTGAAATTGGGCTATTTTTTTATTTTGATGCTACCTAGAAGTTGGAAACTTGTTACCAAAGGCTCAATAGTCCTCTTCATGTGCTTGTTGTCATTGTAACTCTTTGAAATATGTTACATGGTTGAGTTGAGAGTATATATGCATGAAAATTTTCAAACCAATTGGACCTTCTTTTGAGGTTGCCCAAACTGCCCAATTAAGAAACAAAATCTCATATTCTACCATGACTTCTTGCCATTTTGTTCATTAGTTTTAAAATTATTATATTGATAAGATACTTGTAGCCCACAAGTTCTATCAAAAGTTCAAAGAATCCATGCCAATTTTAGTTGACGAAAATTTCTATGTTGCCAAAATATATATAGTGTTGAGTCATGTTGAGGTTGAAATTATTTCTTGTGTTGGAGCGTGACTCTGAACAATTAATCTCCAATTCTTGCTATACCTGACACTTAAACAACCCCATTTTGTTGACACGGGAACTTTTTAAAAGCGCTGCCTTGTAGGCATCTCTAAATGAACTGTAAGTTAGTGAAGATTTGGGACATTGTATGATGAAGTCCCAGTTTTCATTTCTTTCCACCAATTGAATACCGAGATTTAAGTGGGACTTGAACCTCAAGACTCCGCTTAAAGACATAGTGTGAACATCCATTTGATCCACATGTTTCTAAATCCCACACAATTACAAAATTGCAATATGAATACATCAAAATCCAAGGTTGTACTTCACAGTAAGGTAGGCGCACCCATAAGCGTGGAAATAAGGGTTTTGGAGTAGGTAAAACAATTGACTAACTTTGAAAAAAATATTGTAAGTTAGGAAATAGAAACCAAAAATACCAGCATCAATTAGGAAATAGAAACCAAAATACTGGCATCAATTTTAAAATTCTAATTGCAAGCATTTGTTCACAAAGATTTTTCAAAGTCCAAAATCACTAAAACTGTAAGAACCATGTGTAAGAGATGCTAAAAATAAGGCTTGTTCGTTCTTAAATAGTGAGATGGGTACTCAAAACCTTCATGGAGTCACCCACAACCATCACTTTGTCACTCATAAATATCACTTAAGTACCCATAACCACCCTGACTTTGTCAATGACGCCCATGGGGATGTGACGCTCATGAGTGCGGCTACCTTAGTTGATTCTTGTATAACATTTCCGTACATGAAATTAGTCATCAAGTCGAGATGTTCCTTACAATAAATAAGTAGAAGGAGAAAATGCTTTGTCAATTGTGGAGGGTACAATTTTCAACAAACAAGTGAAAATAGAAAGAGATACAAACACCATGAATTTGAGACAAGCCTTAACAACAGTGGACACAAAAGCAAATAGATATTTTTCACAATTTCTCCCTAAGTCGTTGGATTTTTTTTTCTTGAACTTTGTCCATGAAGGTCCATTATATCTATATTGATTTTCAAAAAAATAATTTTTTATTTATTTTACTAAAAATGATAGAACATTTATTAAACTAATTTCAAAGTATTTATTTTTAGGTAGTCGAGTCTCATTATTTTTGAAATGCTCCTAATTCTAAGTATGCTTTTAAATTTAGATTGACAATAGCAAAACATCAAGGTTCTAGCACCATGCCAAACATGACCAAAACAAGAAAAGAAGTACAAATTTGTAATGACTAAAAGTAAATCAACCTCGTGGACCACTGCAAAAATCGTCATTTGATTTTGAAGTAGCACAATCAAATTCAAGAATTTTCTCTAAATTTCCCCTAATTGAGCAAGTCAAGCATATTTTTTTACAGTAGCTGGATGACTAAAACAGAACAATGATATGCTAGACTGTTTTATGTGTGTGGAATATTGTCTTCCAAGTTGGCAAATGAATGGATTTGTGGAAAATGGAATTCCTTGGAAGTGAGCTCCATAGGACAACCGAGAGAATCTGGTGCTGGTCAATGTGGACTAATACGAAAGAGGTTACCGCAACTGCAGATGGATAAGTACTAAGCTTAGTACCAATGGAATTCACAGTTGTGACTAAACTTAAGTAAACTTATGAAGAGTAAGAAATAAAAAGAATTTAACAATACGGGCATAAAATTGTAAATTAACTATTTGTGAGCTGGTGCACCACTTTGAAAGTAATTATTTTTAGTGCTGTATTTAGAGAATTTTTTCTATATAAGAGCATCCCCAATGCAACCGTAACTCAAGCATGGGAACGGATGTAAAGAGTGTTAAATCGGACTTCACCAAAAAATCTGAGCTCCAATGCAGCCGTTCCTTGCAATTGCATGTTGCAGGCTTCCTCAAATAAGAGTCTCGTCCTTGCATATTTGCACACTTTGGAGAGTCCTTAATAACACTCCAAAATATGTGATTCTCTATCTATGACGCCAGTTTTTGATGTTTATGACATGAACTTCCTCACATAAAGTACCTAGTACAATGAGATTCCATTAGAAAATGCATAAAAAATGAACAATTGTGTTTCTTGAGTGTCAAAATCATGCTTGCATTGGGGGCTAGCAAGTTTGCAAGTGCTGTGGCACTCTCATTGCCCCCTAGTCAGACTTGATTTGACAACATGCAAGGTGCTTGGGTCACAATTGCATTGGGATGCCCTAAGCAAATACTTGTTGCAATCTTACCTCATTTTGAAGATAGTTATCTTTAATACTAAACATTTGGGTGAAAAAAACAAACGGAATTGCTAAGTTTTTTTTCAAAAAACACCAAGGGTTTGCCAAGTTTTGGGGACATAGTGTACTAATATAAGTATATTTTATCAATACATGAAGAATTCTATCCATGAATTTCCTTCCTTGCATGCATTCTTAGGTGCATATACATTCAACTAACAACAAAACAAAAACCATAATTCATGGACATACTTGCAATATTGGCATTGCTGTTTGTTCATGACTTATTCTTGTGCTTGCCATTCTTTGCTAGTTATTTGCTTTATTCACCACTTATTTGCCATTCATTGCCCAACTCTTGGTATGTCCAAAAAAAACCCCTTAGCTATAGCCTTGCTCACATGTGCCAACCTTATATCCCTCCTTGTAACATTTTTCACAACCTACTTGATTGTTCATTGCATAATCTAAGGTAGGAGGCTCAAATTCGGAGCAAGCTCTAGAATGGAGCACCTCCTCAAATGTACTTCTTTTGTACATCTTGTTTTTCATAGCCCTTCAACAATGTATAGCTCATGCACATTTGAGGAGGTGCTCCATTATAGAGCCCTATGGCCTTTCCATTTCAAATATTCATAACTAATTCCACAAAGTTCCAGAAAATAAAACAACTTGGGTTAGATGCTGATTCTTCTTGTCTTTCAAGGAAAGTTTATTGAAAATCATTTCAAGGAGTTTCACGTGCCCAAAATTCAATTTCAGCCCTTAGATGCTCCATTTATGAGCCTCCTACCTTAAAACCTTAAACATATGAGAGTTTCCGCTGTGGCTAATACAATTCAAAGTATTTTTCTTCTACTTGAAATAGATTCATACATATACTACATTTGAGATCGACAAAGAAGTTGAAAAATAGATCAATGCGGTTTTAGTGAGCTATTTGAGATCCCAAACTAAAAACTTATTGTTGGTAGCAAATGCCAATTACAAAATAATGTAAGTACTATGCCCTATGGTCATTTATGGTTGTTCAAGGGTGAAGGTTCCAAAGCCATCTTTTTGGGGTTTGCCAAACTACCGCACAAGAGGATAGTGGCAATGTTGTTGTTGAGCACCTATTTGTAAATACTTTCATATTACTCCCTTGTTTGTAATTAATCTGTGTCCTAATAAATTTCTCAATTTTTCTTAGTTTAAGGTAGGAGCACCCATAAACTTCAAACTAAGGGTTTTGAACATGATGAATATTAACAAACAATTAGCAAATTATAAGATCGTTTTAGGAACAGAAAAAAAAATGAGTTTTCACTTTCAAATGTGTCTTTTGGATACTCTAAGAATGAGTTGTGAATCTTTAAAGAGCAAATTGCCATTGCACCCATAACCACTTTCAAAAACTCATGTTCACATGTTATACATCCTTGTAATTGCATCTATTCATTTCCACAAATTTTTCAAGATTTTAGAGGTGATGGTTGTGGGGACACTGATACTTATGGATGCTCCTACCTCATGCCTACTAACAATGTGAATGTCACAAAGTTCGAGTTTGAAGTTTTAATACATTTTGCAGTGATTTTAACCACTTGAGCTAATTATGAAAACCACTTCTGGGATCCCGGAGTACAAGGATCTCTAGAAAGTCAAGCAGCAGTCCTTGTACCGGTTTTGGAACTGGCCTAGTCCGTGCAGCTCATTAACAAATTGTGATCTTCTGTTGAGGTTGAGGAAGAACTTAGTTTTTAATTTTCTTTTGTTTCAACCAGAATTTAGGGAGTTAAATTTAATTTACAAGGACCGCTTTACACTCAGAGTTAAGGCCTTAAAAAAAGTTGAGGTTACTGGAAGAAGCTTTGAAAAATTTAGGTAAAGGATATAAAAAGAGACCAAGTAGAGTTGTTGATATTTTTATTCCATTCTACGGTGTTGATTATCCAAAAGGAATGTTTCATACAAATAGGGACATAGTTTCAAAACAATTACAAATAGAGGCATAATTCCAAAAAAACTTGTAAATTTTTGTAATTTTTTTGGTTTGGACATTTGTTGATTTATGTACATCACATTAAATGTTAGGTAGTTTTCAAAAAACTTAAAGTCTTTTCCAAATCAAGCCTAAATAAAGGAATTTTTGTAAAAGGGATGGCTACTTTTGGAGTGATCTCTAAGTTTTTTGGAAGTTAGGTAACATTTAATGTGATGTATCTATATCAACTAATGTCCAAACCAAAAGAGTTTAAAAAAATTTGCAAGTTTATTTGAAATTGTGCCCCCATTTGTAATAATTTTGAAAGTGTACCCCTATCTGTCATATATTTCATTTTCATGCCCCTATTGATAATTTCCCCTAATTCATAACTGATTTTTTCTTGAATTTCACTTGGATAAGTGGCAGTAAGAATAACAAGTGAATAATTGTCATCCAACCAATAATAAGGTTGCCATTCAATAAAAATTACATGATCTTTCTTCTTACACAAACATATGATTTCTATAAATCGTCATTCAACTTTAAACTACGTGATCTATGTGGAACATTCTTTGTCTTTGAAGTAGGATTATTATGAGAGGTAGATATTAGGGGAGATGGAGACAAGGAGGGAAACTACAAGGGTAATGTGAAAGGGAGAGTAAGAGCGGAAGAGCTTTAAGATTGGAAAAAATATATTGTAGAGTAATGAGAAATGGCAAGGGAGTGGGATAAAGAGGTGACAAAAGATAGGAGAAAGCTAAGCACTAGAGTAAATCCAAATGTGAGTATCTTTGATAAACAAAGGGCCCGTCTCTATCTTTTCTCCAAAATCCCTTGTTTTCCTTCACATAGATCAAGAGCTCAAAAAGTTCCCTAGTTTTTCAAAGAAGAAAAGAAAAATATGCCCTTATATTATAATTGTTCAATATAACCCATTCAAAATTTGAGCAAACTAATTTAGGGTCTTGGAATCCTAGTATGAATTCTGAACTCTCAAACGCGTCCTATCATATTGATTTTTTCAAATCACAACATTTTTTTTCCGCATGTAAAATTTGAAAATTCACAACCTAGAATCAACATAAAGAAAATGAAGGGATTTGGATAAAGATGGAGGCAAGCCCTTAGTTTACAAACAGCGAAACTCACCTTCAAATTGACTCCACTTCTTGGCAAGGACAAAAGGAGTGGTAAAATTTGTGAGAGGGGGTTTAGAGAAAGGGCTGTAAAAGGCAAGGGGCAACGCTAGTTTGTAAGCGTAAAGTGGTGAATCATTAGTGGCCAGCCAAGATTCTATGAATAAGGACCAATTTTGAGCTCAAAATTAATGAATTTTTTTCTTTTCATTTTTTTTTCCAGAAATGAAAGTTTAAAATGCACAATTCTAGGGCCCTTCACATGCACATGGCTATAGGTAAATTTAATATTTTAACAAAAAAATCTAGGCTCATTGCTCACAACTCCTTACTTATGGTATAACATTCCTCAAAAAGCAAATTTGGGAGAGGGGTGAGAATAAGAGACCTTCACACTTGTTTCATTTTCCCATCTTCTTGTAAACAAACATTTTTTCAAATGCAATGTCAATGTACTTTATAATGTGAGAAAATGAAAAGAAATCTTAACTCAATGGTTGCAACTTGTTGTGTGTTGTTTTTTATTTATTTATCATAACATGCTTATGTAAATGTCAAGTACACAAATATTAGTGCTCTCTCTATACTTGTTACTGAAAGTGTTAACATCTTACAAGTGTCATGCCATGAAATACTCCCTAGACATAAGGGCATCTCTACTAGTGACTCCAATACGTTCAAAGTGGATGAAAAGTGTTGAGGTCATCTCAAAACCCTCTCAATACACTTTGTCCTACCCTGTCTAGCAAGGGCCCTTCAAGCCACTATTCATTATTATTGATCTTAAGCGCTAGGCGAGTGACGGCTGCCTGCCCTCCCTGTAGCTTTCTATAGTGTTTTCATAAGTGGACACCAATAGAATTCTTTCTAGAGGTTGCAAAAGTGTTTGCTGACCTCATGAAAATTGTAGTAAGGGCAACTTGAGACCTATCACCGTGTCTCTGAATCTTCTCACAATTTTGATTACCAAAATATGTGAGTGCTTTTAATGAGATAAATTTTGCCATCCATGATGGACACTATGTTTATGATCACTTCTAAAAATAATCAGATGAAAAACAACTTTTTTGATTCTACAATTCACATTTTTTGCCTGCGGTGGACGTTTTGCGTTCACCTTGACGTTTAAGGGTTAAGTTTAGTGGTCTTTATCCTCTACTTTCCTTGATAAGTAGTCAACTAATTATTGTTGGAGTGCAAGGCCACCTTTTTGAAGAGCATGGATGGAGATCAAGGGGCTCGCGGGCTGACCAAAACATATGGAAAACTTTGAAAAAGCCCGGACCGGTGCAGAATTGTTTAATAAGTTGGCAAATTTTTGCCTAAAACTTACCTCAAATCTCAAGTGGCTATCGGTACACTAAGATTTTTGTGTGAAAAGTTGGATGAAATGGCCAGATTTTTCTTGGAGGAGGATCAAATTTGCCAGATTTTGGATGAAAGTAGTTTATATTAGTAGTTTTTTGGATGAATATCCGTAGATTATTCATTTGTTCCAATTTTAGCTAAAATTTCCCTACCTGCTTGCATTCTAGGGTGCGGGTCGCTCTACCTTGCCGAAAGCAAAAATTAAACCCTGGTGGAGATGCTCCAATATAACATTAGAGGGCTTCAAACATGAAATCTGGCCCTTGAACTTCTCACCTCACAGGATCTCCAGCACCAGTGAATTGTTTTCATTCCCTCGCATGCGCAAAGTCTGAGACACCTGTGAGTTTGCAAAAATTTCTACGAGAGAAATTTCGGGATTTGAGGATGCACATGAATGAGCCGCGAGAAGTTACGAAGTTGAGTTTTTGAAATGCACACCTCACATGAATCACGTTAGGAGTGAAGTCTAGAGATGAGTCATGACGAGGTTCACAGAAGTGAATCGTAACGTGAATCACCTAAAAAACGTTGATATTTGAATCCCTATTTATAGAGACACCATGTAGTGAGAACCGCACTCGTGTTATTTTAAACTAATTTTCAAAAGATGCCAAGTGTTGACTTTCCATTTTGTTTAGTCTCCTCACTACTCACTTCCGCAGCCACATCCACTTCCACGTACTTTCATTCCTTCTTTCATCATCACCGTTCAATTCCACTCCCCCCTTGAAAAATTCGACAGCCAATGAGCCCACTCAGATAACGACACTGGCAACTGAAACCCCCTTAAAACCCCGAATTAGTCAGCCCCTGTGTCAGATCCCAAAACCCCCTACTGAAACTTGAAAATACACGACAAAAAAAAAGAAAAAACTCAACAAGCCTCTGCACCAATAGTACATTTAGGTTACCCCATGCTAATTTCTAGACATTTTGCACTATTTAAGTGTTTATCAAAAATTATAGTAACTTTCTTTAATAATTACTAAGATAAACAATGAAGGAAACAAGCACATCAATTAGTGCCAAAGCTAGGGAGCAAGGAACTTAAACTTTTTCACAAAACTAGGAATTATTGTAGCAAGAGAGTTGTATGTCCCTCCAAGTGGCCAAGGTGCGTCATTAGGTAACTTTGCCAAGATAAGGCAACCTAATTGTTAGGGCAGCTTAAATGCACTATTTGGTGTAGTAAATGTTGCTTGAACAAAAAAAATTGCATTTTTTTTGTTGCCCTTACACTTGTGAACGTAATGACAAAAATTGCAGAGTGGTGTCACATTGCATAACGTCACTCTTGTAATAAAAAGTATTAAAAGGATGCATGACAATTTAGGGGGTTTCAAATATGCCGTTCACTACCAATTTTGTTCACATGAATGAAATTGGTGAATAACCCGGCCAAGTCACTTTGTGAACAAGCCATGACAACCTCTTGAGGTCATGACAACATATTCACCAGTGAACAAAATCTTGTTCACAACCATTCATTCACTATTTTTTTGAGATATTTGAAACCCTTAATACTTTTTTCAAGCAACGTTTACACAAGATGAGAGCCTCACACACGGGCAATCCCTTGTTTGCACCACTCATTACTCAAGCTCCACACTTGTTCCCAATAGCTTAAACTTGAGAATGTCCTTTACCCCACCCAAAGAATTCCCCTAAATCCCACTAAAACCCCCAGAAAACCCAAAATACCAAAAAAGATTTAGAAAAAAACTAGCGGTTGGGGCTTGGTATGCATTCATCATTAGAATTTTATCAAGGTTTTCATATACTAGATAGAATGTAAAGTCAAAATTCCAGATGTAATGTTACACATGGCATTGTAATTTTAGTAGTACAATATCACATAGAGTGGTGTGGTATTACAAAGGTCATTGTGATTTAAGTAGTATGACTAGCAGTTGGCACTTACTATGCTACACAATTGTTATGAGAGTTTCACTAGAATTTCTATATATTTGATACAATGTAGAAGTAAAAATTTCCATAAGTCTTCAAATTGTATCTATGGTGATAATATTGCAAAGAGTGGAGATGTGATATTATAGAGGTCATTGTGATATTAATAATATAGTGTGTGTCATTTATAACCAATAACCATTAGCCAAACAAAAAATACTAAAGCACAACACATGGACCCATTAGCTCAAAAGTAATTCCACCACCAAGCAGGACAAAACCTAAGCTTCATCTTGGTGGACTCAAAATTTTGATCACTTTATTTTTGACAAACTCTAAGGCTAACACTCAAATTGGGAGTTGTTGGTTACACTTTAGTGTCATGCACCCAACGTTTAATCTTTTGGCAAATTTTTGCCTAAATCTTACCTCAGAAGTGAGATGGCGACCACTACACTAAGAAATTCCAAAGAAATATTGGATGAAATCACCACATCCCTACTTGAGTTGAAACCCAGTTCGCCATATTTTGGATGAAACTTGTTTATATTAGTAATTTGTTGGATGAACTTATGTTGATCATTCATTTGTTTCAATTTTAGCTAAGTTTTCCTTACCTGCTTGCATTCTGGGGTGCGAGTCAGGGTTTTCTTTTGGCTTTCTAGTGCCAAATTGCACCCAAAAAAAATTTGGCCAAAAAAATGTCAAAAAAAATGCCAAAAAACTTGGATGGAATTGCCACAAGGCTTCAAATTTTAAAAATGACCTGGATGAAATCACCAAATTGTGGATGAAAACCAAATTATAGACATGTAATATGTACTCATGTGATATTTTCTATTCAATATGTGAATGAATGTTGAAATTTGGAGCACTATTATATCATTTTAAATTACGATTTAAAAAATTGTATCCTAATTGACATGCCCAAAATTGACTAAATGTGTCCAAAATGACACAAAGACTATCAAGTTGGACAATTTCTGTAGATTTAGTCATGTTGATTTGAACATGTTTTTGTCATTTTTGACATTTTTTCTTGTAGTGTCGCCACTTTCACACTTCTTAAAAAATGAAAAGAAAAGCCCTGGTGCGGGTCGCTCTACCTGACAAAAACACAAATTAAACCCTGCATGCACCGCCCGTATGATATTAGAAAGTGAGAAAAAGCCAGAAAAACCAAGGAGTAGGAAACGACAGAGAAAGCTAAAAAAAGATAAAGGAAAAAATCTGATAAAGATAAAGAGACACCCAAGCCCGCACCGAGTCAACCACAGTACCGCTACTCCGAATCCCTCCACGGACGGATTCATCGATCGATCCAATCGATCGAAGCGAGCGAGCGAGAGAGACGAATTCGCCGTAGCAAATCCCGAAACCGATCACTCCAACTCCATCGCAACACAATCCCTCGCACTCACACCACGCCGCTCCATGAATCCCGACTCACTCGCCATCGCAACCCCAATCAAATCCGAAAAAGTTTCAAACATCGCAAAAACCAGGTAAAGAGAGCGAGAGATCGAGAGAGATCGAGAGAGAGAGATCATCATCATCATGCGAGAGCCAGTCCAGCGTCGTTTTAAGATCACTCCGTTACGACCTCTTGTTTGTTTATAAGTTATTGTCGTCAGTTTTTTTTACTGAGAGAGCTCCAGATCCGATTCTGCAGCGCTGACACACTCTCACTCACTCCCTGGCGAGCTCATTCGTCCAGCACGACCTCGTCCAGTAATACTTTTATATAAATAGTATACTGGTGTTCTTCTCGGAAAGAAGCTCTCAAAGAAGCTACTACTGTAGAGCACACGAGTGTGGCTGGAGTTTCACTATTGTAAAACACTAGGGCATCAGCATCTCCCTTTGTTTGTGTTTTTGGATCGTTGTGGTGTTTGCAGGACGGCGCTCTCCCAGGTTTACAGGAAAACAGGGGAAACGAGAAAGCCTTAGGGTTAGATTTGGTTGTCGTTGTCAGGAGATGGGAGTTGTGGCGGGGATTGGAGGTGATGTTGACGTTTTTGATTTTAGAAGGCGGGGGAAGTAGTGAGAGAGAGAGAGAGAGAGAGAGAGAGAGAGAGAGAGAGAGAGAGAGGGAAAGGGAAAGGGCGGGGTGGAATCGTGCGGGAGCTTTTGATTTGAGAGCTACGAGTGGTGCGCATCGCTTTTTTTCTCTTCTTTCTGTTTGGTTCGGGGTTTGTTTGTTTGTTTGTTTGTTTGTTTGTTTGAGCCGGTGTACATTTTTTATCTGGATCTTGTGGGAGTTGACATGAGGATTCCGGGTTGTTGTTGTTGTTGTTGTTGTTGTTGATTTTGCTGTTGGTTGATTTTCAACGCAGTCCTGCCATAGCGGGTGAGAGGTGGTAGGTGGAGCTGAGACGAAGAAAAGCCAGCTTGGAAGGAGGAGCGGTTGTTTTTTTTAGTGAATCGGGCGTTGAGGAGGATATGAAGCAGCCGCTATGGTAGGATTAGCTCCTCACCAGATTGACAAGCACTTGTGTTAAAGCTTTGGCGCTCTTGAGATCTACGGTAGCTCGCTCGAGCGTCTCCCTCGGTTCTTGCTGGTGAATAATTGTAGATCTGTTTTGCTGTCACTTTGTTGAAAGCTCCTGCCGTTGTAAGTGTAGACGCTGAGAGTCGTTTTATGGCCGTTTTTCTTTGTTTTCTCGTCGAAGAGTTTGGAGCAAAAGCGTTGCTTTCTTCTAATATACCTTCCAACTGATGAGAATTAGGAGCTGTGAACTACTGTAGCAAGGGCATTTACAACACCAGAGCGTTGATACCTTCCTTTGTGTGTTGCTATCGAGGTGAGATTGCCTGTACCGAATTGCACTTTATCACCAGTGATACCGTCCACGGAAGTATTGAGTCGTGTTTTGCTGGGGTTTGAATCTTTGCAGCAGCGGGAAGATGTGATGCTTGACGTACTCTCCGAGGCCATATCGAATCTCCGGCATCCGAGGTTTAAGTAAGTGTACGAATTGGCCGATCCGAACAGTGGAATTTGCCAGTCCGGGTACAACCATGACTTCGGAACTGCATCGAAACGCCATTTCGTGTCTCACAGCGTTTTCATTGCAAGCGTTTTGTGCATACCAAGCCATCGGAGAAGAGTGCCGTGGTTTGGAAGAATCGGTCGTCCTGTGAGGCAAAGCGGTGGTGGTGGTGGTGGTGGTGGTGGTGATTAAGCTATGCAAGCCTCACAGCAGCACAGCTCGATGGCGCCTCCGGCAGACGACTCGACATTGAAGGCTCTGTCCGCCGACTTTCTGGACCTCCTGGAGAACAGCCAAGCGTTCAGCGATGTCACCTTCAAAGTGGAGGAGCGTCACGTGTACGCGCACCGCTGCGTGCTGGCGGCGCGGAGCCCGTTTTTCCGCATGATTTTCTGCGGCAATGCGCAGCAGCTGAGCAGCGACATGCCCAAGCCCGGCACGCCGCGCGTCATCCCCGTCGGGATCGTGGGCTACGACGTCTTCATGCTGCTCCTGCAGTTCCTCTACAGCGGCAACTTCTCCTTCTCGCCGCTCAACAGCGGCCGCTTGTGCAAGGACAAGTCGTGCTACCACATCCATTGCAGCTCGGCTGTCGAGTTTGGCCTTGAGATGCTCAATGCCGCCTCCTTCTTCGGTGTCACTCAGCTTTCCACAATCACTCGGGTTAGTATTCTCTCAAACCTCCCTATAACCTCAGCTTTCACCTCTCTCTCTCAACAAAATAAATTTCCCTTTATGTCAACTTTTGTATCAGAAACGATTGGATAAGATCACAATTCCACTCCCCTTTTGTCTAAAATGTGTATTATGAGATGTTTATTATGAGCTCGGTTAAGGTCAATTGCTTGCATACAATCAAAGCTTGTTTTAATGCTCAATGCCGCCTCCTTCTTCGGTGTGACTCAGCTTTCCACAATCACTCGGGTTAGCACCTCTCAAACCTTCCTTCAACCTCAGCTTTCACCTCTCTCTCTCCAACAAAATAAAATTTCCTACTACAGTGGTGCTTGGTTAATGTCAACCTTTGTATCAGAAACGATTGGATAAGATCACAATCCCAGTCCCCTTTTGTCCGAAATGTGTATTATGAGATGTGTATTATGAGCTTGGTCAAGGTCAAGTGCTTGCATACAATCAAAGCTTGCATACAATCAAAGCTTGCTTTTTTGTCAACATCCATTCCGACTCATCAATTAGAAAGGCGTTCTGTCAGTGAACCAGAACATTGGTGGGAAAGCACCTCCAGCAACCACCAAAACTAGGAGAAGTAATGCAAATGGAATGCTTGTTTATGATCAATGTTTGGATACGTTTAACATTTTTTTCCAGTCCGAAGTGTTGACCTTATCCAAGCACTATCGTATAACCAAGTCATGATCTCATAATCATTGCTCGTAGGTTGAGTACAGCTTCGAATATTTTACCTTTTGCACATTATCATGCTTACTACTTTCTCTGACATGTACTTTTATGATGGCTTGAAGGTCTCCTACGTGAGTTTTTTGCTACCATGTTGTGGTTTTCAGTGCATTAGCAGTTGCACTGCAATCTCTAGCAATTGAACTTTATGTGTTGTTATGTTATTTTGCTTTTTTTTGCTTTTTTTTGCTTATGTTTTTATGTCGGGTAGAAGTGTTTTTGGTAGTTCTCATCACATAGACTTGTTGACAATTTGCAGAAACACTTGGGCGCCATGGCTGAGAACGCGTCCATTGAGGATGTGATGCGCATGCTAGTGACAGCGCGGAAGCAAGAGGACTTGCATCTGTGGAATCTGTGCTCGAAGCTCGTTGCGAAGTCCGGTCTGTCGTCCGAGACTCTGCGGAAGCATTTGCCTGCAGATATTGTCGCGGAGTTGGAGTTACTTCGACAGAAGCCTGGCCATGGGTTCGAGTCGACCCTGTCCGGGAACGGGATCTCGGACGAACTGAAGACGAAGCGCATGCAGAGAGCCTTGGATTCTTCGGATGTGGAATTGGTGAAACTGATGGTGATGGGAGAAGGCTTGAACCTGGACAAAGCGTTTGCTCTGCACTATGCCGTTAGCATTTGCAGCAGGTCTCTCTTCTTCTTCCTCTCCTTTTCTTTCCTGTTTCCTTGACTACTAAGGTAGGAGGCTCATAAACCGACCATCTAAGGGCTGAAACTGAATTTTGGGGAGGTGAAACTTCTTGAAATACTTTTCAGTAAATTTTACTTGAAAGAGAAGAGAAATTGGCATCTAACTCAAGCTGTTTCATAATTTTTGGTGCTTCGTGGAATTAGTTATGAAATTTTGAAGTTGAAGTGGCATAGGGCTCTTAAATCGCCCACCTCCTCAATTGTACACTGCTTGTACATTGTTGAAGACTATGAAAAACAACATGTATAAATGAATTATATTTGAGAAGGTGGACGGTTTTAGAGCCTGAGCGCTTTTAGAACCTCCTATCTTACTACTTCCCAAGTCCCTATCAGTCAAGGTCAAAAACAGCAAAAATTACAGAAAAAATGTTGTAATTATGTTTCACAGTTTTCACCCAAGTTTAGGTATCAGTAAACTACATAGTTTGGATTCTTTGTTCATCGTATATATTTTTTCACGTTGAGAAATCAAGTATCCAACTTTGATCACCAGGTTTAGGATGCTGAAATGATCCAGAGACTTAATCTCGTCTCAGAACTCGTCATACATTGAGTGAGAATGCGCCATGATCTTCGAGAGTGTTGCTTGAGTTTTGTCTAAACTAGAAACCCTAACTGTGGTTTTCATAACTTGCTCAAGCGGGTTAAAATCACTGCTTAAATGTGCTAAAACTTGAAATTGAAACACTCTGGTGGTATTCACATCTGATAGAAGTTTTGCTAATTCTAGTCACACCTGTGAATGTTGCCTCTAAGGTGATACTTTTAGGGAGCTGTATTCAGTGGTCTGCCAGTAAATGCCTACTTTTTACATGTGAATTAACCCCAGAGAAAGCCAGAGTCCATTGTGTGGACGGTGAATACTTTTAAGGGAAAGTTTTTATGGATACCCTTGAAGTTTGTCATACTTGTGTAGATACCCCTGGTTTTTCAAAAATCGCACAAATACCCTTGGATCATGATTTTTGGGTGTTTTTTTTGTTGTGCACGCTACTTCCTTTGTGACCAATGTTGAAACAAGGAGTGCAATAGAACAAAAAAGAAGCAATGTGCGCATAAAGGGAGAAGAAAGTGGCATGCACGATAGAACAAACGCCTACAAATCATGGTCCAAGAATATTTGTGCAATTTCTGAAAAAGCAGGGGTATCTAAACACTTCTAGTAGAAGCTGTATGAAAAGGATGAGCTACATTCTAGTATGCCTAGAAACGCACTTTTTATCTGTTTTTCAATTATGTGACCACGTTGATCAGTGTGTGCTTCATGTGCAAGGCTCTGAATCAGCTCATGCAGAGTTTTATGAAATACAAGCAAGAAACTTGCTAATGAAGATCTAATGTTTAGAATTTTCGTAGGCCATAGTATATTCTACCTCAAGCTCAGATCTACATGTTCTAACCTGGGATGACAGTGAGGCAAAGTGCATTGTCAAGCTCAGATCTACATGTTCTAACCTGGGATAAAAGTGAGGCAAGGTGCATTTTCTTTAGGCCAGTGCAGGGGTTGAGACTTTTTTTGTGTGGCTGGACATTGCAGGAAAGTGGTGAAGACGCTACTGGATCTGGGAGCAGCAAACGTGAACCTCCGGGGCCCAGACGGCCAGACGCCGTTGCACGTGGCGGCGTGGCTGGGAGACCCGGAGAAGATTGCCATGCTGTTGGACCATGAAGCTGATCCCCACACCCCCTCAGCGACAGGTGCAACTGCAATGGACATAGTGCAATCGAAAGCGGCGGAGGTGCTCTCGGCAGGTGGCTACAACTCCAAGGCCGACCACAACCGACTCCGCAACTGCCTGGAGTTCCTGGAGCGGGCTCTCGTGACCGTCACTCCCTCCAGGTCGGTCAGCGTTCTTTAAAGGAAAAATTTCATGGATACCCCTGAAGTTTGCCATAATTTCATGGATACCCCTGCTTTTTCAGAAATTTCACAAACACCCTTGGACCAAAATTCTCAGGCGTTTGTTTTGTTGTGCATATCACTTCCTTCTCCCTTTGTGCGCACACTACTTCTTTCTTGTTTATGCATGCTTACAAAGGAAGAAGTGAAGTGGCATGCACAACAAAACAAACACTTGAAATTTTTTGGTCCAAGGGTATTTGTGAAATTTCTGAAGAAGCAAGGGTATCTATGTAAATTATGGCAAACTTCAGGGGTGCCCATGAAACTTTCCCTTCTTTAAACTGGTTAAATTTTGCAGGATTACTAACAAAATTTTCATCATGCAACTAAAAAAAATGCGTAAATTTTCCAGTGTTAAATTTGGAAGTTTTAACTCTTTAGCAATGTTTTTTTTAGCCACTTGTGCTAAGAGTGAAAATCATATTTGGGATCACTGCTCTAGGTACATGCGCAGCGCCACTGGTGGCAGCGGCAGCCCGGCCTCCATTCTCACCGAGCACGGTAGCAGCACGCTGCTGCCCGAGGAGAGTGACAACTTCCGAGGGTCCATCAACCGATCCACCATGGGCAGCGGCGGCTACAACCAGGGCGCCCTTCAAAACTCTGACGTCTACGCTTCTCTCAATCATGGGCTTTCAGGGAAAGGTACTGCTCTTGAATCTCCATCTTATACCATTCAATATAAGGAAAAATTTGATGGATACCTCTGAAGTTTGCAACGGTTGCATAGATACCCCTGGTTTTTCAGAACTTGCACAAATATTCTTGGACCAAAATTTTCAGGCGTTTGTTTTGTTGTGCGTGCCACTTCCCTTCTTCCTTTGTGCGCATGTTGCTTCTTTTCTGTTTCATTACATTCCCTTCTTCAACATTGGTCATGAAGGGAGGACAAGCACAACAAATAAATGCCTAAAAACTATGATCCAAGGGTATTTGTGCAATTTCTGAAAAAGCAGGGGTATCTATGCAAATATGGCAAACTTCAGGGGTATCCATCAAATTTTCCCTTGAATTAACACATATTATACAAGTGGCCAAACAACAGATCTTAAGCCTGGAAAATGGTGTTCCTTGGTAAATAATTTTTTACCATCATATGGTGTTCATAGTAGATTTACACACAATTTTTACATAAGACTAAAGAGAGTATCATATGAGGTGTAGGTGAGGTGAGTATACTGGAAAGTTTTGGTTGTGAGTAGGATTTCTGTTCTCGTTAGGATTGAAATGCAAGTGGTACGTGAGTGACAGTGGCCATACGCAAATGGAGGGTATATGTTACTGAGTTTATATCTTTGTGCGGCAGTGTTTTTGCAGCAAAGAGGCTTTTTCCAGGAGTGAGTTGTGTTTAAAAGAGAGGGCGAGGGGTTAGAATGTCAAAAGTGCCAGGGAGGAGGAGGGGGACATGTACAAGATACTACACCCCCTGCCTCCTTCTCCACCCCCTGCTGCACGTCTGTCTGAGATCGCCTCCTCACTTTCACTCCGTTTGGACAGTGCATGGCAGAGAGCCAGAGAGAGGGGAGACCAGTGACTCCATATCTCGGTTACTGTACCCCAGCTCCTTAGCGTTTGACCATCTCTCTGAGCCCCAGCTGCAAGCCGAGTCTCGAAACCTCACTGGGAAACACAGCATGGTGGACATGGGCAACAACAACAACAGCAATGAAGACAACGCCAGGCCGCGCAAGATGCAAAAAGTGTTCCAGGATCTCAAGAACTTGCCCATGTTGAGAGAGATGGTGCTCAAGGATTTCGCAAGTGAAAAAGGCATGGAGAGCTTCAAGAGTGTGTATAATAACCCTACTGGCGTGGACGAAGAAGTGAGCTCCGGATGGCAGCTCTTCTTGCAAGAGTACTCGGAAGCTCGGTAAAAAGAACGTATGAAAAAATCTGCCCAAACAACCGTTCTTTGGTTTTTTTTTAAAAGAAAAAGTTCCTTACAGGAGATGGAGCCTCAAAGAATATGGCTCCCCTCCTGGTTGATAAGTCCTTTTTCTTTTTTTCTCTTTTTCTTTCTATTTTTAAAAGAGATGTATGATTGTAGGAGGCTTTTCACCAGCATAGATTCTGCTATAAGAAGTAGCGGTTTTTTAGCTGTTTTGAAGTCAAGGAGGAGCCAGATGTGAAGCTTGTGTTTGAGAAATTAGCGCATCAGCAATGTTGGGAGAGTTTGGCTTCGTCTGGTTCCTGACTCTGTTCTGGAGATATCAGCTCTTTTGTGACTTTGGCTGCTAAATTATTACCAAAAAAGGGAGTGTTTTTGTAGAAATGGGTTTAGGAGTGTAAGAGATTTGGCGTGTGTTTTCTGTGCTGTTGATGTTTGTGAAATATGTTTTGTGTTGCTAGTGATTTGCAGGTCTCCGAAGCAAGTAGGTTAAAGGTACATCTTTTTATTTGGTTATTGTGGGTAAATGTGGCAATCTTTTGGTAGTCTTTTCTTTTTAGTATTCAGTGTTTTTAGTTACCTTTTGGGGGTTTTTTTGTTTTGGAAGTAAAGATAACTGCTTGTGTACGTGTTGTCCATGATTATATTGGGACAGTAGGTACCTGCACGACGTTGGTTGGTTTAGGGGTAGGTGGTAGGTTTTGCAGTGATGTTATGGAGTATGTTCCATTGTTTTTGAATTTGGAAGAGCTCAGTGAGAAGTTGATGTAGTGGAAGAATCCCTTAACGAAAATTTACCATTTGTATAATTTTACTTGTATGTTGAACTGTAACTTTGTTGGACATTTTGTTGAAATTCTATTCTTTGTTTGCTCACTTTGCTGGTATTCCGCTTCACCGTATTTTTACTCCGTACGTAACATTACATTATTTGCATTTATATGCTCTGGTTGGGTCCAAAAGATTACGTTGCTTTGGTTTTAACCCTTGAACCCCTAAACGTCCAAGAGGATGAAAATCGTCCTTTCAATGCCAAAAAAAACACCCGGAGGGTGGAAAAAGAATTTTTTTTCAATTTTCTTTCTTGAAAGTGGTCAGAGAGATGTGCCACATCACTTAATGCCAAAAGTAGCTGCTTTCAATGTCTCCATGCTTTTTAAAACACCAATTTGTAAAGAGAGGGAAAGGTCGCTTGTTGCCCTTTTTGTGAGGGTAGCATACACAATTGACTTTTCCTTCTTTTGAGGAGAATATTATCTCTTGTATACACATGCCACAAGTTGTTCTCTTTTCATGAACAGTGCACTCTCCTTGGTCTGAGCCCCGGGTTGGCCACGGATTTAGGGTCCATCCTCTAAGGATTAAACGACTGAAAGGCCCTTTGCAACCAGTACAATACAGGGTATTTTTCTTGTATTAGGAATGGATTTACCCCTCTACTACATTTGAGACCAACAAAGGAGTTGGAGAATAGGTCAATTCGGTTTTAGTGAGCTACTTAAGATCCCAAATTAAAATTTCTTATTGGTATCAAATGACAATTATACGTCAACGTATATACTATGCCCTATGGTCATTTAAGGATTAACCCTTAAAGGATGTTGTTATTTAGCTCTCTTGTGTTTTATACGGATAAAGTATTTGGGTAGCACATGAATCTTATTAGAGTTGTAAATCTTAAGCCAGGTCATAAACATACTATCAATCAACTAGGATTTTTTGGGGAATTTTTGACATTTGTCATGAAGCCATTTCTTTAGGTACTAAATGGTCCTCGTATGAAAACAACCAACACTTTTGGTAGGCAACGTTCTTTAGGGGTTAACTCATTGGGAATTACAATACATAAGTATACTTTGAAATGCATTATCTTTCTTAGCCCCTAAGCGTCCAAGCCATTTTCACCACAATCAGGGTTTTGGGAGACCTAAAACCTTGATGCATCTTATCTTAGTCAATCGGATGATCCACAAAAAGTGACCATTGAAAATAGTGGAACACCTCAAAAAATGGCTTGCAAACTTTGGGAAAAGTTGACTGTAGGAGATGAGAGATTATAACTTCTGATCAAACATGTGACGGCAAAATCTCATTTTGGCAAGTAGTTGCTATTTATTGATTTTTACAAAATTCCTTAAGCCCTTGATTCATCTCAATTTTTGTGAGTAGCAAGATTAGATGTGAATGCACATACTTGCGCATTATTGAAGTTATTTACTTTATTGTATGTTCAATATTAGGGTTTCAATTTGCTATTGCGCAAAAAATTATGACCAACACAATTGGTGAGGGTTGCCCCTACAAGGGTTTGGAACATGTTTGAACCTTTGTTGGTGAATTTCTTGCTACCTCAAAGCACATGCAAGGAAGCTTGGAACAAGTATTGACTTGTTGTAACTTGTAAGACATTGTTTGCTACCACGCTCCATATGGTGTTCCACCCAATTAAGGCTTTTGAAACATTTGTATAATATTTGACTTGCCTGGCCATTACTCCACTTGCATGGACCACTTGAATGCCTTAATAATTGTAAATTATAACAAGATCAAAAAATTAGATCCAACACCTCAAACAAGCATGTGAAATCATGTGAGGACCATTTTAGTCCACTAGACTGTTCAAGGATTAAATTTGTAATGACTTTCAGGTTATTTTCATCCTCCCTTTCCCTAACTTTTTCTCTCCGTTCAAATTTTGAGTGACAAGCAAACACTTAATGCTTAACACCCATTTTTTAATATTAGATATTTTGAGGTGTTGAATATTGCATAACAAACACGCTTGGGACTTTATAATATATATTAGAGTTGCCCTAAAAGTACCTATGATCTTGGGCCTATGTCACAAAAAGAGAAAACGGTTTTGTAAAAGTGAAAGAAGTTTATTAGTCTAATTTTAAAAAGTAGGGCCAAAACCCTCACTACCTACCACTAAAAGAGATGATGAGTTGAAATTATTTTTAAGTTTACAAGGATCAAATTAGTGAATTTGTACGTTCTTTTTAGGAACACAACCTCAATCCTTAAACGCCAGATGGTTGGCTGTGCCTACCCTCTACAATGGATTCTATGGTGGTGTCGCAAGTACCCATCCATAAAAAAAAAATTAAAGTTGCAAAAGTCAATAGTGTATGGTACCCTCATGAAAATTGCAAGGGCAATGTGGAACTTAACACTATGTTTGTGAATCTTCTCACAATTTTGGCTATCAAAAAATACAAGTGTGTCAGCAACACATCATGATAATAGATGCCAAACAACGTCTGAATATTAGAATAACTCTATAGTAATGTAGACTCTAAAGACAATGAGGGGTTTTGATCATTGTAGGAACCAAAGGAAGCATTTTATATGGGGTTTCTGTTTCAAGAAAATGATATGTATATTGTGGATTCTAGCATTTTAGCCATTTTGCTTTTTGACCTGACTTTGACCTTGAGAATGGAAGGATCTTTTTTTTTTTGAAGGCAAAACTTACAGTGCGAAGTTTCCCAAGTTTAAACCTGAAGGTGGATCCTTGCAAACCAGCATTACTATTTTAAACATCTCGTTTTCATTTGACTTCATTGCACGTTTGAACCTGCTTGATCTCTCCTTACGAATAGAGATAACAAACGGGATTCGTGAGGGCAAACAATGACTCGAAACTACAGAAAACCCTAATCCACACTCAATTTCCCACCATAGCAGAAGCGAATTCCACTCAACCTTAAACCCGACGTTATGCTTTTTTTGTTCCTTTTAAAAAGAGCACTGTTTTCAACACAGCAGAAAAAGAGCACAACCAAGTGAAATCAGTCTAAAAAGAGCAAAACGAAAATGTGCTCTAGGCCCATCCAGGATGCGCAAATAGAATTCATGCAAAAAGACCTGCTTCAGAACCTCAAAATATAATAACCATAATAACGAGTTGAACCGCCACGGCAAGTTAACAGCTAGATGAACCTACCAATTCGCTAGTTACAAAGCAAGGAGGTGCCGAGTGAAGCTTTCGAAAGGTAAAGCGAGATGATTATTAAGAATGGCTATCTGGGAGCCTCCAATGAAAGGGGAAAGTCCACAAACCGAAGGATAGTAACAAGAAAATGACCAATCAACATGCATCGAGGTCCCGGAAAACAGGTGCTTTGGGTTCCGACAGCAAAGAAGTATTGCCATCAGCTGGTCCACAGTTGATCCTCTTCGGGTTCTGCGTACCCCACTGCAAAACACACAAGTTGAATGTTTGTTGGTATATCGACACAGCAAGAATCTATATAGAAGTTGAACGAAACCACCGCTGAAATTAAACACTAAAACACGAATGACCTCTCTTAGTTCACATAAATTAAAACTGAACAGAATGAGGGCATGAGCAATCAAAATAAAACAGGTATCATGTACATGTACGTATTCATCGAAGTTATTTGTACATATCCAAAGATCCACGTCAACATCAAACGGGAGAATACAATATTATCTCCTTCAGAAATTGGATGACTCACCTTTGGTTTCTTCCCTTGCCTCAGATCCTCCACTAACTCCACCACACGCTTTGGTGTCAAATCCTCCTGCGCAAACAGAAATCTTATAAATACAACCTCCAGTGTAAATAACAAATTCACTCCGGACACACGTCAGACGCAAAGATACTGCGTGCTCGTTGTGGATTTAAGACGATAGCGTACTTGAGCTTAATTAAGAAACAGTTTAAGTTAGAGATAGCTCACATAATAATTGTACGAGTAACCCTCCACACCATTCGCGTAGTCAGCAACAACAATCATTGGGGCATTCACGCAGGAACCCTGCATCCCAAATTCAACCAGTAAGTAAGAGGATCATCAGGGAATTTCAAATGACGATGTGGTAATCTGCACAATATTCGCGTTCATAGAATGAAATTGCTAAGCATGTAAACAAGAATCAGAGGTATGAACGACATGCACATGAATAGGACAGCCAAATCCACTATTTCTACACATATTCTTAAAAAGAAGGCTTCCAATAACAAATCTCAAAGCTGCACGATCGACATACCATGCACTCCATCTCACCCACAGAAAACAGACCATCCCTGGTAACTTCTGCAACCATTTTCAGCCGCTGTTAGAATACAAGATTTCTTAATGCCAGGCTCTATTTTCAAAAAGAGGAGACTTTGCGAATATAATACAAAGAAGCACAAAAAAAGGGTCTCTATGATGTAAATCACAAGATGTAACACTATTCATTGTAAAGTACGTCAGGTAAAGTGGATGAATTATAAGCAATTCTTGTCGAAAGGAAAGATAAAACGCACCATTCCGAGTAACATTCAGGTGCTTAAGAACAGCTTCTTCAATCTCCCGAGACCCACGCAGCATGCATGGCGTTGTTCCACACACCAGTAAGTGGTACTTACCAACCTGTCAAAAAAATGTAGTCTATTAAACACAGGACCAGGACGCTTATGAAAAGGTGAACGGTTTCCTTCAGCGACTTCCTTAACGCGTGACAAATGAATTTTTGTTTCCAACCGCAACTCGGTAAGTTCAAGAAATTACATCGGTGGTTTCAGCTAGCGCAAAAGATGAAAATGAAAATGAAAATAATAGTTACCGGTTGGCGATTGAACATAGAGTAAAAGGTCGCCACTTCATACACTCGAATGGGAGCATACCCGACAATTTCTGCAATCTGTAGACAATATCAGCAGAAACCAGAAGTGCAACTGCTTTCAAAAAGGAGAAATTTGGAGCCACCCTGGAAGCATAGGTCCTCGTAAGGAGTATCCCAACGGAATTCATGCTATGCAACCTGCTTTAAATCATGTGCAAGCAACAAATTCCCCAAAAAAATCATCATTCTAAACAAGATTTTTGCTATGTGAAGAACTGATATCTTACCCTATTCATGGCCTGTACGGGTATCCATCCACCATGCTGCTGTTGCGCCAAATCGAGCAGCGGGATAACTGCAGATTGTTTGTAATTCTTGGGATAGTGAGAGAGCAACTCCTTAACCTAGCCTCACAAACGAAAAACTTCAACCGCTTAGTAACACTGGCAGTAGCGAAAATATGCAATCCAGACATACAGAAGACAAATAAGAACACATCCTTGGCACGTAGGTCCATAAATCAAACTTCAAAAATAGAGTTACAAAGACAAAAGATTAAAACAAAAAGCGCTGTGTATAAAAACACACCTTTTCCATGTTCGCTGAAGTGAAATCCCATTTCAAATCGGGATTGTTCTCTGGTGTATTAACGTGCTGCATCAATCCAGAACTGTTATTTCAGCAATGCCTTGTAAAAACGATTTTCCCACAAGGCTGCATTTCAGATCAGCCCCCCAATAAAAATAACATGTAGGTGAAATACTTCCATCGACAACAGCTATTTTTATGAAATGGCAATTTTCCACTGCAAATACCAAACCCTCCAGCTCCACTCTCTTAATAATTCTACTGTTTTTGAATTTGTACTTGCCAGTGCCTCCCAAACGCAACAATACACATCTCACCAAGGGATCAAGACCATACCGCAAATGTCGCAGAAGAGTAGTTCGCACTTGATCCATCTCGTCTTTGAACCTGTCACACACAAAAAAAGCAACCTTTCAGAGGAAAGCTCACAATCTAAGGCTCCCACTCGCCTACCAGTACAATCATACTACTAAAATCACAGTGACCTCTGTAATATCATATCTATGTGATATCACATGTCCAGTCATTTTGATATTATCACATGAATACAATTTAAAGATTTACTGAAAATTTTACTTTGCATTCTATCTAACATACAAAAATCCTAATAAAAATTATGATAGTAAATGCGTAGCATAGCAAGAGCCAACAGCTTAACCAAAAAAACTTTGAATTGTTTACAACATTGTCCTCTTTTCATAATAAGCGAAACCAACACCAACAAATAAACCATTTCGGATCTTTCACAGACTGTAACATCGCCACTACTACACGTCACAGCATCACCATTGACCACGAAACCCTAATTTCAAAATATACAAAACCTAACACGAAACGAACTAATAAACTACAAAACGATGTCGATAGTTTCAAAGCGACATCACAACCGTACGTCATAGCATTATAGTTCAAAACTAATGTCACGAATCAATGAATTTGAAAACGAATAAAACCTAATACAGAACTTCGTGAATACTGATCTGCATAAAAGATGAGTTTCACATGAGATCTAGTAAAACAAAAGAGAATGAGAGAATGTAAGGAAAGATCTGGTTCGATTTCAAACGAAACTAATGCCCTATTTTGAGTTTGAGAAACGAACAAAACCTAATACAGAACTTCGTTAAATACTGATCTGCATAAAAGATGATTTTCATATAAGATTTAGTAAAACAAAAGAGAATGAGAGAATGTAAGGAGAGGTCTGATTTAAATTCGATTGAGAGAGAGAGAAAGGGAGCTGAGTGAGGAGTACCTGAGGCGCAAGGCGAGTGAATTGGCGTGGTGCGGGTGCAGCAGGTTGCACGGCGTGAGCGTTGCGGATTAGGGTTAGAGCCCGGGTTGCGGCTCTCCAGGAGCTCATGATTTCGAAGCTCGCGATGCAGAGGTGATCCAAAGGAATTGCAACAAACGCGAGAGGGATCTCGCTTGCACAGCTCTCCGTTCGGGAGGAAGCAAAATCAATGGAGAAATGCTTCCCGAAGCGCGTGGCCAGTGCAATCTCTCACCGTAGCCCTCCATCTACGCGATCGAGATCGACGGCCTCTGTCGCAGCCGAATTTTCACTAGGCCGTAACGTGAGCAGAGACAGTGAGCTGTAAATCTGGATTTTTTCTTACAATACTAAATTTTACCTATAAAAATGTACATAGGGCTCTATAATTGTGCATTTTAAAGTTTCATCTCTTGAGAAACTTGTTACATTTATGTTTCTTTCATTAATTTTGTGTTTATAATTGGTTTTTGTTCAGAGGATTTTGGCTTACCACTCATGGCTTATTGATTTACACTTACAAAATAGCATTGTTTGGTTAACCCTTTAGAGCCGCCAGCTTTCCAAGCTGGCTGTTCTTTTAGAAAAACTAACTGCTTTAGGCTTTTTTGCAATTAGGCCAAATGTAAAAAAGCACAATCCAACCGTACCAATGTAAATTGCGGTCTTGGAAGATAAGTACGTAAATTTTTTGGACCTATCTACTTATGATATGTGCTGCATCAGCTAAGTGAAAGGTGTTGCATTGGATTAGGTTTGGATTGTAAAAATTGAATGAATGGCTCCTACAAGCAACTACAATAGAATTTAGTTTTGAAATTGTGCACTTTTCTTATATGTGACATGTTGAAGGGCTTGAACTTAGGATTTTGGGAAAAAGTTGTATCATTTGTTGTATTTGATGAAGGAAAGGCATAGGTGGTTAGGGTGCAAAAAGTGTGGAAAAGATCATGAAATTTTGACCATTTTTAGAAAAATGAGATTTGTATGGTTAATTAGAAAATCCAACCGGACAAGTTATTTGAATAGTATTGATCTATGACCATGTGTTTTTTCAAAAAAAGTGTGACAATATATAAGTGATTTTGACCGTGCAATGCTAAAAGGACTAAAAAGCTCAAGTAGGGGGTACAAAACCAAAGAAAAATTGGGTTGGCTATTGTCATGGCACTATTTACATGATCCCTAAAGACATCAGGTGATGTCATCCTCTTGTTGGTGTTTTAGTGAGTGATTTGTACTAAACACTCAAATTTTCTGATACCCCTTCTCATGAATCACTCTCTCTACAACAAGATGTAATTCCGAACTTGATCAAACAAGTGCTTGTGAAAATAAACTTCATTCCTTACATGTTTGTAATTGGTCAACCCATGATCCAAAATTGGTAACACACCCTAAATTTCATTTCAAAACCTAAGAAGGCAATTTTTGCCTCCTCCAACCCTAAGGGGTTAATGTCACAAGATTTGGACTTGGACAAGTATGAATGGTCTATGAAGAAGAGTACATTCATTTATCAAGATTATTCAATATAAACCTGATGCGAATCTCCAAAAGAATTAGGAAGGCTTTAAAAATAGCAAGTAAATAAATAAATTTTTGATTAGAACACAACTAGTTTGTTGGATCTAATAGAAGGAAATATTAGAATGAAAAAAAATGTGAGACTTTGGTGATAATGCTATTAGTGGATGTCAATTTTGGTTATTTTTGACACAAAAGAATGAATGTGCTACTCAACTAGTGACTTTCTTCGAAGTGACTTAACCCCTAAAGTTCTTTTGGTTTACATGGTCAAATGGCTCAGAATTGACCTCTCTTCAATAAAATGTTTAGTAAATCAAAATTTTGATTTTTTTTCAATAATTTAACCATGAGATCTATTTTTTCACTTGCTTATGTACATCCTCTCATAAATTCAAACTTTGTGAGGGCACACGTCATTAGATTATAACACTCAAAATAGGGACAAAACTTTTTTTGAAGCTCCTTTTAGGTGTCAATTTTTTTTGGTCATTCAAAGTGACATCTTTGACTTTATGGGTTTCTTGTGCAATTTAACTTTGTTGTAGAGCATGAAGTTGGCTATATGCCTCACAAATTTCATGATCACCCAATGCTTAAAACATAATGGAAAAAAATTGGAAGCAAGAATTGATTTGTTCAAATTGTCATTACACTAAGAAAACTTCACCAAAGAGATTCTTATAGAAATAAATCTCAGTTACAAAATCTGTACAGTGTAAACCTAGAACATCATGTGGACTACTTGCCAAAGTAGTTTTTTTTTTTAATAAAAAGTAAAATAGAAGTTATTACATAGTCAATGAGAGTTGACTACAAGTTTTGCCCAATGACCAAACCATTGTAAAGTGCTTTTGAACACTATTTGGGCAACACCCCTCCTCAATCCCTTTGTTTTTGAAATTTTTTGAGGATGCCCGTGTTGACATTTAAATCACACTTGGTACCATATCTCACTCAAAAATGATTCAATTCCACTTTTTTTTGGAAAGTATGCGAGCTTTTCAATATGAGCACATACATCTTATTTTTACAATCTTATCTTTTGTATTTACTTGGGAAATGCTTGCCCAAATATCCTAGAAACCCAAAGTGGGCTCCTTGGTCCTTTAGGGGTTAAAACATTGTCAGACAAGTTTTCAAATTTGGGAACGGAGCACAATATTTGAGATGCTCCACTTTTAACAATTTTTGTTGGCAAAATTTCTCTTATAATTTCAATAAGCGTCCAATCAACCATTTTCTGGTTGCTCCCATTTTTTGCATGTTCCCAAATTGCAAAAATAAATTTTTTTGAAAAATAAAAAATAATTTCAAACACGGAACATAACATTCAGTAGTACTAGTAAAGGTTGCCCTCCCTCCAAGAGAATGGTGTGGAATATTCCACACCCTTCTTTAGCTATGGGGACACTTGGCTGAATTTGTTAAAGTTTATGAAAGGGAGGCTTAGTTTAGTGCACACACGTCGAGGGGATCAAACGTGTCAAAAATTTATTAAAAAAATAATAATATAATAATAATAATAATAATAATAATAATAATAATAATAATAATAATTTATTTTTTTGGTCAAGATGAAGTTTGTAGATGATACTTGAAGAGAGGGAAAGGCAGCCTCTCTTCAAGCTACTAAATGTTATGAAGCAAGTCTACTTTTGAACCCAATTTAAATCAGTCAATCCAAGTTAAACTCCATCAAGGAATTTTTTTCAAAAACAAACACTTCAATATTTGCTAGTGTTACAAAATTTACTATTTCAAGAAACTAATGATGTTCTCTACTTTGAAAAGATTGCATTTTTTAACTCTATAGAATGGAATGCTTGTTTTTAACCAATCACACCAATTTTTAAATCCTATAAATAAAATTTGTAATTTTGATGAACATTAAATGGCAAATACTTCTAAATTCTTTAAGTGAAAATCTAAACCTTTTTTGAATGTTTGACCATATAGATAATTACTAAACATCATGATTCTTGTTTCCTCTTCTAAAGCAAACTTCATTAAAGTTACAATAATATCATTTTCTACAGCATCTATGTTTAGCCCTTACCCCTTGGGCATTTAAGGGTTAAAGAATAATCACTTCCAAATGCAACATTTTCAAGAGTAGCATGTTGCCTCAAGAGCTATGAGGCGACCAACGGGTTTATAAAAAAATTGGGGGGGGCATATGAAATTTGCAGTTTATTAAAATTTCCAAGTAGATGCATGTAGGAAAATTTTGTACAAACATGAGTAGTGGTTATAAAGTTATGTATACTTTAGTAGCTTATGCCTCCACGTTAGGATGTCAAGCAATAAGAACTTTTTCCCATTTAAATGTTTTTTTGGATTTCAACGACTAAGTTAGGTCTCAAAACTTACAGTATCAAAAGAAAAATGTTATGAAAAACTCGCATATCAATTTCAAAAAACGAATGATGCCCAACACATCCACAAGGCAAAGGAAAAATATTATCTATAAATTTCAAGTACAAATGTATTACAAGAAAAAGGGTCTAATTGTAAATTCATTTTAAAACCAATCAAGTAATTAATAGTCCAAGCTGCCCATATAGAGATGCAAAATACAATTCACTTAATGTTACATCTACAATCATTTAGCCGTACTGTGCACAACTTATTGTGTTGGAGAGCTAGTGATCAGTGGACATATTTGCCCAAAAAACTACATTTTACTCTAGCATTGTATAGTAGAACTCCTCTAAATGGATATCCTCTAAACTGACATCCTCTATAATCTAATATACAACACAAATCTCAATGTTAGATCATACGTCAGTCATAAACCAAAATAATAAATTCAATAGTAGTAATACTCCTTGGTGTTATCCCGGCACTAATCTCAAGGTAATTAACTAATACCTTACTTAAACTAATTCAATTCCTGTGGTCCCAACCATATCAATTTAGAAGAGTTCTATTGTAGTGGCCTACCAAGAAAATGTAAAGGGAAAATATCAAAAATACCCCTATATTATTCAAAATATCAAAAATACCCTTGACTTTGTGTAGGAATATCAATTATATCCCTACTTGTCTTTGAGAATATCATTAATATCTCTAGTTTTTTGGGCCTCTTTACTCCAATTTTTTTAAACATCAAATTGATTACAAAAATTATTATGTAATCACCGCAATGGAATTGACCACAATAGACTTACATGCAAACACCCTATATAGAGCTTGAAGAGTTTGCTTCCAAGATTTGGCTTGCATCTAACTTACATCTAGTTTTTGTACTTTCCATTATCATCCAAGTATTTACAAAAATTTGCAAAAAGAGGCACAAGAGAGTTAGAGATATTTTTATAATCCAAACAATACAAGGGTATATTTGATGTTTCAAAATAATTGAGGGTCCCAAAGAACTAAGGGTATAATTGATATTCCTACACAAAGTCAAGGGTGTTTTTGATATTTCAAATAATATAGGGGTATTTTTGATATTTTCCCAAATATAAAAGCCCAATAAAGCCTTTGGGTGTTCACCCCTAAATGCCCAAGTGACCTAATTTGGGTGTTTACAAAACTTTGAAGATGAACAAAACCTTATCAAATTATTTTTTTATATTTATTTTTTTCAATACAAGTTTATTTTTAAAGTTTGTTTTCAATATCAAAAACCTGTTTTTGAAAATGAATGTTGATGATTTTTCTACTCAAGATTTCGTACAACGACGTCCATTACAATCTTGAGTTTTCTAGTATTGGAAGATCTTGAAAATGAGCCTCAAATACACTAGAGATTAGAGAAAAATCCACATTAGATATCCATTTTAAAAGTATACAAGAGTAGATTTGAAAGCTGCAAATTGATTACAGTTAGACATGTAATGACCTCGAACCTCATATTTTTTTGGTGACCAGTTTTTAAATTTAACATGTGAAATGAGGATTGGAAGACTTCAAGTAACTTACACCCTCATGTTCAAACATTATAATCTTTCAAACTATAAGTGATGTTGTGTTTTCTTTTCCCATGTAATCTTGAACATGTTTAGTCTGAATTTTTACAGTTGAAGAAAAATTATGAAATTTATGAAAAGGTCAGTTGGTTGCTCAGTATCATGGAAATTCCAAGAAGCTTAGAAAGGCCTTGGGCATTTAGGGGTTAGGATTGCATGGTTGAAACTTGATGAAACTTTGAGGAGTAACGCTCAGCTGAATCTTCTTCGAATCCTGCACGGTTACTTTGCTACATTGTATAATTGCCAAGTGGTTTTGAACACGTTTGTAAATCAGTAGACTAAGTCACAGATGCAAAGTGAACCCAACCATCCAAACGTGCGGTTCTTTAGCAGTAGTGGGAGTAAAGATAGAGAAAATTCAGGAATAACTTACAATCACAATTCTGAAAATGTGTTCTTCCATAAGCTTTAGAACTGATATCCAGTAACACAACTGCAACATATAAGTTGCATTCAAGATCGGCTCTGTGCTCAGTAAATTCCGTCTGTAGAAAATACCTGGTCAGACCAGTCTTCACCTCAGTAAAGACACATCTATATTGACGATATTTTAAACAGTCACGACCCTCATGAGAAAATTGCTCTGAACAACCACTTAACCTGCTCTCTACACCGCTCATGTGAACCATATAATCTCTACCCACATGCAAGTTGCAATAGACTGATAAAGTTACGAAAAAACATTACAAAGATACAACTACAAACCTAGGGCTGCCCTCGTAAGGTCTGGCTTCAATGCTACAGATATGCCTTCAATAATTCCGTTCTAGCTTGATCTGCAGTGCCCGCACAGTTTCGGAAGCAAGACAACTCCGAGGCATGAAACTGCTTATGCATCAAATTTGAAGTCCATAGGAAGTTTTACCATGAGGTTCTTCAGAGTCATAGATACTGTTTATGTATTCGCCCGCGATTCTCGTCCCACCAAATTTTGGCTTGCTTCTCTGTAAACTTTTCACGACTGTACCATCCAAGAAACCATGGATTAGCACCAGCACAAACCTTGCAAACCAGAGAAGTAGACTAAGTATTGATCTGAAATAGCACTAGCACTGGTTACAAAAGAATACATCTCAAATTAAAGCTTCTGAACTGACTCTTGAAAGCTCACATCCGACATGATGAGAATACCTGAATCTGACACGCTTCAATTCTCTCCCACCGCCGGTTAAATTCTTTAATGTTAAATAAACGCCGGGAACGTCTTCTTCAACCCAGATAGTTTCTTCTCCGTCGAACGTTCTTTCACTACCTTCCTCGCTCCCATGAGTCTCTGTTTCGGTTGCTCTATCATTAGTTACAGAATCCGAGATTTCGCTAACCGCGTCCCTCATAGAATCTCTGATGGATTCTCGAATTGACGCTTCTCTGATCGAGGCCTCCCTGCTCAATGTCTCTCTCAAAGATGCTCCACGCGATATCCCTGAAGAATCTAATCCAGCGATTGATTCTTTACTCGAGTATCCTATTGTCCCCTGCGGACTATACGCCGGGGTTGCATACCCTGACACCCCTGAAGCCTGCTGAAGAACATGACATTTGCACACCATAAGCTCTAACCACAGAAATGTTTTCTGGCTCTGAATAAAGCATAATTTTAAGTGACTTGCTTGCTAACCCAGCTTCATACTGAGACTTCTGCTCAATCAAATGGAAGCGTTGCCTATTACGGGAGCAGCTGTAGAGCTTCCGAGGGAGCTTCATCACGAGCCAATGATTTTCAAAGCTGGAGGGACAATACCTCTTCTTCTGAGCTCGAAGTAGCCTGGTGGTCATTTGTCGTGGTTCTTTCAAATGCGGGTACATTATAGACTGCGCGGACGCGATTTCCATTCTCCGCCCACCAGGATTCTGCTTCCTTTTTGCTAAAAATATCTCGACTGCAAAGAAAACCAGATGCTATTTCAATTTCATCTACATAGCTTATGGTCGCATCACTTGGGAAACGTTTATCCAAGAGAACCAAATCTATCACAAATTACTACCACCCTCCAATACCGGAACTAGCTCTGACAACAGTAAAGCATACTTCGGTGGCCAATCCTAATTTCAAGGCATAACATAGTTCCGACCATACGTTCATTTGAAAATGTCTCAAGTACCTGAATCGAATGCGTTTTAGTGCGTTGGAACCGTTAGAGAGAGTCACAAATGTTATGAATACTCCAAACTCTACTTGTGAAAACCATTCAACTCCAGGAACACCTGCTCCCTGCGGAGCGAGCCGATTTAAATTTCGAAGTTCTTCCGGAACCTTTACAACAGTTCCATTGGCCATATGATAGCTGGCATAACCTGGGCTTTCATTGCGTGGAGTTGGGGGCTTACTCTGCAAACAACAGACCGGGAGGCGTCACAAATTTATTTCCCAGGTTTCACAACAGATGACAGGTGATGTTAGAGAGGAAAATTACAAGAAGAAATTGATGAAACCCTGATCATTACAATCCACAGTTCATTTCCAGCAAAAAGTCGATACAAACTGTTTCTTACAGAATGATTAGATTTATGTTCCGAAAGTGCTGCTAGAGATGAGCGCGCAGAAGCTGGACCATCGGCACGGTTACTTCCTTGGTCATCTTTCAAAGAGCTGGGATTTAGTTGTTGAACAGCTGGTAGCGAAAAATTGGCATCGTTGTAATTGTTTGCAGAATCCATTGCAACCTCTGGGTGGACAGCCTGTGCGGCGTCTTGATCAGAGGCTGAAGTTGAACAAGGCTTGCAAGGATGCGTGCAAGCTCCCGGCGTCAACTTAGACGCCATCCCCTTGAACTGCAACATAAATTAGCGATGATTTAGAACATACAATAGAGTCTGGGTGTGGATTTAATCAAAATTTCAGCTTCAAATTCAAGTCTAAAGGTCTAATAAGGCCAAGATATTCCATTGTTCAAACTACCGTAGGATGGATTGCCGCTAGCTAGACCCAAGCTTCTGAAAATGTTGCATACTAACGTCCATTACATTAATGTAATTGGAGAGGAAATCATCAATTCTGTCGCTTGGATTTCTGAACGAGATCTATTCATAATAGTATGCAAGAAATCCAGGAAATGCAAAACGGAAAAATAAAAAGCATATAAGTAATATTACTGAATTTCAAGATATAATAATCACCAACAACAATCACCAGAAGCGCTGAACCGGCAGCAATGCTTCAACTGATAACATCAATAACTTTCCAATTTTTTCATCTTAGACATCAAAAAGTGAGAACTTGTAGATAAGATACTTGAATATGATTCACCAGTTTGTACTCAGGTAAAAGAGAACCTACGTCTGTGGATCGCAATGAAGCTCTTGAGCACTGCCACGCCGCAAAGAAGCTTTTCCAACCTTTTCCAACAGGCTTGCCAGATGCAAATTCTTTGTTCCCTTCAGCATGAAGACTTTCTAAGGGTGGAGATATGCTTTGATCCCGACTGAGATCCCGGCTGTGGTTTCCTTGGCTTTTGAAAGACCAGGAGGGATGGATCAAACTCTGGCAGGTGAATGACTTCGTTTTTCGCAAGTTCGATTTGGTCTCCGATCTCATCGGTGTCTTCGCCTCTTTCTCGTAATCAGCCTCGTCAGCCTCTTTCAAAATATTCGAACTCATACACGCCAGCATTTTGACGGCCATCGTTCTTGCCCGAACCTTGGAGAAGAACACAATGTCTTTTCTACTTTGATCGCTTAAGCACTAAACTCTCTAAAGAACACAAACACATTCTGGTTCGTTATCTTACAGCACGATCTACAAACTTAAAAAAACGTGCTTCCAGAAACTACAATCTCGTCGTACGCGAATGAAGAATTCAAAAATTCAAGCACAGCGAATAATTTCAAGAACTTGCTTCCATAGCAATATTCCAGAGGAATGAATAGTCGATACTAAGCATAACTCAATCTACTAAACTTTCAGATGCATTCGCATTCAGTCAGTTATCTTTTCACTTGCTAACGAAGCTTTAGATCTATAAAGCTGACCATTCCAAGTAGATTAAAGCGCCGTGAACGCCGACAGCGCTCAAGTGACGCTCGTTGCATAACTCGATCTCCAGACAACCAAACTTTCAGGCGCATTCACATTCAGTCAGCTATCTTTCCTCACTTGCTAACGAAGCTTAGATCTATATAGCTGACCTTTCAAGTCGATTAAAGCGCCATGAAACGCCGACGGCGCTCAAGTGTCACTCGTTTGAATGAATTCAAGATTCAAAAAAGGATTCCTCAAAATCAAGAAGATCGCAATCCGAAAATTCTCGTGTAGCGAATCAACCGCAAATTGCATCTAACTTGGAGTCTCATATTCCACTCGGAGCTGAAACTCCGCACATGCCATTACGTCAACGCCTTCCACTGAACAACTTCCATACCAATCCGCCACCTACTCTGCACCAAAAAGGAACCAAATCGTCCACATCTGTTCACCAGAACAAATCTCACCTAAGCAGACTCGCCTCATTCAAACATTTCCGTCTGCCTTCGAATTTCTAACGAGACAAGAATAAATAAAGATCAGCAACAATTGTACATTGTTTCTCTCGTACCGAATCTCTCTCTCATTCTACGTGAACTTATCGGCCTGAAAACTCAAACATCTTAAGCTTAAGCTTACCTCTATCAAAACTATACTTCCATTCAAGCTCCGCATTCACCTCCGATAATAAATGCCCCCGCCATCGCCGAAATTAAAATGACAAAAACGCTACAGGTATTCCCTCTTGAAAATTCGAGCAAATGGCGCTCATGGAAAAGAGAGGGAGGACAACACGGGAACGTCTGAGAACAGGGGAGGCTGGTTGAGAACGATGATTGGGAGCTTGTGCCCACAGTCGTTCCCTGAGAATTCCCTTGTTCCCCGTACTAAACGCCGCCAAGTGGACACTGGACAGTATTGCTGGCCAATGCTGGGGGGGCCTTCTCTAAGAAAAGAGAAACATTTTTAGTGTATTTTTGAATGGAGACAGAGGCAGTTATTTTGGTTAGTTTTTGTTTTGAAACTAAATTATGGTTCAGAATTATGGTGCAATGTTCGAGGTTTAAGGCGGGGTTTCTTCCCGAGTGTGGATTCCGGTCATGCCGGTGAGTGAGGTTCAGTGAATTAGTGGCCCTCAGTGAATATTTTAGCTATTTTTTAGCCGCCTGTTGATGGGGGGGGGCGTTTAATTCTGGCGTTGGGGACTGTGAAAGGTTAAGACCCACTTCTTTTAGGTGACTAAATTATGTGAAATTTACTCATTGTTCATCCAAGTAAAATAACATTCAGTAGCCTGAAGAGAGGTTGCCTTTCCCTCTCTTCAGGTATCATCCACGAACTTCATCTTGACAAATAATAAAATAAAATAAAATATGATAAATCACGTCTCGCCCCCTCAACATGTGTGCATTGAATTAAGCCTCCCTTTCATAAACTTTGACAAATTTAGCCAAGTGTTTCCATAACTAAAGAAGGGTGTGGAATATTCCACACCATTCTCTTGGAGGGAGGGTACCCTTTACTAGTGCTACTAAATGTTATGAAATTTATTATTCACTTACATTGATATGATCTATGCAAGAAATCTATCATTTCTATATGTATTTACTCTGTCTTTGCCTAGAATTATCCAAATAAGTTTTGTTGCACTATGTAGATGTAAGAAAAATGACAAAAATTCTTGCACATTGGCATAACATTATGAAGCAATATGCGTTTTTGAGGTATAATGAATAGTTGTTAACGTTCAAAGGTGAGGGTTGTAGGGGATGGTGAAATTCAAGCATGAATTTCAAATCCACTTGATGTATGTGAAGAATGTAATATTCACAGCACCAAAACATTGTTTCTATAAGAGGTTAAGTTGAGAAGGAAAGCATCCGCATGTAAAATTGCCAATTCCACACCTACTACAAATGGGTTTATGCATTATCAAAACTTACCACCAACTCTACATTGTTCTTTTTAATTTACTACTCACAACTTTGAATGTTTTGTAGCTCAATTCTTCATCTTAAAAGCATACTTTAGTTAATATTTATTGGGATCGTGCACTTTGCTTTCAAGTGTACCATATGACAAGTACTAGATTTAAGGCATCACTATGTGCTATTGCATTGGTAAGCAACTTGAATACATTTCTTCAAGTTGAATCAATGCTTGCAATAAATGCATACTCTAAGTCATTGTGGATGTTTTTTATTATAACAAACATGTCTTGGTTGCCTATTAAACAACCAATACTCTCAAAATTTGAGTGAAAACTCTAAAATAATCTAAAAATAAGAAAACACGGTTCACAATAATAAAAATATCCAAATATTCTTACAACCATTTAACAAAATTGACACTTCTAAATTCTTGTCTAAATGTGCACTTTATGAATATGCCTGGCTTTTAAGCTTTGTCAAATCTAAATACACGAATTAGTGCTTTCAAAATTGTACTTTATTCATATTGTATCATGTACGTTCATGATAATATAAACTAAAATTTACTTTCAATCACCAACAAGATCCACAAAACCAGGGTAGTTTGATACCTAGAGCCACATTCAAATCTGCTTGTTTAACCCCCAAAGGACCATTGCTCCTATGGGGACCAATGGGATTTTGGGCATAAACCTATGGTCTCAATTTTTGTTTTAATTTCTTAAGATTTTTTTTGAAGATAGGAAAACACATAAGCTTTTGGAGAATCTAATTTTTATTCCAATTAATGCCAAGGAGCAAAAGTTATGCCCAAATAAGTACAAATTTGGGAACTCCATGCAGCAAAAAAAGTTCTTATAAAAACTTGAAAAAAAACATATATTTCTTTTCTCATAGTTTGTATCTTTGTCTACATCTGAAGTTTTGATTCATTCCATTTGGACTAGTTATGAGAAAGTTATGAACAATCTTGTTTTTTGGGCAATTCAAGCATTTTCGTGAAATAATAACTTGTAAACTTCATTTTTGAATGCAAGTTTAACATTTTTCCAAAAAAAATGTTGGAGAGGGTGAAGTTTTCTTTCTAGAACAATCTCACCATTGGAATTATTGCGTTTCAATTCCATTGCAGGGTTATTAGCAATTTAAGTTTTTGTTCAATCTCATACCTTCTTCTACTAATGTTTTTTTTAAAGAATGATTTTTTGTTTTTTTTGTTTTGGTTTTTTTCCCAAGACTCCCAACTCAACTTCTCACCACACAAAAATAGAATTTCAAACTTTGTGTTGCAAAAATTTTAAGTTAAAAAAGTTCAAAGTTAAATAATCTAATCAAGCAAGGTGCAAAAAAGTTGTTTTTACACTTTAAATGCATATATCTTCCAATTTGTGCTGTTAAAATTATTGAGTTTTGTATGATACATTCCTATTGTAATCTAGTACAAGATCCTATGGTTAGATATGCAGAATGAGTGATTTTCAAACTTTTTTACTTTTTGCCATAGAGATGACAATTTTGAGTGTCTTTTAACAAAATAAAAGCCATGATCCTTTAGAGGTTAAAGGTTTTCCAATGCAACTAAATTTATAAAAGGGATGAACCCAAGTAAGTTTACTAAAAATATAAACACAAGAAAATTAATTCTTTCCTAGAACCCAATAATAAGTTTGTTAAAATTCAATCCAATAAAAATAAGGAGAACAAATGAAAAGTGACTTACTACAACAATAGTGATGAATTAAAGAAACACCTAAGGTTATTCTGATTTATGACCAAATAAAATGTCTTCTATAAATACTACAATTTGAACAATATCGTAATGATGCAAATAAGCACTATTTGCACTCTAATTATGGATGATAATTAAAAGTATCACTACTTGTAGATTAATCGTTAATGATTCCAATTCCATATTTATAAATTAATTTTTTGGACCCTCCATTTTCAAAAAAACTCTAGCAAACCATATTAAATTAAAATTTTGCACCTTGATTAATTGTTCACTTGCCAAGCTGAGAAGCTGTTGTTAGGTTGAGTTTTCTAGAGAAGCTGTTGTTAGGTTGAGTTTTCTAGCAAAGTAACGGACATTAACTCCACTAAATAGTGAAATTAGGTTGCCCCAACACTATTTTTTCAACATGTTACACTCTACGGATATTAATTAAGTTAGGACTCAATAACAACAAACAATGCAATCCAAATTGATCAAGTTAGGCAACAACAATGAGGGCCTAACAATATTAACTAAGTTGTGGAAAAACAAACTAGCATTGTTTAAGCCACAAATCATGTGAAATCCTATTATCTATAAAGTTGCATGGGCTTCCAAGTGGCCAAGCAATGAGTCACAATGTGCCTTTTCAAGATAAGGCAACCCAATTGTTAGGGCAACATAATTTCACTATTTAAGGTAGGCGCACCCATAAGCATGAAAATAAGGGTTTTGGAGTAGGTAAAACAATTGACTAATTTTGAAAAAAATACTGTAAGTTAGGAAATGGAAACAAAAATATTGGCATCAATTTCAAGGTTCTAATTGCAAGCATTTGTTCACAAAGATTTTTCAAAGTTCAAAATCATTAAAATTGTAGGAACCATGTGTAAGAGATACTAAAAATAAGGCTTGTTGATTTTTAAATAGTGAGATGGGTACTCAAAACCATCATGGAGACACCCCACAACCATCATTTTGTCACGCATAACTATCACTTAAGTACCCATAACCACCCTGACTTTGTCACTAACACCCATGGGACGTCACGCCCATGGGTGCAGCTACCTTAGTGTAGAGAGTATGAGAAGGGTGAGCTTGATATCAGGCAAGCTGGAAAAGGAAGAGCGAAGAGACTTCCTTTCCATGATCCAGTGTCTTTGTTTATCATGTAGTGTTATAATCAGGTGAGTCGTTTTTATATTATTTATGGCAAACTTCTGCCACAATCTTATCTCATTTTTACACTGGCTACCTTGACACTACAAATTTGGGTGAAAACTAGACACAAGTGCGTAAAGAAATGGATGAAATTTAGTACATAAGTGCGTAAAGAAATGGATGAAATTTAGTACATAAGTGCGTAACAAAATGGATGAAATTTAGTACATATGTGCGTAACGAAATGGATGAAATTTACTACACAAGTGCGTAAAAATTTGGATGAAATTTACTAGTAATTGCTAATAACCTATGAATGCTTCTATCCATCTTTTCCTTTTTTCTTACTTGCATGCTTTCTGGAGAGTGTCTCCCTCGACCATGAAAAAACTACAAACAAATATCCTTGAGGTGAGGCATCACAACCATGGTATATTTTTCATCGAGCAACATGCACCCTAGAATGCAGGTTCGCAGAAAATGGATGCAGATCGTTCATTTGTTCATCCATGCAATTCTCCATGCATGTATTTATTAGTAGACTGTTTCATCCTGTGCTGGAGAATCTAATGTTTCATTGACCCTTAACCGTCCAAGAGGACAAAAATCGTCCTTTCAGTGCCGAAAACACACCTCGAGGGTGGAAAAATATACATTTTCAAATTTTTTTTCTTGAAAGTGGTCAGAGAGATGTGTCACATCATTGAATGCCAAAAGTAGCTGCTTTCAATGCTTCTATATTTTTTAAAACACCAATTTGTAAAGAGATGTACAAGGTCCTTGCTGCCCTTTTTGTGAGGGCAGGATACACTATTGACTTTTCCTTCTTTTGAGGAGAATATTATCTCTCTTGGATTCATGCCACAGGCTGTTCGCTGCCCATGAACAGTGCACACTCTCCTGGATCTAAGCCACGGGTTCAAGGTCAATCCTTTAAGGGTTAAATGTCCATAGGGCATAGTATATACACTGACGTATAATTGTCATTTGCTACCAATATGAAATTTCAATTTGGGATCTCAAGTAGCTCACTAGAACCGCATTAATTTATTCTTCAACCTCATTGTTGGTTTCAAATGTAATAGAGGTGTGGATCCATTCCGAAAACATGAAAAATACACTGTATTGTACGGGTCAGACCGGCGCGCTCAGACGTTTAGGGGTTAAGAGGAGAATGTTGATTTCATTAATCTTCACCAATTCTTGTGAAGTGTTAAGGAAGTTAGTGTTAAATGAAGTAAGTTGTGCTAAGGTAGACACACCCAAAACTGACCCCTCCCCTTGGCCGACCCTTAATATACTCAAGATGTACATTTCAATTATGAAATGTACTCCTTGAGTAAATAAGATCGGAATTGAGGAGGCCCTGTTAAAGGGTCGGGTATGGGTGTATCTAACTTATGGAATGGAAGGGGTTAACTTTGCTAGAGCTCAAAACTGCTTTCTGACAAAAATTGCACATCTACTTTTAACTGGTCAGTCCCATTTAGCAATGGCCAGGGTGAACTGGGCTAGGGTCAAATGAAATGCCGTTTTGGTGGATCGGGATGGGAAAATCTCAGTAGAATTCTCACGAGGGTAAAAGAAATAATTTGCCCCATGGTATTGTTCAACGGTATCCTCCTGTAGGGTTCTAGATGAAAACACGATCATTGAATCCAAATATGAATTCAAACTTCTTTTAAAATTCAATTTCTTGATGGTAAATATCTAAATTCATGAATGTTTGTTTAGTGTAAAGCTGGAGTTTTCTACGTAGACTCATCAAAATGGCATGCCACCTAACCTCAGTCGGGTGAACTGTCCCCTTATTGCTTCCTCCCAAATGAATGTGGCCGGGAGATCGGTCAATTGCTTTATGAGTTTGAGGGATTGAGGTATAAAAGTTCCATTTTTCCACATTCCAATAATGCTAAAACTTTGGAATTTACCATCACAAGATTGAATTTGGGAATTTATAATTCACATTTGGATAGCATAGAGCAACATCAAAATAGGGAACAAAGGATTACTTTTACCCTTATCTATAAATTGAAGAGCTTTTCCACCTTGTCCAAAAAACACAAATGTGCACTAGACAAAACCCAAGGACCCATTCATCTAGGAGGGAGTCAATGTGGGGGTCAATTCACCTTGATCATTTAGCAATTGGCTATGAAGTTTTGGAAATTTGGTTATTAACAAGATTGTAAACATCACTAGAATAAGATTCTTTGCATTTTTGGTTGCTTTATGCTTGTGAACATGACCAAAAATTATGGAGTGGTGTCACGTTGCATAAATTCACTTGTGTTAGGAGAAAGGACATGTGATAAATTTTTTTGTTCAACTAGCAACATTTGCACATGCTAAGGGCCTCAAGCATGGGCAATTTCATGTTTGCGCCATATATGAACTTTGCCCTCATTCCTAGTGACTTAAGCTTAAATGTGAGAATACCCTTGCGTGAGGCCCTTGTCCTACACGTTAAGGATTAGGCAAGTGAGATTACGCTATCTGTAAGGACCTTATTTTCATATAATTAGCCTACTTGCATTTCTTTTTTGAGACTTTGACCTTTTCTTTGCAAGTCAGAGCGCAATCTTCACTTGTTGTAGTTTTGATATTGCATCCAAATGTTTTCACACAGGTCCTTGGCCACTTCCCCTTGTTTTACCCTAGTTTGGGTTATTTCAAAGGTTTTTCACACTTGCTCATTGTTGTCATGAAAAGTTGCATGACATACAAAAGTGTCATGAGTGATATTTTGGCAAGGGTACAAAAAGTAAGTCACAATCGTGTGATTATTGTGAAGTACCTTATGATTTATGGAAAAGTATGATTATATTGAAATTATACATTGATATGAAGAATGAGAAATTTTGCATATAAACAATCAAATCCGTTGATTACATGATCATAAAAGAACGGTCTAAAAACTTCACATTTAAATGTATTGTGTTTACAAATACAATGCCTAAGGAGTGTAAATAAAAATTTCAAAAAAAGTAAAAGTAACACTTAAAAATACAACATAAAATGGTTCCACGACAAGAACTTTGTACCAAGAACAAAAGGAGAAATTTTAAACTTGAGGTTAGAGTCAAATTTTTATTGAATCACTATAGGACCGCATTTAAATATATATGGATTATTCAATAAATTTTGGAGTTTGTTTACAAAATAATAATAAATTTCTTGATCTTGAATTGCATAGATTTCCCAATGTTTTGCATATGGATTATCATTTTTGAACTATATATTGTCTATATATTTATTTTAATACCGCATAAGAGCTTCTAATTGTATTGGTGATAATCAACAGAATAGAGTATGTTTAAAATTTCCATGGCTGTACATGGTCTCCCTCTTCATTCCTTTTCTTTTGAATATTTTGAGGCTTGGATGTATGACCACAACTTTCTGATTATGAGGTCTCTTGACATTGGGGAAACCACTTCTCTTGACATTGGAGAAACCACTCTATTGACATTGGAGAAACCACTCTACTGACATTGGAGAAATCACCGTGTTATACCATCCACCCAAATTTCTTTTTTCTTCTTACAAAATAGGTTATAAATTATTTTGAAGTGCAAGACTGCCCATGTTTGGATGATGCCATGTTCTTGAAAGCGTATCCCGTAAGGATTGTCACCTCTTCTAGATCTTTGTACATAATAGTTTAGAAATACAGTAAAACTGGCAAGTCGATGATTGAGGTGATGGTCATTGCATCCCCGTACTTCGAAGGTTAATAAACTTAATATGAATGAGAACTTGTCTTTTATTGTTACAAATTCAAAATTTGGTTAACTCTTGAGCGTCCCAAGACCTCAAAATGGGGTGCTTAGAAATGAAAAAGTTATTGTTTGACTTGTTATAATCTTTCTATTGGTACGGTCAAACCATGTGTCCTTTTCTCTATACTCTGGAGCTTGTCTCACCTACTATTCAATATAGCTAGATTTTGTGGATCTTGTTTGTGATGATAATTTGGTTGGATTCAGTGTGAGTGGGTCTAGATTTTGATGAATATGGGCTCAGCGCTCAAAGATTAAACAAGAGAAGGGTTTGTAGCTCCTTTGTAGGCTTTTATGACCTTCCATTTCATACATTTGTTAACCATTCAGTCAACTTGTTTTTAGATTCTTCATTTTTGCATATAAATAGAATTTTAATAACAAGCTTTTAAAAGATAATGATTGATTATTTGCAAAAATAAATTTGGCTTTAACACTCATTACAAGAAAACTATTTGGAGTGACATGTCCAAATTGATTATAATATCCAAATCAATTAAAATGTCCAAATTGACAAAAAGTTGACAAAAACATGTCCAAATTGACATTGCCCCCTTGTAGTGACTATACCTACTACTAAAACACCAATTTATTTTAGTCAACAATTTTTTTTTTTGCATGATCAACCCTTATTGGGGTTTTGAAAACTTCCTAGAAAGGACTTGCAATTAGCAACTACTTTAAAAAAGACCCAAAAACTTAAAAACATTCACAACCATTGCTTGGACAAAAAAAATTCAACTATTGAGATGTGGTTGTTGTCTAGTGCTTAAAGCATCCGCATTGTTACATGTTCAAGGTTTGACATATGTAATTGTTGAATGATAAGTGCTTAAGGCCCCTCAAAATGTTTTCTTGACACAATTTGAGTATGTCTAGCAATGACTCTTGAAGTCATTATTCATTCTAGTTTAGTGAGCTTTATCCTACACTCCACTTGATGATTGACTAATTCACTATACATGGAGCACATTTGAAGAACAAGGGTGGGGGACAATGTCTCCAGAGAATTGATGGTTTGTGTATTGTCAGCCAAGTCAAATTGAAAAAATTTATTAAATATGGGACTTGCTAGAATTAAATCAATCAAGTTTTACAAAAAAACTTAAAATAGTATAGTATAATGTAAATATATGTAATATCATGTGCAATTTAGCAAAAACCTAAATGAATATAGGAAATGCCAAAACTTAGCCGGTGAAGTCCAAACTTCTCCTAGGACCTTGGTGGGGACAAGAATTTTTAGGGCACTTCAAAAGTAGATGTAAACTCTTGGCACATCAATAATTATGTGTAATGGTGTAGGAATATTGAATCTATCATCACCACAGCGAGTGGCATACAACTTCAAATCTAATAGGCTTGGCCTAGTCATTTTTTGGAATTGGGGATCCCCTAACGTTGGCAACAACGATAGTAAGGTTGGAGGCTCATGAATGGAGCATCTAAGGGCCAAAACTAACTTTTGGGGAGGTGAAACTTCTTGAAACATTTTTTGGTAAGCTTTCCTTCAAAAACAAGAGGAATTGGTATTTGACTAAAGTTGTTTCATACTTTTTGGAGCTTTGTGAAATTAGTTATGAAAATTTGAAATTAAAATAGAATAGGGTTTTGAAATGGATCACCTCCTCAAATGTACATTTTCTATACATTGTTAAAGCCTATGAAAAAAAAACATAAACAATTATAATTTATTTGAGAAAGTGATCCATTTTAAAGCCTGAGCCAAACTAGAACCTCCTACCTTAGTGGCAAAATTGCGGGAAGAAGAAGGACGAGCCTGCGAGAGGCTTGCTCTTCTCCTTTGGGGCGGAGGTCCTCCAATAGGTCTTATCAAAGGGCACACTACAAAATTTGGCGGGGAATTGCCAAATGACATGGTGCTGTGGGCATAAGTTAATAATGCAATACTTTAAGCTTAGATGAAGATACAACAAGGGCTGTCCCCTCACAAACCTCTTTAAAAAGAACATGAGATTGTCATGGATGTGGCCAGTTGGTCAAAAATGGTGAAATGGAACTATCAGCATTTATTTTGCATGTTGATTATGGGGAATCCCCAGAAAGGTTTCACTATGGTTTTGGAAAAAGTGCTGCATGTTTAATACTTTGACGACCATGTCCAGAGCCTTTGATGGTGATTGGCGGAATCAGTTTTAATTGTGTGTCTGGGACTTCAATTTTGCAGATCTGAGGGCATCTTTCATTCAAATATCCTGTATTCAAACTCAAAAAACAGTTTCTAAGTTTTTCAAGCTGCCCAGTGATCAGTGCGTAGGGAGATTTTGAGCTTCCTTGGTAAAATCCTGCATTTCTCATTTTCAAGGCCAGGGTGAAGTGTGAACTGAACCCTCATTGGCCCCTGCCTGGATGAATAGGGCCGGGACTTTGTTTGGGCCGGTGAAGTGACCCCTCATTGCCTTTCCCTTGAATGAATGGGACTAGGAGCTGAGTCAATTATTATAGGAGGTTGTGGGATTAGAGTGAAAAGCTTTGTTTTTTCACATTCTAGAAAATTTTGAGAATTTGGAAATTTACCATTAGGAGATTGAATTTGGAAATTTTGACTTTACATTTGGATTGGAGACCTAAATTTGGTCTAGAGCTTGGGAGGAGTATACAAATGAACAATGCAAAAATAGAAGGTAGTTTATTACTCTTACTCTTGTTTGAGAATTACAGATTTTTCCGCTGTGGCTTGAAATCAAGGATATGTAGTGGACAGAGTCAAGCGACCCCATTCATCGTGGCAGGGGCAATGAGGGAATTTGTTCACCCTTGGCTTTTGTTTGCTCCACATTTGAGTTTCTAGCCAAGGTAAAAAAAAATTGCATTTTTCAAATAAGGGAAAAAGTAATAATTTTTCCCCAATTTTGACTTTGCTCAATTATATCCTCCTCCAGGACTACACTACATTAGGGTTTCTAAATCCAAATGTGAATTCAAAATTTCCACAGTCAATCTCATGATGGTAAGTTTCCAAACTTTCACAATTTTCAAAATGTGAGAAGAGGAGGTTCTTCACCCTAGCCCCACAAATTCGTAATGAGTTGACCAAACTCCTTGCTCCATATGCATGTGTCGTGCAATGAGGGGGTCAGTTCACCCTGGCCCATTTTCAACTGGTTCTCAGTGCATGCACATGTTATAGCCTAACTTATGGTCCGTTTAGACTTGTTGCTAAGAGGGAGTTCTTTGAGAGGTCTTACAAAGGAAGTGAAGTGCTTGTTCAGACTTGTGTTCCTTAGGATGTACCAATCCTGTGTGGACGCCTACATGGCAAGGCCAAAGAGTGATGGTCAACCCAACCCTACAGAATATTGTTTGGGCAGTACCGAGAGTTACGGCTAGTATCATGTAGTAGCTGAATCAAGTAGAATCAGAGATTTTAGAGTTTTAGCAATGCTATTAGATAATGAGGCTCAATATGGGCAACTACCAAAGAGCAACGCTTTTAAGATTGAAGGTTTAAGTAAGTTGGCAACTGCTTATGAAATCTGAAGATTTAGAGCTGATTGTGAGATAAGGCAGATATTGGATCTTAACCCCTAAAGGATCAAGGAGCTCACTTTGGGCTTTTTGGATATTTGGGCAAGCATTTCTTATGTAAATACATGAGATAAATTTATAAAATAAGGATGTATGCCATACGTGCTCATATTGAAAAGCTTGCATTCCTCCCAAAAAAACTTGGAATTGAATAATTTTTGAGTGAGATATGGTACGATTAAGGTGTCAACACAAGCATTCCTAAAAAAATCAAAAACAAAGAGATTGGGAAGGGCGTTGCTCGCAAAGTATTCCAAAGCACTTTACAATGGCTTGGTCAATGGGAAAAATTTGCACTCAACTCTTCGTGATTATATAACAACTTCTATTTTAGTTTTTACTTTTAGAAAAAAAATCCCTTGACAAGTACTCTACATGATGTTCTAGGTTTACACAATAAAAATTTGTAATTGAGATTTATTACTCTAAGAATCTCTTCAATAAATTCTTTTTAGTATAATGACCATTTCAACAAAGTAGTTCTCATTTCCAATTTTTTTCCACTATGTTTTAAGCATTGGATGATCATGAAATTTGTAAGACATATAGCCAACTTCATGCTCTACAATAAAATTAAATTGCACAAAAAATTCATAAAGTGAAAGATATCATTTTGAATGACCAAAAAAAAAATGACACCTAAGAGAAGTTTAAAAAAAAGTTTTACCCCTACTTTGAGTGTTATAATCTAATTAAGTATGCCCTCTCAAAGTTTGAATTTTTGAAAGGATGTACTTAAGCAAGTGAAAAAATAGATCTTACAAGGAAACTATTTTTAAAGTTCAAAATTTTGATTTACTAATCATTTTATTAAGAGAGGTCAAGTTTGAGCCATTTGACCATGTAAACACTAAAGAACTTTAGGGGTTATTACATTGCATGGGAAACAAGGACAACAATTCCGCAAGTGCAACCGAGTGTAGTGTCTAGGAAGGAGGAGAAAACAATTGAAATGTGATCACCAATGACTAAGGTGGAAGCACCCATAGCTGATAACGCCCCATTCCCAACTAGTAGGGGGTGCTATTTCCACCATGAGCAAGGATAGGTGCTTTGGAATGAGTTTTTTTGACTTTTTCAAGGTTGGGGCCACTAAAGGCATGCCACATGTCCCAAAGTGAGGTAGGAAGTAAATAATGAGCTGAAATTAGTTTGGCTAATATCAAAATTACATACATCTAAACATTGGCAATGGGTGTGGAACACTTTTGACTCCCAAAATTCATAATAATTTTAGTTTGGAAATAAAATTATGAAAAATTTGCAATCCCCTCATTTTTTAACTTCCTACATAGGAGAAATATTTTTTGCCTCAAATTCTTTGTAGTTTTCTGCAGAATTGCTTAAGTTATCGGTTATGGGTGCTTCCACTTTAAGCTTAAACTACAAGTGGGGCCCATCCCAAACCGTAAGACCTCCACTCCCAGGTGTGATGGGCCACTCGTACTTGGCCAAACACCTTGTCATGTGTGAACATCATTATAAATTTGTAAGCAAAACCTTAAATTTTAAATCTCGATGCAAATTGCCTGTAGGCTCGGGAGCTATACCAAGGTAGCTCTTGTTTCTTCTGCGGTTTTAATTTAACAATGAGGTTTTTTGTAAGGTCAAATCTGAACAGACCCTTATACACATACACTGTAATTAGACGTTTCTAAAAATTCTAATCAAATTCTATCCCGGAGATCCAAATTTCAATGGTTTTTTGACATCTCATTCGGCAGATTTTCTGTGTTTTTTAGATATTCTGGCTCATTCACCGACCCTGCATTCACACTTAGAAGTAGTACCTGACTTTTTCAAGCTGCCCGGTAACTATCCATTGATTTATTTGTTTGAGATTGTGTTATGCTATGTTATATAGTAGTTATTCTTTTTTGTATATTATGTTATATTATATCTGCGGCTAAAATTAAATGTGATGGCAATTATGTCCGTGGTGGTCAATCAACCTTGAAAGTCTCGTAATTGAGAACAACAAGTCAATAAGAGTACTATGGGGATGAGAGTGCATGGGGTTCCGTAACCAAGTTATGGAAATGGGGGCCACGGCGATGGGGTCACTAGATAAGGGGGCCATAGGGATGGGGGCAAGACACGGATTTGGGGGTAGTCATGAAGATGGGGGGAGTTAGGGGATAAGGGGAGCCACAAGGATGGAGGTAGTCACAATGGTGGGGGGGGAGTCACGGGAATAGAGGGCATGGGATGTGAAAAGTTGCTCAAATTATCAAAATTTATTGTACTTGTAAAAAGTTATTAGAGTTTTCAAATTTGGTATTTTAAAACATTATGAATTTGATGTTCTTTATAGCATTCAATGTCTCTATGTTTCTCAAATTTTGAAATTCAAGAACAAGGGAGGGAGATGAGAAGGTAGAAAATGAAAGATAGTTTGTATGAAGGTCCATTTCTTTAAAGTCATGCATTGCCCTATTGGTACAATGGGCATAGGGGACTTGTTATATATATATATATATATACACACACATGTACATGTATATATGTATTTTCTTTTGGTCTAAGTAATTGGTGATTTTGATAACTTAGTTGGTGATTTTAACAAAGTGCCTAGTTGACACAAGGCATTTGTTTACACATTGTGTGCTTCAATTTTGTTTCTACTTCCTTGTCAACATGCCTCGCTAGTGCCAACATGTTTAGTGACCTCACCAATATGCCAAAATTCTTGAAGCAATGTAGAGCAAAATCATGTTAAGTGTGTTGAATGAAAGAAAGAGAATTGCCAAAATTGTGCGCACATTTCAAGTTGTAGATAGCACCGTTTGGAACATAGTGAAGAAGTTTGAGGCAATTGGCTCTTGGACAAAAGGTCACCACCACAAATCACTAGCTAACAAGAAGATGATTAGAGAGTTACTTGGTGCAAGGACCGCATGGAAGCCAAACTAGGCATCACTATGGTTGATTTGCAATAAGAACTCAATGAGCGATTCAACTCTTCAATTAGTGAAAGGACTTTGAATCACCATATCAACAAAATGTTATGTTGGCGGTTGAGATTCCTTTGATATTAACCGAAAGCCTTCAATTCACTCAAGACCCTTTTAGAATAGAAAACTTGGTGTCAAGTGTTGATTTCTAACAAGCCATATGTTAAACACAACACAACCTAAAGTTTTTGCCGCCCCACACTCCCTTCCTTGATTGTGCATGGTGGGCGCTTGGGAGTGTGAAGCCGTAAGTGAAGAAACAAGATTTGATCAACGACAAAACGTTAGAGCTTTATGTGGCTAACGAAGTACGAAGTGTCACCAAGCAGCAAGCCTTTGGCTAGATGAACAAGTTGAGCCGCAACTTTGAAATGACACTCCTCGAACAACACTTGGGGTTTGTGTACAACAACCGTAGCTTGGCACAATTTCATTGGGGTTTGTGTACAACAACTGCAGCTTAGCACAATTGTGAAATTTCAATTGCAAGAAGAAAATGAAGATTTGGAGATTGAGAATGAAGGAGTTGAAGAAGGAGGGCGTTTTGAAGAGTAGTCATAGCAATTAGGATAGGAGTTTGAGGGAAGGGTTGGGGAGAAATTTCAGCTTCACGGACTAAAATCCGGCATTTCCCAATCTCAACCAGATTTTCACTAGCATGGACCGGTTGTATCTTGTGAAAATTCTAAAAACATACTATAATATTCTAATTAGAGTTGTGGAGAAAAATAGCCAATTTTTTGTCTGGTAGTTTCAATTTCAACCGGTTTTTTTGCAATTTCAACTGGCTAACAACACGCTAATTGTCGGTTCTCCTTGATAATTGGTTTGAGGATCACTAATCATCCTAAAAAAAAAGATATACAAGTAGGTTATCCTATTATCACTCTGTTCCTATTATCACTTCTCTATCTTCAAAAATTCATATTGTTTAGGAGTTAGTTTCAAATCCAAGTTTACAAGTATTGCAAGAAAGGCTTTAGAGTCCTTTATTAGTAGTGCAATTTTTGTTCAATTTGACCAAAATTTGCAAAAGACATAGCGTATTAGCTATGAAGACCTTAGTTAGATATACAATTTATTGGCCCAATGCCTTAGCTATAGCAATGTCAATTGCAAAATACCAAAAACAAATGAAAATTATCAACTAAGTTAATACTTATGGATTACCACCGAGGCCAAGGAAAGGAAGAAGAAGTTCAAAGATGAAAATGACAAAATATTATCGACATGTATACTATGAAAACCTCTAAGTAAGTGATAAGGAAGTGATAATAGGACAATTTCAAATTTGAGCGGAACCTTGACGTTACCTCATTGAAACCTTGATAACTAACTCATACTTCACTTTTCTAGTAATTTGAAACTTGATACAAATCCTTGACTTGATTACCTTTCAAATGAGACCATAACCATGTCATTTGATATATTATAACTATTTTTTATTGATTTTTTTGTCTAAGACCCAATGGTAATAGGGTAAACTACTTGTACGTGATACATGTAGAAATGTGTGGCTTTCTCATAATGATTATTTTCACTTTTCAAGCACTTCTAAAGGGCATTGATCTATGTACCACACCCTTTGAACTATAGTACCACACCCCCGGAGTAAATTTCAAATTTCTATCATCAAAAAGCCAAATTTGAGAATTTGGAGATCAGATTTGAACTTAGAGACTATGATTTAGTATAGAACCATTCAAAAAAGTTGCAATTCAACAACACCAATGAAAAAGCTTATATATTTTTACAAACAAAAATAAAAATAACACTTTTCCCTCGAGCTAAGCTTTTTCATTGGGTGTGGTTCAATTATAACCTTTTTTTAATGGTTTTAGACAAAATCAAGATCTTTGGGTCCAAAACTTGAATTCCAAATTCTCAAATTCAACTATTTGATGATATAAATCTAAATTTTACCCGAGGGTGTGGTAAAAGAGCTGAAAGGGTGTGGTAGACATATCAATCCCCACTTGTAAAATACTCCCTCTGTTTTTGAAAGAAACCCGTATTTGAGAATTTGTGAGGAATTCAGGAATATTAACAACAAATTGTAATGGGAGGTTATTGGATAGTAGGCTTAAACCATTCTAAACCTAATTTTAGTTTTTTCTAGAATTAAGGTTTTTTAAAAAGGAGAGAAATTTGATACCAAAGTTTTGAAATTTCAAGTGTATTGTTATTGTCACAAATGGTTAGAAAAATGATTGATATGAAGTGTGTCAATGCAATTGTAAGTAAAGAACAAGCTAGCCTAGTTGTCCAAGTAGTCCCATCTATAAAAAAACCAAATCTTTTTGTTGATACTATTGATGATTCTAGCTTAACCCCTAATCGTCCAAGAGGACAAAAATCATGCTTTCAGTGCCAAAAACACACCCCGAGGGTGGAAAAATATATTTTTTTCAAATATTTTTTCTTGAAAGTGGTCAGAGAGATGTGCCACATCACTGAATGCCAAAAGTAGTAGCTGCTTTCAATGCCTCCATATTTTTTAAAACACCCATTTGTAAAGAGATGTACAAGGTCCCTGCTGCCCTTTTTGTGAGGGCAGGATACACTATTGACTTTTCCTTCTTTTGAGGAGAATATTATCTCTCTTGGACACATGCCACAAGATGTTCGCTGCCCATGAACAATGCACACTCTCTTGGGTATGAGCCACGGGTTCAAAGTCAGTCCTTTAAGAGTTAATGATAGGCAAAGTTTGCAAAAAAAAAATCACTAAATCAAGTTTATAATGCTAACATTAGCAATCAATGAGCATAAAAAGCCCAAAAATATCACTAAACATGCTAAGTAGTTAATTTCATTTTAGAGGTAAGCCTAGAATTTAAAATATATAAAAAATCAACTCAAGAGACAAACACCGGTTTTTTTCTGAAACAGAAAAAAAAAAAAAACATGAATCCGGGTTTCTTTCAGAAACAGAGGGAGTATAAAACAACAAGGGCTGTGCCACGTCAACGTTTGGAATATGCCTCCTATTGTGACGGATATAGTACGATGGTATCACGCGAGACGACGATTCTGCGTGGAATATGTCGTCTTCTCCAACACTCAGCCCTGCCTCGGAGCTTTTCTGCAATGAAAGGCAGCCAGGGCAAATGGCACACCGGATGTTTGCCACTGCACACACAGTGAGCGTTGCCGCAAACCCCGGGTGCTGATCCGAGTCGTTACCCTAAACCTGACGGATCCGCTACATAATTCATCACGGTTTTATTGCAAATTGCCTCGCACGCTTCGTCATCGTCAGCTCAGGTACGCCACTCTACCGTTCTTCTAACTTAGGTCACATTGATACACCTCCGGGGGACTTGATCCCTCATTGTGGATGCATTAGGCATAAGTAGACGCTTTCCGCGCCTTTTGATTTTCTTTGGACGATTTCTCTTGGTTTGACGGGAAGCGGGAGTGACTCGACTGTCCTTAACATTGTAGGTGAATCTGAATTCACGTGATTTGTGGAATTTATTTGTTGAGGACAAGGAAATGGACCGTGTTACTGATGAGAAGTGTTAGTTCGTTGGTGCACGTCTCTGTGGTCTTAGCTTGAGCGTATTTTCGTTGTCACTCTTGCTGAAATTGGAGGTGGATCATTAAGCTGTTTTCACTTGTCGGATGCTTTTGTTGTACACTCAGGGGAATGCACCACACTATGACTTTTTTATATGGCTATGTTCGCCATAACATGTTAAGCGAGTCAGGATTCACGTGGTTTGTGAAATCATATCGGAAGGATGAACCTGGATGGTCATATCGATCAGAAGTATTAATTCGTCGGTGCACGTATCGTGTAGTCTTGCTGCACTAGCGTGAGCTTGTATTTATGTTCTTTATTTATTACTTTTGATGAGCCTGGAGTTGGATTATGAGGCTTGAATTAGTCGTTCTGTGCTTATAATGTGCAATTAGCGGGACCTAATAGTAACCCTAAATTGTTAAATTTGTTTGTGGCCATTGGATCAGGTTGTATTGGTCTGTTGGAGACGTAGCGATGGGGGCGATAGAAACGATGCTACTTGTGGTGGTGGCCCTGATTCTGGGCTGGGGAGCTACGGAGATAGCTTGCAAGCCATGCATGGAATCGGGCCGAGCGGCGATCAACAGGTCCCTGGATCCCGACTACGACCCGGATGATGTGATTGCCAACACTCCGTATGTGGAAGCTCCTCCTACAATTGAAGAGCCGGCTTTTCCCGAGAGCCCTAAAAAGCCGCACAAGGGCGAGCATTCAGAGTTTTGAAGAGCTTCTCAGTTGTTCCATTGCGAATACCGGTGGGTTTTAATACACAGCACAACGTGATGCTTACTTGTTTTGCCTCGTACGTACACCAAAAGCCTAGGGTGAATTCTGTTCAGTCCTAATTATACTCATAACTCTATATAACTCTTCACTGCAAGCTGTGGATTGTAACGATGCTTTTGGCGTTGCACTTACTGTGTAATCTACTGTACTGTACACTGATCAGGTTTGATTGAGGCTCGATTTTTCATGAAAGTGCTTGGGGGTCTTCTTTCAGTTGATTCTCATGTTTGTTTACCACTTTTCCTTCATATTGTTCAGTACACTGCAGTACACTCTTGTGAATTTGCTGGGATATGGTATCAAACGAGGACACACTGTAGCAATGTGTGTTACTTCGTGTTTGCGTAGTCTGGGAAGTGATTGACGGTTTATTAAGCATTGTTATGCAGATTACTTACAACTGGGGCGAATTTTATTCCTTTATAGTTTCGAACGATTATATACACTTCAAAAAGTTATCTTCACATGGATACCTAAGCTTTCCTTCTTTTGACTTGAAACAAACGTGGCTGGTGTGTAACTGAGGAAGTATCAAGTTACTGTCCGTTCCAGAGTAGTGTGAGATGGTATCAAGTGCAGCATATTCGAGCATTCCTCACAGGTTTTCTTTAGACTTGAGCATATTTGAGTAAATCTCTTTCTAGTCAAAGCACAACGGAATAAAAAGGCACTTCAGTTAGCAGCACACTTTGCTTCGTGGGCTTTTGTCATGAAACAAGCGACTAGTGTCCCTGAGGCCAAACTTCCTCTCACGCAACTTTTGTCAATTAAAAGCTACTCTCCCTTTGCCTTGAAGCCAACAATGGTTCACTGAAGTAATTAGATCTGAGATGACCTTACGTAACAACCACCTCAACACTAGCCCATACTCCTTGACCCCACAATCCAAGTGCTCTCAAAGAGCCACAAATATTCAAGATATGCCAAACTTGAACGAATTGTTTGTTTGTAGGAGAGAGTCATGTTTGATAACGATCTGAAACCTCTCTTCTCTTTTCAATCAGGTACAAACCTAATTAGGAACTGGTGCACTTGATCAGTCCATCCTCAAAGCAAAAACTGCGACATGCAGTTTTACGACAAAATCCTTGAATTACATAATCCAAGTGACTGCATGCACATATCCAATGTTCAAATTCAAAACAAAATGGACTGCAACAAAAACGACGACAGAAGCTGGTGATCACAAAAAAGTTCAGACGAAATTAAAACTCATTCCCTTCGGAGCCAGCGAAACTTAAAACTATTACGGCAACGCTAAAGTTACACTTCACGCAGAAGAGGCGTCAAAGAAAAATACTACAAATGAAAAACATGCCAATAAAACAACCAAACCAAAGAGTGCACTACCCTAGTGACCGCATCAACTACCCCTCGGACACATATTTCTGCTGCCCATTGCGGAAACTAAAACACAACAATCTGACCCACAATCCTCACAGATACCATCAGTAACTCCAATACGATAAAGGAACTTTTCCATTGATCACCGAGTCGAAAACGAACAAGGCAGAAACCATGATGACCAGTGCCACTGCAATTCACCCTACTGAGCTGAACTCGTCCAAGGAAGGAGCAAAATCAGAGGGCAACAACTCAGCCTCTGGCATCTCAATCTCCGGGACGCATACCTAGGGATAGCAACACTAAGGCCTAAATATATACAAACAATAAACATCGCCCAAAATGTCAACCCTTCTAACATCTCAAGCATTTACCACTCTCTAAAAGATGAAGAAGAAGAGCCTGTAAAAGAATGTAAACAGCATGTGTGTAAGCAACACCAAGCAACCTGCCCTGATCAGGCGCTCACGAGGAACGGATGCTGACACACTCCACACTCCACTGTCTCTGTCCCCGAGCTCGGGACTTGCACCTGCCCACCACACAAACCACAACCATGTCAGACCTCCAAAACGCACCCAGCTTGCTCAGGAGCTGACTCCACAAGCTTGAGTAGCGGACTGAAAGCCCATTCCCACTAGACAGTTGGATGTGTTTGGGTGAGAAGATTTTTATCTTCTTCCTTGACGGCAGGTCCTAACAACATGGCTTCAAAATGAGTCTCTCAAACGTATCTAGAATGTGTCACTGAATCACCTTCTCTCAAATGACGCATTCCCCCATTATAGGCAACCAATGCAAAAGATCCATATATGACCTCAAAAAGTGGCAGTAATGATGTGGGAGTCAGGGTTTAAATTTCTGGCAAAATTTGACAAGATTCCTCCACTGCTTTTCATTCCCTCCGGATTTCCTCCAACGTCGAGGGGACAACGAAGCAATCTTTCGCCAGCAATTTAAACCCTGTGTGTGGGACCTTCAAGATGGTGGGGTTTTGAAACTTTCTTGTGCATTTATTATTTGTTTGTATTGTTTTACTCATATTCATTCCTCTGACGCTTCTTGCCGATAAGAATGAATTTTTTGGCGACTCATTTAGCACAATGATCACGGCGGACGGAACTGAACAGCTGGTGAAACGTGTTAATGAGAATGGGGCATGAGCGAGAGAGAGAGAAAGAGATGGACCTGGAGGTGCACGGTGCACGTCGGGCACGCCACTTCCCGCGTCCGCCCACCGGAGGCCTGCGTGGTGGCGCTCGACCCGTAGCTGCTCCCTTGTTGTTGCACGTGGCTCGACGCAGATCCGGCGCCGCACGACGGGCACCGCGAGTTCCCGCCTGCCACCAGCGATATGTTCCCGCACTTGCTGCAGTTCAGCACCGATGTCCCGGAGCCTTTGTTCCCACTGCTCCCGCTCGTCCCCTTGCTGCCGCCGCTCTCTCGCCTTCCCGCGTTCCTCTCCAGCTCTTCCTGCACATTCCCCCCACGTTTCGCACTAGTTGGCCACTGGAATCCCTCGCTCTGCTCTCACGCAAGCCACGTGGACGAAATGCTTCCCCATCCGTGCTGTCAACAACACAGGCAAGGTAACCGTCCCCATACCCGAGCATTTAAGGTTTAAAGTACTTCAAGGTCTTGGAAAATTCAGGAAAAAAATCAGTAGGGTTAGCCTTTCAACAAGCCGTCATGGAACGTAATTTTTTTGGAAAAAAGTATTGTAGATTATTTTGTATTCAAGGGCAAAGTTGCAGCTCATAGGGTCCCTATTAGCGACTCTATACAACACTTGAAACTGCTTGGATGTATTCCTATACTTGTACTTAACGGTCCCAATCCCAACCCTCCCAAACTAGCTCCTAAGCTGAGATGTGGGAGGATTTGCTCACTGCTCCACTTTGCACTTTGGGTTCACAGTGAGTGGTGAACAACTCAAAAGTAGGGTTCGGCTTTGGGGACCGCTCGGGTATGGGGATGGTTACTTCAGTGCAGTCGCACTGCTGTCCACTTACCTGCAACTTCTTCGCCAGATCTTCGTGCGTGCGCACCGGGGCGACTTTGCTTGCGTCCTTGGCGTTCGACAATCTCTGCGTCACCTCGGCCTGCGGACACCAACCAACCCCAACGCCACTCAACGTTCACATCCATCAAAGCGGCTTCGGGAGCACTGGTCTCTTCTTCTAGTCCACCCCTTCCCAACGACTGAACCCAGTATCATACTCATCCTACACGCCTCCACACTCCTTCTCTCGCCTGTCCAAGGACATGCACACTACGAAACGTCTCCCTCAGACACGTACCAGGCAGCGATCACACACTCGCACAGCCTGAGCGCCGTCCTCTGCCGTCAATGGCGTCCTCCCCCTGGTGCACCTGTCGCAGAATACGTCTCCGCAATTCCTACAGTGATGCTGCTCCCCACGCACCATCAAGCCCGGAAACATACCCACTCCATCAGAATATTATGCATCATACCCACCCCATCAGAATAATATGCATCATACCCACCCAGTCCAACACCGTTCAAGGCCGCGAAACAATCTTCGCCACGATGAAAGTCAAATGCGTAACTTCCAAAAAGCTACACAATGCCATTACCACGCACACAATTTTCCTAGCGCGTCTACCTCTCAAACTCGCTCCACATGAACATTCCAAGCCCCTCAGAAGCACAAACTACCACACAAGGCCTCACCAACACCACTCCTCTCAGAAAATCACTATAGACACGTACCCTCCGGGAGATCACAGAAAAATCTGAGTCGCAGTTGCTGCACTTTGTAGCTGCTTCATCTGGCACCTGCAAATCCCACACCGACAATAGGCCGCCACGTCACACACCTGGGCCATTCCTGACCGACCAGAAACAATTCCGCACGTGAACTGGGACTCGGAAACATAGCCAGCATGGGCCAACCGAGGTTCCAGCACGCCTTACCCAGTGCTGCTTCTCCTCCTCGCTCGGCATTCGACCTCGCAGCGACACCCAGTCTGCTATGGAACTCTTCCGTGCCAGGCCTGCATCCGGAGCTGGCCCGCCTCCGCCGCTCGACTTCTCTGGTCCGTCTTTGCCCACCATCTCGCACAGCTGTGCTCATCCCAACCCATGCCCCAACCACGTCAATTCTCCACTCTCACCCTGCTGGGAACTCTTCGCCCCCATCCCTGACCCTCTCCCACATGCTCTTCTCCCAACAACACCCAAATGTGCTCCCAAAACGACCCTCCCTCCACCGGTTCCACCGAAACCACACAATTGCACGACCGCAAACACCTCAGTTCTCGATACGCTACTCACCTGAACGCACGCAGCAGTGATCGTGTCCAAAATGGCGCTCGTCGTGTATGAGCTTGACTGCAGCCGAATGCACCGCTGCTCCACATCCACCGCGCTCTTCGCCCAAAACGTGAAGATCGCCGGCTCGTACACCTGTCCCCCCACGCCACCAAAACATCAGACCCAATCCCCAACGGTGCTGACTCTCCCAATAGCCTGCACACCATATAAAGTACGAACTCCGCATGCAGCTGAAGCGTGAGAACGCCTTACCTCCCACCGAGTGATCGTCTCCAGCGGGTAAATGCGCAACGTCCTGCTCGTGCTCGGATCCAGCATGCGCACTCCGTCCAGCCCTATCTGCACCCCTCTCCACCCCCCACACGCGGCGTCACTTCCTCACATCCAATGTACGGGGAGTACCGGCATTTCAGTTACAAGCTAGCCGGTTGATTTTGAGAATTGCCGAATTGAATTCAAAAGTTTAGGAAATAAACCGACCATTTAAGAGGAAAAGAAGAGAATATTCTTTATTTCTATAGGCTTAGCCGACAGTATACTCTAGACAACTGGTTGGTCCAAGAGAATGTAGGATATTGGCCGGTTAAGCTAAAAAAAACTTCCCGGATTATGCTCACATCCTCCTCACCACCATTCCCTGTCCCTCCCACCGCCGGCATCCACACAATGCAACCCAATCCACGCTTCCCGCCCATGACCCATCCGAACTGACCAGACAACTCAACACCCCGCAGCATGATCATGCCACGTCAACCAGACACCAGACTACCCCGGTACATCGATCGAAATCCACCACCACTCTCACTGCCATCCGGTTCCTGTCATCTACTCCGACCAGCTTCTGCCGTCATGCCATAGCTCATGTGCACGTACAGTTCAATTTGCCATGATCCAGAATCTATCAACAGCACGAATCCGCATTTCTAAAGACACAAGCTTCTGTCGTCATGCCATCGCTCATGTGCACGTGCAGATCAATTTGTCATGGTCCAAAATCTATCAACAGGACGAATATACATTTCTAAAGACATGGCTGCACATCCTGTGATATGGTCGGTGTTCCGTACCTGACAGATGACGTCCTTCGAAGTGGACGAGCTCGCGTCCGGGAGCATCTTCACGCGATACTTCTGGATTCCCCCGCCCGTGCTGTCGCTGTCCGCCTTCGGCACCGCTCTCGCCACCTTGCCTCCACCCGAGCCCCCGAATCCCCCTCCGGACTCGGAACTCCACGCGCTCCCGCCCGTTCCCCGGGCGCCGTAAGGCTCCCCCGCCTGCCCTCCGTCGTATGCATACACCTCCGCATGCCCGCCATCGTCGTACGCGCCGCTGCTGCTGCTGCTGTTGCCGTGAGCTGCGCCTCCCCTGCTTTCCGCCACGCCGGCCTGCGATCCGTACCCCGCCTGCTCGTACCCGACTCTGTTGTACCCGCCTTGATCGTACCCGTACCCCTGAACAGGGGCCACGAATGCAGCCGCTCCGGCATAGCTCTGCAACCCCGCGTAGCCTCCGTCGTTGTACGAGTAATTCGGCGTCTGGTACGACGGAGCCTGCGCCGGGGGAGTCGAAGAAGGTGGAGCAGAAGAGCTGTAGTAGTCGTAATTCGGAGCTGCCGGCCCATACGAGGGCGCCGCGGCACCGTACGAGGGCTCCGTGGGCGCGTATGACGCTTGCGAGGGCGCGTAGGCAGAGTTAGGGTTGTAAGCAGATTGCTCTGGGGCCGGATACCCCGACTCCGCAGGCAAATACGCCGGCTCCTGGGGCTGCTGCTGCTGCTGCACGTACGCCTGACCCGGCGGAGTCCCGTATGCGTCGAATTCGCCCATGGCGTACGAGGGCGGAGCTGTCGAGGCGTATGCCTGAGGAGGAGGGGTCACGTATCCCCCGCCATAAGCCCCCGCTTGCTGCATCGCTCCCTTCTCTGCTCTAATTCCCAACCCCTCCTCCGTTTTCACAATTCCGTGCCTCGATCGAGAACTCCGACAAATTCGAAACCCACACCGACCAAATTTTCTCACCAATTGCTTGATCAACCTGCGTGCACCCGAAACACGATCGCACGACACCCCACCCCGATCAAATTCACAAAATCCGTGATAGCCACGAAACCCACATCAGAATTCACCAATTCACGATCGATCGATAAATTGGGAGCTCCCCACTTCACCGCCTACCGTGCAAACGGAAACCCTAAAACCCATTCTCACACAGAAAAGAAACCCACCAGTTGCATCACCTCAATCAAGCACTACTGATGAATTAGCAAAGTTAGAAGCGGCAACAATCACAACATGGATCAAGCAATCGCTAGGTCACTTTACCAGCAAATTCGAGGCGACCTGCGCTCTTCCTCCCAGCGATTCAAACTGGCTCCGATGAGTCTCGAAGCGATTCAGTTGCGAAATCTGTGCGTAATTGAATAGAAGATGGATTGATAGTGAATGCTGTCTGAGAGGAGTCGAGATGATTCAGATACGGATACCTCCGGTGGTGGCCTTCGTCGCACGCATGCCGGAGACCGTGACCGACTTATTGCTCCCAACTCCTCCGTCTTTTCCTTCGGGTGCGTTTGTCGATACCCGGCCTCGCGTTCGGAGGTCCAAGGGGTTTAGTCCGGGTCTCAATGTTGGGAGGTTCGGGACATCAATCGTTCGGGGACTGCAGTAACTACGTTTTTTTAATTAATTTCTTTAATGAAAAGATTAGTTTTATTTTATCTGTGCAAAGTGGTATACGAGTCTTGATCCCATTTTGCTATCGTGAAATGGTCATGGTGGTGTGAGGTTCAAATTGGGGGATTTTGCAAACAAAAAGGAGAAAAATTTACTCAAGAAGGAGGTAGCCCCATTTAACATAGGAGAGGTAAATGTGATGTTTCCATTTAACATAGGTTGAGTAGTTTCATTTAGCATTTTTTTGTAGAAATTTAACATGAATTTATGAAATTTTTAGTATAATTTTAAATTCTCAAATTAGAATTGTATTAAAGTAAATTCAAATAGTTCCATTTAAATAAATTGAATTGGAGAATTCTATTATAACTTTTCTTGATCATTTAAATTTAGTTTATTAATAAATTTAGTAATAAAAGCATTTATGCTATTCATAATAGATATAAAAAGAAATTCAAAATTTTAGAAATAAAAATACAAAACATCCAATGAGGCACTTTAAATTTTAAATAAATTCAAACATGTCCTTCCATTTATCTCCTAGTTTTTAAATTTTGAATTTAAAGTTCAAATTAAGAATTGTCCAATGGGGCTTATCAATTAAATATGTCTTTTCATATCAATCTACACCTCTTTCAATTTGAAATTCAGATTTAGGTTTTAAAAGTATTCAAAGGGGTGAAATTAAATTGTCTTTTCATCTCCCTCCCCACCCCTTTGTACTCAATTTAAAATACAAATTAAGAGCTATCCAATAAGGTTCATTAAAAGTGTCTTTTCATCTCCTTAATGCCCCTTGGCCCTCGTAAGGTTCATTAAAAATGTCTTTTCATCTCCTTAATGCCCCTTGGCCCTTGGCCAATCACTAATTATCAAACCGAACATACAAATACAAAATACATTACGAAAAGTGGGCATTTTTTTATAAGGATAGACAAGTTCTGATTCCATTTCGCTACCGTGAAATGGTCTCATGACTCATCTATTGGGGTGGTGTGGGATTCAAGTTGGGGGATTTTGAAAAACAAAAAGGAAGAAAATTTACTGAAGAAGGAGGTTGCCCCATTTAGCATAGCAGAGGTAAATTTGATGTTTCCATTTAGCATAGCAAAGGTCAATGCAATGTTTCCATTTAGCATAGGTAAGATTGGTATTGAATCAATTTAAATAGCTGAATTTAAATAACTCTAATATAAATTTTCTAATAAATTGAGCAAATTATGATGGCGATCATTTGATTTACTTTTTAGAAAAATTAAATATATGTCATTCATAAAAAGACCACAAAGAAGTTCATTTTTTTAACAATTTAAAAATATCCAATGATGCACTTTTAAATTAAAATAAATAAAATTGAAATAAAATTAATTAATAAAATCTCCAATAGTAGAGAGGGAGAGGGAGAAAATCTAACATCATTACAAGGGATTTGGACCCCAAAGAGGCCCCTTCCCCCAAATCCATGGGAGCTTTGGGAACACCTTCCACATGGGCAGTGTGCTGCAGGCAAGACTAGCACTACGTCGACCAAGTCAGCATGTATTATTTTATATTTTATATTTTCAAAAACAAATTCAAAAAAAATTATTTTTCAATTATTATTTTTTTTTCTAAGAATTTTTTTTAATTAATTTTCCTGACGACCAATAGGGGCTGGTTCCCAACATTGGGTACAAAAAAACTCACAGCCCCTTTGGGGGTCCAAATCCCTTGTAATGAGAGGAGGGGGGCGGCTAGGGGATTCTTTCCATTTAGCATAGCCAAATTGATTTGAAGAATGTTGAACTTCAATTCCAAAATTAAGAAAACCTCCAATGTGGTTCAATCCATTTCTTAAATTCAAACCAATTTGCCTCTTCATCTCTCCCTCCCCACCTCTTTGTAGTTGAATTTCAAACCAAAGTTTGAAAAAGATCCAATGGGTTTCACCAAAAAATGCCCTTTCACACCCAACACCCATGTCATTGTCCTTTCATGTTGCCCCTTGGGCCTCGACCAATCACTAATTATCAAACCGGACACACACACACAAACACACAAACACAAAACACACTATGGAGAGTGGGCATTTTTTTATATAGATGGATTTTAATAAAACTGTATATACAATTCTAAACACAACTAAAAAATAGTATCCTCAAAATTAATATTTTTAAAGAGATTGATATGTCTACCTCACCCTTTCAACTATTCTACCACATCCTCGGGGTAAATTTTACATTTCTACTATCAAATATTTGAATTTGAGAATTTGGAATTCAGATTGGGACTTAGAGACCTTGTACTTGTCTAGAACCATAAAAAAGAGGTTGTCATTAAACAACACCCAATGAAAAAGCTTAGCTTGGGGAAAAGTATTACTTTTACTTTTACTAAAAGAATGATATTAAATAGTCAATATGTATTATTGATAAACTAGTTAACTCACCCGTTGTACCAAGAGGTTGATCATTATAGAATATGTAAAAGATGCAACAATAAAAAATGTAAAAGGTGCCACTTGTTAAATAAAGAAAATGTAAAAGGCGTAACTTACATGCATGGAATGCAACTCATAGTTGCACTCAAAGTCTTTACTTTTCATCCAAAACAGCCCATGGGATTCTTTTATAGATATAGATCAATTGAGTAAATAATATTAATAGGTCATTGCCATCTATATCTATAAAAGAATCCCAAGACCCCATTTTAGATGACAAGTAAAGGGTTTGAGTGCAACTATGAGTTGCATTCCATGCATGTAAGTTGCGCTTTTTACATTTTTTTCATTTAACAAGTTGCACCTTTTATGTTTTTCTATTGTTGCACCTTTTACATTTTCTACTTAATGCCTCCGTTGGTACAACGGGTATATAAACTAGTATTAATATGAATTGTTCTTTTTTGGACTTTTATTCTAGATACTACTATTGATACATCATTATTTTTATTTCATATAACTTAAATACCATGATTATTAAATGAATCAAAATGTTGTATAGAAAAAAAAAAAAACCATATTTTTTTAATAGTTATCAATTATGCACTTAAGCAATATCAAAGACTTTTGCAATTTTTTTGTTAAAGAAAGCACATGTTTTGTCAAAAGTTCATATAACAATTAAAAAGTGCAGTTTGACTAGTTTTAATTCTTCACTTTGTAAAATAAAACATACTTGTAATATTAATTAGTAAATCTTATTGTATATCAATATAATTAAAATTGTTCTTCAATTATCAAGTATGTATTATTTATGAATTTCACAAAATAATAAAAACAATTTTTAACCCCTAAAGGACTATTATCCCTTCAGGGGACAATGGGAATTTTGGGCATGTACCTATGGCTAAACTACTTTGTGTAATTTTCTGAAACTTTTATGGAAGATGGGGAATTCAAAGATCTGTGTGGACATCTAATTTTTTCCTCATTCTGACATTTGACAAAGAAGTTATGCAAGAATTTCTGCTGCCCGAGGGTGGGAGGACAATCAAGGCAGCCCAAAAACTTCTTTAAAATTTTCATTTTTCTAAAATTTAAATTTAAAATTGGTTCTTTAGCTTTTCTTATATGTGGGAAGCTTTGAATCATTCCATTTCAATCAATGAGATGAAAGTTATGAGATGTTTTAGTTTGTGGGCAATTATGTATTCTCTACTCTAAATTAAACTTTGAAGTCCTTTATTTTCCACAATTTTCAATGTTTTGGAAAAAAAACTAAACTTAAGGAACTAGATTGTTTATCACAACATTACAACTGTTGGGATTTGCATTTTTCATTTCCATAATTAACTTCTTGACAGTTTAGTGTTTTGACTTATTCTCTACTTCTTTTTATTTACTATTTTTTTTTCCATGTGTTGTATAGTTCCAATTGATTTGAAAATTCTCCCACGCATGCCTAACTTGGTCTTCTACATGGAAAAAATAAACCTCAACTTTGTGTAGAGCAATTATTTTCATGTAAGAGTGGTCAAAGGCTTCTAATTTTTTGGACAGCATGGAAAAAAACCTTAATTTTCACTTTAGATGTAAATATCTTCCTCATTTGTATCTAGAATGATCTGATTTTTTTCCCACAAGTACCTCTTCTAGTTTAAGGCAAGACTCTACGGTTAGATTCCCAAAAAAAGAAAAAAAAACCTACTTTCTTACTCTTCCCCTAGAAGTGGCAATTTTCAGTGATTTTGACAGAAAAATGGGCTCAATCCTTTAGGGGTTAATATAAACTATGCATAAATAAGAATGTGATGGTTTTGAAACACATAGAATTTGTAATTCTATGTAAATAAAAAAATAGCTTTTGATGTTAATACCTTAAAAATATGTCAACATTTTATATTTCATGTAATGCAGGTGACATTTGTATCATTTACTACTACACATTGCTAATGTAATAATTCTAGGTGGTAATAAATGCTAGTTTTTTGATAGAATCCTCAATTTTTTTCAAATTGATATTCCATATATGAGGTTGTTGCAAACATAAACTTCAAGACAAATAAGACAACAAACAATTCTTTTTCTAAAATTGTCAAAACTTCAAGACAAAATTTATAATGATACTTCAAACAAAAATACAAAATTGAATTTACACAAGAGCTAGATTTGTACAACAACTAGACTCACATATGAACTAAATTTTAAATTATAAGAATTAGAATGGGTGTTAACAACTAAAAATGATAAAATAAATATGTGACAATTGACACAAACATACCACAAAAAGAGAATACAAAAATATCAAAGACACAGGTTCATACGCGCATACAAGATCACAAGAGAGAGTTTACTTCATGAGGAGCTTGATATATACAATATGATTCTACTAATGAATGGGTGTAGCTCTGTAGATGATAAATGCTAACATATGGAAACAGATGAGGATAGCTCAATGGATGAATAGAGATTAGTTTTTGTTAACACCTCTCCGCAGCGAGATAATCTAAGTATCAAATTATAAAGCGCAATGTTAGTTTGCGCGTAGTTGTTTGTCTTTTTGTTGCTAGTGTTTGAAAATGTTTTTGGAGATGACGATAGTAAGCATTTTTACTTTTTTTGCATAATCATGTTAAAGTGTGGATTTCATTTGCATTTCTTACGGTTTGTGTGTTAATGCAGCAATGGAACTTGTTTGTTGTGGCATTGTTTTTGGCTCTCCCTTGACGTGGCTTTGATTAGTGCATTTTCTTTGTTTCTTCACAATGGAAGAGTTTTTGGCGCTTTGAGCAATTGATTGTGGAGTTTGTTGTCCAAAATCCAATTGCTGTTGTTCAAGGTCCTACAAGTGCTATATGGAGGCTGCTATTCAAGGTCCAGTCAATGGTAGCGTCATTTCTCAAGGTTTGATAATTCAAAGGCTATGCTATCAGGCAAGGTTTTAGGCCAGATATCTATATATCTTGGATTGATTGCAAAAGAGAGGTGAAAGGTTATAGTCATGCAGAATTCAAGAGTTTTTGCTTGCTGGGAAAGGCCGAGCAAAACATAAGCAAAATTTAGGATTTGGTGATGAAGTCAAGGATATAAACACCTATTTTTTTTTCTAAGCTTAATGAATCTTTGGTGGCTTGGTTAATATGTTTGCAATTTGATTGCATGTTTGAATATAGAAGGTCTCCACTAATTTTGCTACCACATTTTCCCTTACAAAATGAAGCCATAGCTCTATGTGCTTCAATTGTTTGTGGCATACTAGATTATTGGCAGCCTTCAACGTGCTTTGGTTAACATAGAATAGTACTATGGATTTTGGTGTGACTCTTTGGATTTTTGATAGTAATGTACATAACTAGATTGCTTTCCTAATACCAATGGTGAGTGCCTTTGCCTCTACATTTGTTGAAAAAAATGCTATTGTTTGTTATTTTTTGGAACACCAAATTATTGGACCATTTGACAGTTGAAATATCCATCTAGTAATAGATTTTCTATCACTTTTGGAATTTCTCTAATCTATGTCTGTAAATCCTATCAGTGTTCTGCCTTGACTCTTTTTGTAGAGTATGTTGTAATCAAGTGCTCTTTTGATATATCAAAGAACTTGATTTGCAGCCTCCAAATGAGGGCCCTTGGGTCATGCATAAATCAACTCTATATAATTGTGGCATACAGGATTTCCATGAGCATGCGTACTAACCTTTCCAATCTTTTGGAGTTGACTAGTGGAGAATTTTTTTTGGTCCTAGATTGAGCCTTTCTACTATTGGTATTGTAGCAATTCAAGAGTGCATGTCATTATATTGGATTCTTTGAGAATAGGGGGTGCGTAAATTTTTTGAAACAAGAAGATGTCTTTGCTTGTTTTGATGAACTCATAAGATGATATCGCAACCTCAAACATGTCAAGTTTATTATGCTGCTGCTGATCTACTTTGTCTACGTAATCAAGCACAATTTGGAGTGAAGAAGGGGGATGTGTTTATTGCCAAAAGTTGCATGAATCAACAAAATCTGAGACTCCACCAACGCGATAACCAAAAAGTGTACTACAGTTGGTGAATTATTAAAAGCACCAGGAGCAAGAGAGAAAACAACTCCAATTCAATACAATTTTTCAAATTTTTGCTACTGGGAGGCCCATGGCAAAATACAAGTCAAGGAAATGTCTTTATAAATTCTTGAATATGCCACATATACCCCATATGCACTAGAGCATCTTTGCGGCTTGGAGCATGGCGGAATGCATGTTCTCACAAGTGAAAAATGAAACAAAAAAGTTGGTTTCTAAAGCAAACTATGTGGCTATACCATGTGACAAGGTGAGTACAATTGACAATGGTTCTTAGATTTTGATTCATGTTGTAATCATGCAGGATTGGGTGCGAGTTCCCTTGCTGACCTTGTTGCAAGAAAATTGTTAATGGCTCTGATAGTGACAATTTAACAACGGTAATAATGGAGTCTTTAATGGTTGGAGGAGGATTGGACCATGATAGCATTTCAAAAAATTGATTTGTTTCAAAGCTAACGGTGTGAGTACTATCCAAGGAGCAAAGACGGGAATTATGAAGCAAATCCAAACTAAACACACTCTTTTTACTCAAGGGATGCATTACATTGCACATATGTGCAACTTTGCTTTCAAAATCATTTCAGCACTTTCTATCATGAGCAATATTGAACACCTATTGAGCACCACTCATTTATACTTTGCTCACACTCCAAAAAGGCACTTGGACTTTACTAAATTGGCAAAGGTATTGGAGACAAAGGGTCTACGGCTACTTTGAAATGTGAAGACTAGGTGAGTGCTTTTGTTGGAACCCCTTCGACGATTGCTCTCCAAGTATAAGACTGTCATTGCTAAAATGTAGCAAGATTTGAGTGAAAATGCTGCTGCAAGGGTAAGTGTTCTCTCACCCTTTTCTTTGAAGTTCTTAATTCAAATTCCTTGCTTTTGTTTCCATTTGTGCAATGTTCAATTGTTCATAGTTGAAGAATTAAAATCTGTTATTTAGTTTTTTATGTTCAAATGTTATTTTTCAACAATTATTTATGATCTAATACGTATTTGTCTTTGCAGGCTTGTTTGGCCTTGTTTAATGATCCTTGCATTCTTTTAGGAATGTGTGCACTGATACCACTTGTCAAGACCATAGACATCCTTGTGCAATTTGCGCAAAAAAAGAAGTGTACATTTGTGACTTTGTGAAAGCCCTTAAACTATGCGAGGGACAGTTGTTTGCTATGTATGTTGACACGTTAGTAACATTCAATTCAGATGATTTCTACGCGTTCAAGTGTCTACTAGATTGCTCCCACAAAAATATTCATCTAAAATGGGTGACTGATCTAAATAATCCATCACAACAACTTTTGTTCATTGTTAATGGTGAAAAAATATTTGCAAAACACAATGACAAGCTTGTCAACCGCGAGGCATTCATTGCAGTGGTATCTGTCGTGAAATTAGAGTGTGTAGGTAAATTTCTTTAATCATCTATTTTGTAGTTGTACTTTATTTGTAATTTTTTTTAGTAGTTTTTGAAGTGCTATTTACCATACTTGTTCTTGATTCACTTGTACAGGTGCTGCCTTTCAATTGATCTCAGAATTGATGGGAAGATTTCTATTGCATAGTGTCCTCAATGCAATGGGGATAGTTTATCCTCAAAATTAGTCTCAAGGGAATTTCCAAGAGTCTTTTTGAAAGCATTTGGAGGTTTTGAAAGAATTCTTCTATCAAGCGTGGAAGGTGGAAGTTGATTCCACAAAAAAATTAGTGGCACCCTTGCTTAAGTCATATGAGTTGGATTTGCAACAAAGTATGTTTAAGCTAGCAATGAATAGCAATTACTGGGCTGCCTTAGAGCCTCCATTCACTGTTAAATCACTTACTTGTTTATGGCGCACCATTAGTGCTTGTGACATACTAACTCAAGCTTTCTCACAGTATATAAAACTTGCAAAAATGGCAATTGTCATGGTTTAGGAGAGCGTAGAAGATAAGCGATGCTTCACTTTGGTTGCTTTTCTAAAAAACAAACTTTGAAACGGCCTCAATCCACATCTATTTCTAGTTGTAGGCATGTTTAGCCAACATCTGCACATTGTAGAGGATTTTCCTTACAATCTAGTTTTTGACAGTTGGGTAAAATTGGTAGAGAGGAAGCGTTATGATGTCTTTGCGTAGATTGAATATCAAGGTTATAAATGAGTGATGCAATATTTTTGCTTTAGTCCTTGCTTGGTTGAAGTATTTAGTTTACCTAAGTTTCCCTAAGCATGGTTAGAGAATCATTGTTTATAATGAATTGAATTTTTTTTGAATTTTGAGAAGTGGGCCTTGCTTGTTGTGTATAGGGGAATATATTAGCTGTCATGTGTGTAGGGTGTCTTCACCAAACCCCAAACTAATTTACTGTTGTTTTGCCGTTTGAGTACTTTGTATTGATAATGTTGTCTTTAGGGTTTAGGACTCATGAGTATGCTTTACAAAGATAAGTTTGTATGGAACACGCTTCTCTTGCGAGGAATTTGCAAAGAGGTCAAATACATAGGGTGGGCAATTGCACCCTAAACAATAGGTGAATTCTTCCAAAACCCAAACTTTCACAAGCTTTTCTTCATGTTTTTTTGTTTTCTTGCTATTTGCTTGATCAAGAAATTGTCAGTTTTCTTTCTATAAGCTTTATTAAGGGATTGTTAATGCAAGGATCCAAAGCCCAAAAACTAGAGTTTGTGAACAATTTACAATTAAATGCTTGGGGGTACGAGGATTTGAAGAACCAAGCACCCACAACAAAATTTGGACACTAGTCATGAAGTTAAGGTTGCTTCTCCAATTGCCTTCTCATTTTTTCCTCAACCTTCTCTAGAGGACTAGCTCTGTGCACAGAAGAACTAGTTGCAAGCGGTTTTGGAAAGCAAGAGAATATGAAAGCCTACCTATTGTAACAATGCAATAAACAAGTAAATATGTCTACTACTATAAGCGTAGGTACTTCTAGTATATTAGTGGTGTAAAGATGGTTCTATCAAAACTCTGAATAGGTTTGGTTTTCATGAACTTTGATATTTTAAAGGTATGGATGTTATTGCTGTTATGGTATTTCTTAGAAAATACTCATTGCATGTTATACAATAAGAATGTATTAGAGATGTACTTTGCAGGGGTTGTGTCAACTGCAATCTTCTTGCCATTTAAAGTATCATGAAAAGAAAATTTGTTGTTTATAGTAAGGTTTTTATTTTGCAGTGATAATCGTGCAAGTGCTGAGCTCAGGAATAGAGACAGTGGAGTGCGGAGTGTGTCAGCATCCATTCCTCATGAGTGCATGATCAGAAGGGCACATTGCTTGGTGTTGCTTACACGCTAGTGATCTTCATATTTCTAGAAAAGCGGTTTCTGTGGTGGACTTTCTTTTTACAAGTGATTGGGACTGATGATTTTAGTGTATTGCTTTTGTACGCATTCTTTTATGGGAAGATAAATGTCGTGACCGCACCACATTGTTACTGTTTTTAGGTTTGAGACATTAGTGGAAAGGCTTTGGGATAACCCCGTTAGTTGAAAGCTACGTTGGGGAAGTTTTTTAGTGACAAGATTCTAGTACATTGAAGAATCTCTTGTTCTGATTAACTATTGGCTACCATAGGTACAAGCCTTTGGAACACAAAGGATGTATAGATTACAGATGCCAGTTGATGTGTTCATGTGGACCGTCGCAAACTGAGATTAGGTTGATTTAAAGAGCAAGGGCGCCTTAATTTGATCTCATTACATTACCGCCGCTATAGCTCAAACAACAAGTGTATTATTTTTGTAATAAAATTCGAAATTGTGACCTTGGATAGAGCAAAATGCTATGGTCTAGATTTTCTGTAATAACTAGTTTGATGTGTATTACCTCACTAAGTCTTTACAAGTATTGGTGTTTACACAACTAAAAGAAGTTGCATGATCCTTGGTTTTATGTCTTGTTTAAACTCTGAAGAACATTCATTCCTTTGGGTGGCCTAGGCCCAATGCCTTACAATTAGGAAAACATTTCTACCAAGCACTAATATGTCATTTGGTAGAATTGATGGACTAGTTTCAAATAAACAAAATCGAGCCAAGTTATTGAATTGGGAATGCATAATGCTGACTTACATACTTGGGCTTGATTCGTGGCACCAAAAAATCAATTGGACCAACCAATGGAAAGTGGTTCTTAAATTGGGTCAGCAATTCAACCTAATATAGACCGTAATATAAAAGGGCTCCAATCCAAGCCTGATTTTTGAAGCTACTGTGTTACTCTCTCGTTAGCTATCCAGAAGTGAGTCGGGGCTGTTAATCAAATTGGCTGGACAGAAGAAAGAACTCTTAATTCTGCTTCTCTTTCGTTGTGAGCTTTTGATCAACTACAAAGTATATGTATGGATGGTTTCAATTGATTAGAATGGTCTTCGCATGTCTCATATTCTTTTTGAACCTCTAGGTCTCAAAAGTCAACCGACCCAATACTTACCAAATTAATCATCGAATAAACACAAATTTCCACACGAAGAGCCTGCCATATATTGGTTGTGGAGCACTTGAAGCTAGAACTATAGCAAACACCGGACACTGAGTGGAACTGAGTATATCAGACAATTAGTTTGCATGAAAATTGAAGATGACCAAACGTGATGATACAGGAGAATTAACCTTTCCAACGGAAGTACAAACTCTACATGAGTCTGCAAGGTTTATCAAACCTTGCATGCATTATATGCTGCGGTTGGATTTGTAAGTAAATCCAAACCTTCTGAACGGAAGAACCAGTCAAAAGTTTGGATCTCTAGCAGTCACTGAACATACACATGCCAGAGACGTAGCTATTGAACCTGAGAAAGTGAGCCTACCATGCAAAAAAAGTATGATAATGAGGCAGTCTTCGGGCAAGAAAATAAAAACAAGCCGTGAGAGACTTGTCTCGGTTTTCAAAGCGAGCGCGCCATGGTCTGAAAGCGTCATCATGTTCGATTACAAGATGTGCTACTCTGGTCCACCTCCCGGGACAAGCTGCAAACAAAAGCACTCCAACGTCACTTTCAATTGAAAACCTTGACAACTCAAAAACCTTAGATTTTATACGGGAAGAGGAGTAAGAGAGGATCCGTTTTGTAGACCCGACCATTCTAAAGGGCCTGGAAAGCAACAAAAGTCCTATACAATTCCCTAAAACCGAAGGTCAACAAGATCAACCTCCATAGACCTACTCCCTCTGTCCCTCTAAAAAGCTCCAAATCAGACACATTTCTTGTACCACTAAAAACTCCCTTTTGCTAATTTCAAACGCAGAGAAAGCGTTTGTCATGTTCAATGATCTCATGGGGGCAAGTTAAGCAAATAGAGAGCATTCCTCTCCTAGCAAGCTTGGCCTTGCCCATATGAGATACCATTATTGCTACTAATCTCTAAATCATCAGTAATGAGGAGCTGGCAGCATGCACAAGTATGGTACTTTTGGTATGGAATTTGGGTGCCGAAATGATAACATCAAAGTTGAAGATTTTGCATACTTCTGGTAGATGGTATATTGATTCTAGAATGCATGTGTCACTAGCACACTAGCACAAAGACTAAAAACACAGTTATTTCTTCGCAAGGAAGCTTTTTGGACGTTTTATAGGGACAGAGGGAGTAATATTGTAATCAAGTTGATGAAACCCTAATTTGAATGGACTGACGGATTGCACGTTCTAAAGGCTTCATCACAAGCCTACTCACTCCACATCGTAAGATATAATCTAAGAGAGACTTCGAAATGCTGAGATCAGGGATTTGATCAGCAGAGGCATTCAAGGTATTAGGCCTGGAGGAAGAAACCCTAGTTTCTCCTCCACATTCTCAATAGTACAAACTAGTCTACTCATGCAATAAGCTGATAAATGTTTCATTAACACGTCCCAGAATCAAATTGAAATGTATCCCTAACACGAAACCTTAAGGGCAAAAAGGGAAATGACGAGTAACTTACGATTGCGATATTGTTTCCATTCAGCAAAATCTGTTCAAGCTTTGTGATACGTCTCCCTTCTGGAGTGATTTCGCTGCACAAAACCACCAACCCTAAAACCATCATGCCTCTGGACTAAACCATTGAAATCCACTCAGTGAAAATATTTTGGATGAAGTGGCCTTGGCTTTTTTTCTAACCAAAAATGGTTGAGTAGCAAGTATGGCTACATTATTTTTACGGATGTACAGTTGGATGCTTTCAACCTTTCATCAAGACTAAATTTCATGATGATTTTGAGAGATATTAAAATATTGCATGAGTAGGGTGAGGCGACATCAAGTGGAACCCTGAAAACCGTGCTCCTATTCCCAAACCCGTGTATAAAAGTTGGCTAAATATTCTACTTTTTTTCAAAAAATACTATAGAACAATTAGCCACAGCAAAAATGCAATAATTAGCACAAAATAATTTCACTGATCCACTCACGTCCACCAAATGAAACATTAAAAAAGAAGTGAAGATACTGGCAGACTTTAGGAATCCAAAGCGTAAGTATTGAAGTACAAAATTTGCAATTGCATACGAGTTCACTTACTATTCCGTAACATCTTCCAGCACCATGTTCACGTACACATCAAAGCCACGCAACGTTCCCACCAGCTCCTTGTCCCCCTTCATGATCACCCATATTTTCGAGCCAATACATCGGTCGATGAGTTCTGCTCCAACAACAACATTGCATCAAAACCTGAGTTTCCGACATGATTGACATAAACCTTGAGAAGGAATAAAAAAGCGTCATAAACCTTGAGCTAAAAGTGTCAAAACAGAGTGGAAAAGATGCAGGAAGAAATAGGGGAGAATACCGGAGGGCATGAGGTGGGAGGGATTGTTGTGCGCCATCGCTGCTGCGTGACCCGGAGGAACGATGAGTCGGAGAAGGGAGGAGTAGACGAAGGGGAGTGTGCAAGGGTAGTCGGGATTAGGGTTTGAAGGGCAAAGCGTCGGAGTTGCAGTCTGAACGCTCCTGTAGAAATCAGTGCGTTCACACTGCAGCATTTCCTTGCAGTAATTATTGATGAAAAGTACTAATATTTATATAGTGTAAAATGTCAAAAAATTAGTGTGGGGCAACCTAAATGCAATATTCAATGTAAGAAATTGCTAAATTTACCAGATTGTTCTATATAATTTAGGATTTCTTTTAAAAAAGAGAAAGGTAAATTTTGTGTTAAGAGAATGACCAAATGATGATAAACATACTCCATTATTTTTACTTTTAATTGTTTTATTTATCCACTCTTTCCTTTCTTTCTCTTTGTCCATTTTATCATTTCTTTTTCCTTTTTCTTTGTCCACTTTTTTGTTTCTTCTTTCATTCATTTGACTTCACTTCTATAACTCAAAATATATATAATCCTAAAATAAATATGTTTCACATCATCATTAAATGATCATTCACTAAAGATGAAATTTGTTATTTCATTCCTCCTAAAAATGGTGCAATGTGGTAGACTTAGCAAAAATTGTGGTGGATTAACCCTTTAGGGCCTAGAGTGCCAATTTTGGTCATTTGAAGCCGTTTTTTTGAAATAACTTTTGAAGAATGACACGATTGCAATTGACATGGGAACAAAGTTGGAGGGCATGGGAATTTTTGATTAAGCAAGCCTATGTATGTTGTTGTTGGATTTATATTGCGTTCAAAGCCTGGATTGAAGTGAGTCAAGCTCATGAATTGTGAGTAAAAACTGTACAAAGACCCCCTCACTTCACAATGCTTGAAATTCTTGTTCAAACTCAGATTCAACTAAAATAATTTTCTTATGCTTGGTATGAAGGTCACCTACCACATTGCAATTTCTCAAATTCACATTTGGGCTCTAAAAAGACACAAATTTGGCCTCACAAAACCGTATATGTTTTTGGAAATAATGAAGTCCTCAACTTGGCATGGATGTGTTGTAATCTTTTTGGTCATTTGGGCTACGCTCACAAGATTTGACCAAGTGATAGATTTAGTAGTATGTATTCCATCTATACGGGTAGATCTTGACAAGATCCAAGCATTTATTGATAAAACATGGAAAAAGGATGCTACCTAGTGATCTCAAATGTGATTTCCATTTTTACCTTAACCCCTCAACGCCCCTAGAATTTTGGGGTATCTCAAAATTTGCTTGAAGTGAACAAAATGCTGGCATTTTGATCAATTTGATCAATTTGATCAATTTTCTTTGAAATGTAACCGTACAAAGTCAAAGTAGATATGTTATAGATTGCATACAAAAAGAAATTACAACGGTTTCACTTATGGATTGAAAGATTATAATGTTTGATCATGAGGGTGTTAAAATTGTGAAAGTGATTTGAAGTCTTTCAATCCTCTTTTTGCATCTCAAACCTAAAATTGAGGGTACCAAAAACTATGAGTATGTAAAGTACAACATGCATAACCCCAATCAATTTACAGCTTCTCAAAATCTATTCTACAATTTTTTTAAATGAACTTTTTATGCAATTTTTTCTCCAAGTTCTAGTGTACTTGAGACTCATTTCCAAGAGCCTTCAACACTAGAACGTGAAGATTTGCAATGGACACCCTTGCACAAAATCTTGAATAGACAAATCATGTTAATTCATTTTCAAGATCAGACTCTTGATGCTGAAACTAGACTTCAACAACAATTCAGATACAATAATAACCACAAAAAAATATTGAAAAAACCTTTGGCATCGCTGAACAAAATTCAGAGGGGTGTAAAATCCGTCCCTCTAGCGTTGAGGGGTTAAGTGGCTAAAACCACTACTAAAATTAAAAATTTACAAATTTAACATTATAAAATTTTAGAAAAAATTAGTTGCATAATTTTTTTGGTAGCAATCTCGCTAATTCAGCCAGTTTAAGGATTGTAGTGCTCACAACGACCTTGAGCTAGGGGTGCCCTTGGCCCTAAAGGGTTAAGCAATTCCCTTATTTCTTCTATAATGCATAATGTGTGTTGATAAAAGGAAATTCAAAATACTCTACAAACCCCTAGGCGCTCAATCAACAATACTTTTGATTGATGCACTATTAGCAAGATAATAAGGGTGCAAAAATATACAAAAGCAAATCTACTTTCCAACCCAATTTGAATCATGTCAATTGAAGTTGAGCTCCATTGGTGAGAATCTTCCAAAGGCAAACATCTTGACATTTGCTAATGTTATAGAATTTGCTATTTCTAGAAATTGATGATGCTCTCTTCTTCCAAAAGATTGTAATTCTGAAATTTATAGAATAAAATGTCTATTTTTAACCATCATACCAAATTTTAGATTCTCTGAATAAAATTTGTAACTTTGATGAATATCAAATGTTGAATGCTTCTATATTCATTAGATAAGAGTCCAAAACCTTTTTTTGAATGTTTGACCCTACGGATTATTACTAGACATCATGGTTCTTGTTTTCCATTTTGAAGCAAACTTCATCAAAGTTACAAAAGCATCATTTTATAATGCATCTATGTTTTGCCCTTACCCCCTTGGGCATTTAGGAATGAAATATCAAAAAATCAACAAAAAGCGCTAAACAAGAATCAAAATAATACCAAATAATATGTGTGGTTATGGTCACACATGAAAAGATCACAACACAAACTTTGTGCTCAAAATTGCAAAATCATGCATCACACATGCTTTCAACTCATTTTTGTTCACCAATGTCAATATACAATGTACGATTCCTTACTTGACAATTTTCATTCTGCTGAGACACAATCTCAAAGAAGCAAAAGAAGTTTCATACAAGAACACAAGCAAAAGAATGGTTTACAAATTTTAGGGGCATTAAGGCAACATGAGAAAAATAGTAGGAGCCATTTTCTTGATGAAAGTTGTCTTTTTAATGAGTACCAAAACAACATCTACAAAGTTTGACTTGGGTGCATGCCTAAATAATAAATACCATATGTATATTTTTCTAAAAACGACTAAATTTTTCATACTATTTTTAGCAACTACCCAACCTTGCAAATTGCCAAGACTTTTGTATCCTTGCCAATCAATGCATTTGAAATAGTGTTCATGGCAATGGAACCATAGTTAAATGTGCTAAACTAGTAGTGCATAAACCAACCATGTTTTAAATGCGTCTCTTATTTAAGAGTGAATGACATGTTCTTTAGAATATCTATTACAGTATCTAATACTGCCATTGATGAGGTAGAGGTATGTATGCTTGAAGGGATGGTTTATGGACCTCCTACCTTAGTGAGAGTGGGGCATGACAGGACCATACACACTACTGGCTACTGTGCATCTTCCAGTCAATAAGATACAATAATAACGGCATCCTTGACAGTGCATTACAATAGCAAATGTGTACTAACAACGTAATGACTTCCACACGTCGTGCCATTGTTATAGAGCGCTTCGGTCACAGAGATAAATCCCCAACGCACCTTGTACCGATTCTACAAGGATAGGCCAAGAGGACCCTCGACAACCACGAACTTCGAAAGAGCTAATTAAAAACGATAATAAGGTGGGCAGGCTTGTGCACGAAGCTGAAGAACAGGAGTCGAGAGAAACTCTAGAATATCGGCAGCAGAGTAGTGATAGCAATGTCCAAATTGTCCACAATCTACATCGTCTCTGACGCAGATCAAACCACTTCAAAAAATCACTCTATCAAAATTGGGAAAGAAAAAGAGCGTAAATAACATAGTATTATCAAAGGAAAATATGATGGATACCCCTAAAGTTTGCGGTATTTGTACAGATACCCCTGGTTTTTCAGAAATTGCACAAATACTTTTGGACCACAAACTTTAGGCAATTTTTTTTTGTTTTGTACAGCACTTCTTTCTCCCTTTGTGCGCATGCAAAATGGGAAAGAAGGAGCGTGCTCACAAACGTAGAAGGAAGAAGCATACACAACAACAAAAATTGCCTAAAATTTAGGTGTCCAATGGTATTTGTGCAATTTCTGAAAAATCAGGGGTACCTATACAAATACCGCAAACTTCAGGGGTGTTCATCAAATTTCCCCTATTATTAGTAAGTACTTCGACGAGATGAATGTGACGTACTTCGTCATTTGGCACAGAATGAACCAGAAAACTTTGAACTTGTTTGATTTGAATAAGATAAAAGTAAGAATACGTACAAGTAAAGTAGGTGACAATGATGGAGACGACTTGCTTTGCTTGACCGAATGGAATGTGGTTCCATCTGCTCCGAGCTCCAACCGCACATTAGCAAGAGCAAGAATTATCCCATAAGCAACTATCAGACAATGCTCGTTAAGCACCGTCTGTAGAGCAGGTTAATGCTAGCACTAGCACTACGACTAAGAACTTCAGTATAGGTAGAAATGGAAGTAATGTCATTAGAATTAAATTCAGCAATGAACAGCACGAGCGAGTTATAATCGAAGAGTACGCACGGATGACTAACCAGGGATGCCAAGAATCACATGTTGTTAGAGGGACCCTTTGGAAGGTTAGATTGCCGTGAATATTTACAACTTTAAACGTGGGAGGCACTGCGAGAAAAAACAATGAAATGGTACTTCCAAAGAATTTCACATGCTTGATACCTAATGACTTTGGCAATATTATAGATGAATGGCTACGAAACTATTAACTACTAACTAGACTCTAAAAGTGAAAGCCGCCGCCAGGGAATCCTCCTTCAAATTGGAAAGAGAATGTTTGGCCACCACCACCTCCACCCCAATCGTGGAAACCTTGTCCGCCTCCTTGCTCTTCCTCCGAGTCCTCACCCCTGTCATACTTTCCCCTCTTCTCTTCATCTCCAAGGACCTGAAACGGAACGAAAATTCAATATTAACCCCTAAAATTCTTTTGTGTTTGAGGCCCAAAATTGCTTCAAAATACTAGTCCCCAAACTAGGGTCAAAATCTTCATTGAAACTTACTATTTAACAAATCCAACTGTAGGATCCTTTGGTTGACTTACAAAAGTAAATTGTTCCAAAATTTTAGAATGAATATCCCCACCAATTGCAAGATCAATGTGCCTAAACTTCAAAATGTAGGTTTTTCTAGTCCTTCCAAAAGGTGAAGTTTTGATTTTCAAACTTTTTAGAAAAAAACCTGTATGTTGAATTTCTTGTGCAATTTTGGTAATATGTTGGAAAATAGGTTGAAAGCACATATAAAAAAATTTAACCAAAAAAATTTTGCATTCATTTTTACAAAAATTGTAAAGTGAAAGGTATTGATGAATGAAAGATATAACTAATATAATAATAAGTTTTGGAAGAATTTGAAAATTGTTAATCCCAATGGTGAGAATGCCCTAACAACAATTAGTAACTTTAATTTTCATTTCCATTTGAAAATTTTCAAAATTGAAAGTAAAAGATAACTTTATATGTTTTTTCTACCCTCTTCCTACCTTCATTGCCCGCAAAATAAAACTCCTTGTAACTCTTACCTCACTATTTGGAATTGAGTGATTCAATTTTATTTGAGTAGGTATCAATTTACACAATTCTATAAAAAACAAAAAAAATTAGAATATATTTTTTGCTGCCCGATTTGACATTGATATTGAAAAAATCTTGTAACTTTTGCATTATTGGAATGACATGAAATAAAGCTTCACATGTAGATTATGATGAGTAGCATCCATCCTAAAAATTTCATGAAAACTTTTCAAATTATGAAGTCAATAAAGCCTGCCCGAGTTCTTATAAAGCCCAAAGTGGGCTCCTTAGTCCTTTAGGGGTTAAAGCACTGATAATAAGAATACCATAGTAGAACACAATATATCATAAACCTAATAATAAAGATACTACGAAAACACAAATCTAAAAGATATTGTGCCGTCAACCACAGAAGCGTTGACCTATATTGTAAGAGTAAACGACGAAGCACCGAATGAAATAAACTTAAATAAGTGTAAATAAATGAGCCAATTTCTGACAGAAAAGTTTCAAGGCATGGACATACACACAAATACAATCCATTAATTATATAAGAATAAAGGGATGGAAATTCACCTCATAAGCCTCAGCCACTTCACGGAACTTTTCCTCCGCGGCCTCCTTGTTATCCTGATTCTTGTCAGGATGCCATTGAAGTGCAAGTCTTTTGTAAGCTTTCTTAACCTCTGCTGCCGATGCTGTATTTGATAAGCCGAGGATCTTATACCAATCCTTACGTTTGCTCAATTTCAAAGCACGCTCTGCCCTATGAAGCCCCTCCCTCAGGTCCCCGTCCTGTAAATGCCAAGTATGGTCAGTTCCTGTATAAGAAACCTAAACAGTGTATTTCTTGGGTTCCAGATGCAAGAGAACAATTGAAGGTTCCACATCTCCCCGACTGATGCACAGCCAACATTATTAATATCTACAAATGTCGTGAGACAAACTACCAAAAGTACTTTGTGCTGAAATTTCATTGGAAACTTACACAAATAGTAAAAACTGGTTACAACTTATCTGCTACTACTGAATGCTTTGAAGCTCTAAAGAAACCCTCGACCAACAAACCTGTGGGTTCTGCTGAATAGCAGCCTTGAAATCAGCCACTGCTCCTTCCCAGTCCTCCACAAGTAACTTTGCCTCCGCCCTCTGCGTTGAGAGATACATTTTGTTAGGACAATCGATGTTAAGTCCAAACTCAAATATGTCTACTGCCTTTGAGAGCTCCCTTAAAGCATACAAATATGCCGGAAAATTTCTTGCAGATACAAAACGTGGACATCTTTGATTCGACAGATTATGGCTCCATCATGATACTTAAACATACAAATACTAATCTATAAGTGCAGAATGACCTGATAGTTGGCTAAATTCTTTTTTTTAATGTCGACGGTTTATACAAATGGTCGGTACACGTAGAATCAAGCACCTGCTCTAGCGCCTCGAGCGAGGAATCATCCATTTCAAGGACGAGAGAGCAACGCGTCAGAGCATCCTTCCCGCGTCCAAGTTTCACTAGTGCCTTGCAAAGACCCATATTCAACTTGATGTTGTGAAGATCGTGGTCTGGGATGACTTCCAGAGCTGAAAGGTAGGCTTCTACTGCAGTGCGGAACTTCTTCTTTTCCAATGCTTCATCAGCCTGCAAGTTTCACAATTGTTTAATCAGTTGTGAAACTTCTTTACCACTTCATAAATTAAGATCTCAACGGAAAAGCGACGTGAGGCAGTTCCTGAGCGCTAATGAAGATACCTTTGAAACGTGCCAAGCATATTGATCCATTAAGCCCAACCGGCCATGAACTACAAATAAATGAGCAGATGTGAACAGCTTGGAGGTCATCTAAAGATGATATAGCGATGTGAAGGAAGTTTGACTTACAGCCTTGGTCTTTCTCAGCAACATTTTCATCTTAAAATACTGTTTCTTGAGCTCTCCATGCTCAGGATCCAATCGGAGACCCGACTGGTAATGCCTGCACAGGTACACAAGGCTTCCTGGGTCATTGATAGCAAAAGAAACTGTAAGAACAAAACATTTTCAGATCTGCTGAACGATAATTAACAAATACGTACAAAGTTCGAAAACCATGGAGGAAGGGAGCAGCACCTGACAGCAACGTCATGATCAGCAAGATACAGATACGCATTGCCACGGACAAGTAGAGCATCCAGGTCACTCTCATCCAATTTCAGCACACGCCCTGCCTCAGAAACTGCATCACTATATTCCTTTTTCTTGAAAGCTAATTTGGCTCTCAACAGCCGTGCCTGCAGCGAGCAATTTCAAAGTCGAAAATCGATCAGACAAGTCACCAGCAGCAATTGTTCAGAACTACTATCATAGTAAGTTAAGCGGATTCAAAAATTCACCGTGCTAAATAAAGTCTCAAGATTGTTAAATCGGCCCACTGCTATGGGTACAAGACACAAAATATTTGCAAATCACTACAGTAGCACTAGTTTCTAAGTAAAGACATGACTGGTGTAGTTGTGGCTTAATGCTATATGTATAGTAGATACCATTTATGACGCTGCATACAAGAGTTGCGAAAACAAGGAACCTACATGAGCTTTGTCTTAAAACGCATGATCTGAGTAGATATACCATTGCAGTATTCGTGCAAAAACCTTAAAATTAAACCTCAACTTTTGTCAAAATGCTAGAACAAACTGAATTCAAGTCTTCTAAACTAGTCACCACATGAAACCAACTTCGGTGTACAATGTAAGAAAAAGCCATGTCTATGAATGAAACGCACCTGAGGACACTCTGAACATATATCCAAAACTTTCTCCAGAGCCACTGCAGCCTGATCGAATTCTCCAGCATCAAATCGCGCAGTCGCCTGTTCTAGCAAAGCTCCAGCATGAGCTGACTGCTCTAGCTCCCTTTGCCCAGTTGAATGCCCAGGTTTCAGCTCCAAAACCATCTGAAAATCTTTGTTTGCGTCCTTAAAACTGCAATCCCCAAGATGTACCAGAGTTCAGAGAAACTTTCACGAGAAGTTACAGCCCTTTCGAGATCAAGATCAAAGGTACAGTCACCAGTTACAGACAGTACCAGTAACTTACCGACACATTTGACGCAAAAGCCGACCTCTATTCAGATAGCCTTGTGTAAACGTCGCGTCCACAGATAGCGCACTATCTAGATCTGCCAAAGCTTCTCGGTACTTCCGTTGCTGTAGATAGACAGCTGACCTTTTCGTAAACCCTAATGGCACTGTTGAATCCATCTCTGCAAAGGCACACAAGTCATCGAATCTGCCATATCAGTCGGTGAGTTAATTGCATTGCAAGCTAATACCACAAAAATAAGCACAAGGAGATTATTTGGGTTTACTACTCTTCCATCACCACATCCAAAAGTGGTAAAATCAGTATAATTACTACTTTGCAATTTTTCCAAAGTGTACCGATTTTACCACTTTTGGATGTGGTGAAGGTAGTATAGTAAACCCAAATAATCTACTTGTGTTAAAAGGTAGAACTCTTTCTAGTTACTGTTCTCATAAACCCTAATCTAACCGGCGTACAAGTCTCTCAGTAGTTCAGAATTGATGCTCACCGATGAATTTGCTATACTGTCTAAGCGCAATGGTATAATCTCCTTTCGATAGTGAGGCATCGCCAGCCTGTAAATAAGAAGCTGCAAATCAATGCAAACACGGAATCAGAATCCAAAATGACAAAATTCAAATTACTTCCCGTAAGCAAACCTGAGAATCCTGCTACCCTACGTTTGAGTCAGATTATACCTAACTTTCGTCTCGCCCCACCCATTGACACGTATCATCTTATGGTTAGTTGTAACCTATCGAAACGTGACGTGGAAATTGAGCCTCAATAACTAAGTGTTAAATCTGACCCAAACATTACATACATCTTCTTCACCCTTAAATGTCAGACAACTTGCAATATACTCACAAATGGAGACCTCACCAGTGATCCCAGAAATGATTTAGGCTTTTAGCTCAAGTGGCTTAAAAAACTGCTAAAACACTAAAATTTTCAAATTTAACACTGTAAAGTTCATAAGATTTTTAGCTGCATAAAATTTTGGTAGCAGTCCTTCGAAATTTAGCCAGTTTAAAGATCGCTGGACCTCACGGGTCACGTCTGACGTTCAAGGATTAAGTGAAATTCAGGTATTACTGAAAAGAACAAGCGTGACCTAAATGAGCTAACTCCAGATCAGTAAAACTTCAACAAACCAAAAGACCGTACATCCTCAGAAACTCATTCGCGGTAACAAGCCCCTGCCCGCTAAAATTCCACTGTAGATATGCTCCAAACTATAAACTTCAGATCCATGGGAAAACCGCAACAAGATGGAAGTACGAAGAGGCAAAAACAAAGTGCAAACATTCGGCACACAATGCAACAATGTGGGAGAAGTACATTACCAGCATCGGATGCAAAAACGTAGAAAACCTGGGCCAAAATTAATCCAAATACAACAATGCCGCGGTAGCAACGCATCCATTGGCTCGGCACGTACGTTTGGGAGCCAACTAAATCAACAAACCACCACCTCCTGTGCACCTCACACGTCGAATCACCTCTGGCTTCATCCTTCCTCCGCCTCATCTTCACCACTCCTCTCAATGCAACTCGTCTAAACCCTCCGCCCTTCTTCTATCTCTCAAAACTAAAACCAAAACCAAAACTAAAACTAAAACCAAAGCCAAAACTAAAACTAAAACTAAAAACACGATCCTGTAAAGAAATTCGTGCCAATCAAATTAAACTTCACTTCTATAACCGAAGTTACAGATCTCTTTCAAAAAAATTAAGAGCTCGACTGTGCGGTCGAGGGGATTAACTGGATCCACGACGTTGCGGTGATTCTAGAGTAGCGGAGGAGTTGCACTGATGTCGAGTTGGGAAAGCTTGGAGGGGAAGTCGGAGATGGTTTGGGGAGATCGGCTGAAATGCGAAGAGCGAAGATCGACGAGCGAAGAGCGAAGAGCGAAGAGCGTGGTGATGGTGAAGCGGGAGGGTGACGGCGTCGTGACAGGGGCTTGGAGCTGACGGCCAATCAGATTCAAGTGCGGTCCACGTGGCGGTGTGGCGTTGGGTGAGCTGAAGTCAGGGGATTCGTAAGAGGTGCAAGCTGCAAAGAGCGGCATCATAATTCGTACACGGTGGAGTCTGCACGACTCGTGAGCGGTGAGCCAAGATTTGGTGAGCAGTAACCAATTTTTGAGCTCAAATGCAATGAAAAGCAATGAAAGAATTGAAAAAATTGTAAGTTTTTCAAAATATCAAAGTTCAAAATGCACATTAGGGTCTTACGTGCACAGTTAATTGTTGTTGAAATTGACTATTTTGACAAAAAAACTAAGGTCAAAGCTCCTGGCTTGTAGATTTTTGATCATGATATAGCATTCCTTGGTGGAATCTCCAACAAATGCTCCTTCTCACCCAATTAGACCAATAAATATTGCTGAAATAGTTACTGGGTATTAACCCTTAAGCACACAGCTCATGTTTTTGCATAGGGGCTAGATTGGGGGGTTTAATGTGCATCATACCTTAAAAAATAGCATCCACAAAAAATGACCGCATGGATGGATAGAAGACTATCTTTTTGCCAATGGGGACCCATCCTCAACCCTTTTCACCGTACCAATCAAAAGTACAAATGCAATCTATTTCTAATTCACTACGATAGTATACTGTCTGCTGGGGCGCTCAAGTGTTAAATATTAACACCTTTGTTTTTTAAAATGCATGATTATTTTATTTAGTACAAGACTTTGAATATTGCAAGATTGCTTCACACTAATTTGGGTGAATTTTGTTTAATTGTTAAGAAAAAGCGACATGTTTCTTGTCCTTGTTTTCCAAATAGGATTTTAACCACAATCTTTTGTTACTTGTCAGATTACAATTTTAGTGGCAAAACTTCCATAAATGTGGCATCCTTTCTGGGCTTTTCAATTGCGCGACATGCTATAAAATATCCATGAAAATATGGTCAGTACTTGAGTCACACTTGCTGAGATAGTATTTAAATAATGTAACCTCAAGTATATTGAATTACATTGGTACGCCTTACAAATTCACTTGCCTCTTGGATTTGTGCAAGTTAGTATTCTTAATGCACGGCAGAGGAATTGAATTAACATGTTGAACAAATTGAAAAGATAAATTGATATCGGTGTTTGAGCAGTTGTTGATTTGAATTGAATTACAATTAGAGAATTAGAGAAATTCTTTGTTGTTGTCATTAATCTTTTTACAAAACAAAATTTGAAACTTATTATCCAAATTCTCTTTTGAATTACTTTTTCATTTATTATTGACAATTAAATAGTAAACTTAGTTGCAATGGATCTAAATCGCAATACTTGCAATTCGATTATCTTTTATTTTCTATTTCAAAGATTTTATTTGTGAAGCTTGCTCCTTGAGGAAAACCTCAAGCTACAAAAAAATACTATGGGGTTTGACATGCTTGTAATATTCATTTTGTGAGGTATTATTAGAAAAAAATGTTGAGAATACCAGTCATTTTAATGTCACTTAATCAGCATGTAATAATGATACAAAAATTAGATGGGTTATAAGTACATTCCTCATAGGCCAAGGGATAGTGCACAATTTGAGTTGGATAAATATTGTTTGTCCCTTTCATATAAAAATGTGGTGGAGGTGTAGTTTAATTTGTAACGGTTGTTACACTCTCCAAATTTTATTTTTGGCCACCTCAAGGAACAAAAAAATTTGATAAAATAGGTCTCCAACTTTAAAATTCATGATTATTTCAAAATAAAAGTTCAAAACCATAAAACAACTTGGATTAGTTAAATGCCACTTGTTTTTTCTTTCAAAGATAACTTGTTGAACAAATGTTTTAAAAAGTTTAACACCTCCAAAAAAAAATAGAACCAACTCCTAGAAACTGAAGACAATAATTTTTGAAACACTCCAATTTTATCAAAATCATGATAACATATATATTTTAAGCTATGTGCAACAAAAAGAAATCCAGTCCACATATTGTTTTATACTTTTGTCCAATCAAGTATTCAAATTCAAATTTGAATCTACATGACATTCAAAATTTCAATAAACCACGTATATATACATTTGTATATTAATGTAGATACATTTTGATTTATTTTTGTGACAATATATAAAAATAAGGCATGGTGAGCTTCTTTTAAATTTTTGAAATATGGTGCATTGGTGCAACATATTTTTATTTTTAGAATTCTCAAACTCAACAAATTCACGTGATGCTGTTGTATGCAACTTAAAAAAATATCACATACAATAACAAACTACGCAATTCTGAAGACTATTCACAATCAGAAATAAGTTTGGTTTATTCATGAATCAAAGCAAAAAAAAAAAAGATAATAGAAAGGTTTTCTACATAGCTTTAAGTGGCTAAAGTATCTATACTATAAGTCCAAAAACCAAATGCCTTTGGGCAAACCATTTCCTTGTTACAAAGATTATAAATTTAGAAAAAGATATCAAATACAAAAAAGAACAATAGTCAGAAAAGATAAGCTGTACCACTGCTAAGGTAGGCGTGCCCATAAGCGTGGAGATAAGGGTTTTGGAGTAGGTAAAATTGACTAACTTTGAAAAACATACTGTAAGTTAGGAAGTGGAAACCAAAAATATTGGCATCAATTTCAAGGTTTCAACTGCAAGTATATGTTCACAAAGATTTTTTAGAGTCCAAAATCATTGAAATTGTAAGAACCATGTGTAAGAGATGCTAAAAGTAAGGCTTGTTGGTTCTTAACCTCTAAAGGACCAAGGGCCTTTTTGGGGGACAAATGCAATTTTTGGGCATGTACTTATGGCTAAACTACTTTGTGTGATTTTCTGAAATTTTTATTAGAGGTGAGGAATTCAAAGATCTATGTGGGAATATAAAAAATCTTCATTCCGACATTTATTGAAGAAGTTAAAAATGAATAGCTAAAAAACAAGGGACTCCAGGCAGCCCAAAAACTTCTGTAAAAATTGCATTTTTTTCAAATAAAAATCTGAAATAGGTTCTTTAGACTTATATAGACATGGGTAGCTTTGAATCATTCAATTCCAATAGATGAGATGAAAGTTATGAGAAGTTTTAGTTTGCGGGTAGGTGTGGTTTCTCTTGAAATCACACCTACCTGCAAACTAAAACTTCTCACAATTTTCATCTCATTTATCAAAATTGAATGATTCTAAGCTAGCCATGTCTATACAAGTCTGAAGAACCTATTTCGAATTTTTATTTGAAAAAAATGCAATTTTTACAAAAGTTTTTGGGCTGCCTAGAGTCCCCTATTTTTCGGTTATTCATTTTTAACTTCTTCAATAACTGTTGGAATGAAGATTTTTATGTATACTCACGTAGATTTTTGAATTCCTCACCTTCAATAAAAGTTTCAGAAAATCACACATAGTAGTTTAGCCATAGGTACATGCCCAAAATTCCATTTGTTCCCTGAAGGGACAATGGGCCTTTAGGGGTTAAATAGTGAGATGGGTACTCAAAACAGTCATGCTAATCACCCACAACCATCACTTCATCACCTATAACCATCTTTTCATCACCCACAACTATTTGTTTTTTTATTAATTAGCCCTGCCACTGTCAGATGATGGCCATGGGACACAACGCTTATGGATGCACCTTACTTCATTTAATGTAACAAATTCTCATTTTAAAAGGCTTGTTCACTCATACACCAAAATATGAGATTTTTACATAGAAAAAAGTTGTTTGATGTTGAAAGGGCTGATGTCATCAAGGCCCCCATCATAGAATCTACTTGCTAAGTACATGTTGGTGCGGTCCGTAGGATGGAAAGGGTCCCAAAACAAATAACTAGATCTATTTGTGCAAAGGTTAGATGTTGGCAAGCATCCCAGTTGTCCATTGTAAGGACCAGTTCCACAGCACCCAACGTTTGAAAACACAAACCCTGCCGAGCATCATTGACAGCACTATTTTCTTGTTAGCTCCAATGCAAGTATTTGTCTTCCAAACACACATTAAAAAAAGGCATTGCTAAATTCACCACATTGCCCCATGTTTAGAATTTTCATAAAAGTAAAATAAAAAGGGAAAATTTTCATTTTTGTTGAATGATTGTTTAGTTATGGTGGCATATAATAGCTTGTAGTTAATGGAGATTCTTGATGAAGAATGAAACAAAACATAAGGATAATGCTATTTTGTGAGCATAAATTGGTGAGCCTATGAGCGGTGAGCCAATATTTTGTGAACAAGAACCAATTTTGAGCTCAAAATCAATGAAAAAACTGAAAAACAACAAGTATTTCAAGAGATGAATGTTTATAATGCACAATAATAAGACCCTTTGTACACATTTATAGGTGAATTTTTATTATTTTGATAGAAAATCACTGCTCACTACTCATGGATCCCTATTCATAATTTAGCATTCCACCAAAACATCCATGTGTACTCCAACACTTCCCCCAATGATATCCCAAAGCTATTGCTTAACATAGTAAGAGCACATGTTATGGAGTGTGTTTTTAAAACCATGTTTTAACAAATTTAGAAAATAGAATAGATACTCCTTGCACAATGTCCCATACAAAGACATCAAAGTATTATTAAATTTTGACTTTGTGTAATTCTAATTGTAATATTCAACAGCCATTGTTGGGCTTAAAACAAGAGCCATTTTACATTGGAACCAAATTGTTGGTTCAATTCAAGAACTGGTTGTTTAAAAGTGGGTCATAAATTGAACTCAAGGGCTCTTTAATAGAACCTGACCAAAATTATATCAACCTAGATTGCAAATTGGACCAACTCCAAATTGGGCTTTGTGCTCTTATATAACGTGGATTTGAGTTGATAAAGAGATACTTTTGAAACAACAAGTTGTCATTTTATGCTAATTTACTATAAAAGATAAGGCACTTTTGAAACATCGATTTTTATTTTATTCTTATGTCAATTTTGCTATTGTGGTATGGCGTCCATAGGAGTGAAGGGAGTGGTGATGGAGGAACTTACCATATAATGTTGGACTTATTATGAATTGTGACACAGCCCGATAACCGTCCCCGTAAACAAGCATTGCATTGGGGAGAGCGGAATTAAGCTGGGCCAACATGGGCCTCACAGCAGCATTGAACCCACGACAATAGCTGTTCACTATTTCTATGCAATGGCCCTTAGTGTTTTGCGTCACCAACTGGGATGGTATGCAACCCAAAGGCCCCACGGCAAACACCACAATCTTTCTTGCTCCCAAGTTGTACAATGTCTGCACTCCGGTGATACCACCATAACACCAATATTATTTTGAAGATTATTTTGTGAATATTGAATACTTATTTAGTAGTCTTTCACCATTGTTGATCATTATGCACTTGGTTCTCATATGATTGGAAAGACATTAATAACCATGGTAATAATGATAATGATAATGTGTAGGGTAAGGGCCTTAGGCAAGGGCATTCTCACATTTAAGTCATCACAAACAAGGACAGAGCTCAAGTGACTAATGAGCCAAATGTGATCATATTGACCACGGTTGAGGCCTTTATCTTGCAAAAGCTTTGCTTGAAGAAAATACCATCACAATGTCCTTTCAACTAGTAGGAGTGACATTACGCAATTTTGTTGTTACTTTCAAAAGTATAAGGGCAACCAAAAATGCAAGGGATTTTGTTCAAACAACGTTTATGATTATGATAACAAAAATAATAATGACAACAATGAGGACAATCTCAAAACAATCATTAAAATAAATTTTGGTCTACAAAGATAAAAGGGTCAGGGATTAGTTGTAGAAATAACAAAAACTTACCAAAATCTTTGAGAAAAAATCCAAAAATCAAGTGTGTTTGTGCAAAACAATCTCAACCCACAATACCCGTGGTCTAGTTCCAATACACCAAACTTGATGTTTTTTTGTTTTGTTATTGTTCTTATTGTTTTTCATACTCAAAGCTAGAGGTTTCTTTGCTAAAATCAAGAGGATAGAATATTATATTTTTGTTGAACGTTTTGAAGATTCAATAAATTAGTCAAGAATGATGAGGATTGGGAATTTCACAAGTTTTAAACAACTAAAAAGAAATTGATGAGAAGAGCATCAATAGGTTGGATAAAGACTTTCAAACTCGTAAAGTCATGCAAAAAATCAAGTGAGCCATTCTTTATTGCTTGCTTTATCTCTTACTACATGGACTCACTAGCACCTTGATTTTTCTACAACGATCACGTTAAATCCACCTCAATTTTTTCTTATTTAAAAATCAAATAATAAAAAAATCTATGTTTATCGAAATCAAGAATTGTAACCTTAGAGACCTGAATGTCCTAAAATAGTTGCTTTCAATAGTCATCTTACGTTTCTCAATGACAAGAGTATGTAAGGTAGGCGCACCCATAAACAAGGAAATAAGGGTTTTGGAGTAGGTAAAACAATTGACTAACTTTGAAAAAAAATACCGTAAATTAGGAAATGGAAATCAAAAATATTGGCATCAATTTCAAAGTTCCAACTGCAAGCATTTGTTCACAAAGATATTTCAAAGTCCAAAATCACTGAAATTGTAGGAACCATGTGTAAGAGATGCTAATCACAAGGCTTGTTGGTCTTAAATAATGAGATGGGTACTCAAAACCTCATGCTAGTCACCCACAATCATCATTTCATCACCCATAGCCATCACTCATTCACTCACAACCATGTGTTTTTTTATTGATTAGCCCTGCCACTGTCAGGTGACGGGCATGGGGACGCAACGCTTATGGATGCTACTACCTTATAGGTAGGTAGACGTTCATCTAAATATTAGTTTGTAAAGTGAAGGTTTTTATTTTCATATTGAAAACTTATAGGTATAGACTTATATTCAGGATTTTAGCAAACTGTTATGTCAAGGTAACTAGTGGAGGTCCATGACAATGTGTCAATATTTCTTTGGTTGTCAAAAAGAGGGAATTAACTTTCATCTAATAACATTGAGTTCAATGTGAGGCCTCTCATAAACCAAGTGGTACATTCTTAAACACTCTTAATCCCTGAGCGCCCAGAGTTATTATAGGATTTAGAAGAAAATAGAGGGTTTAATGGCCACCACAGCTTGGAAAATTACATCTAGAAAAAGTGACCGCAAGATTTGAAAGAGGACTACCTTCTCTACTAATGGGGACTAGCCATGACTATTTTCACTATACAAATTAAGAGAAAAAGTGAGATAAAATTGTGGGCCCCAACAACAGGATCCTCTCGCTGGAGCGCTTAAGGGTTAATCATGGAGCAAACTTTAAAATCATGGCCTATATCCTTCTCAAGTCTTGTTGCTTGGCCTTAAAAGCATATTTTAACAAAACCATTAATGGAACCCATTTTGTACAAATAGGAGTCACTTGTTGGATAAAAAAATTTATGTTGATTTTCATTAAACAGCTAAGGTAACTTTACATTATGATCTTCTTCATTTTAGACCCAAATATGATGGAAAAAAACCCAACCATGCATATAAGTTATATCCCATATTATAAGATAATATTCCAATGAACTTCCAAAATACCATCTTTTGCCACTCCAATAGCTAAGCATGCTATAGTCTATCTTACAACAAGGCTTGGCTTTCCTATTACCAAGATATTTATGAATTCCATGTTCTATTAAATTAAGAATTATTTCTTTCATTTTGAAATCAATGATAACATGTCTAAGGTTCTATAAAGTGTCACATGTAAAACTTGGGTGATATGGTCCCAAATTTTTGAAATGCATTCAACAAGGATTGTTCTCTCTTCTTGGACTTCACTCAACATTGTTCTTACTTTGACATCTTTTTGCAGCAAGGTAAAATATTTCCCTATTTTATAAATGAAGGTAAAAGCAAAAATTTGCCCTTTTTTTTGTTTTTGAAGTTGGTCAATTTTGGTCTCTTCCGGGGTTCTTCCGGGGTTCTTTAGACTAAATTAGAGTCTTTAAACTCAAGATTCCCATATCCAATCTCTAAGTGAAAAACTTTTAAATTCTTCAAATTTATGGCATGTGAAAAAATAGAACTTTTCCACCCTAGCCCAACAAACAAGGTGTCACAGAGGCTATTAGTGTGCTCCAATTCAAATCACACGCTTTTGAACCCATGGTACTGTACCTATGATATTGTACTTTGAAGATCAATCAATTAACCTGTAAAGGACCTTTGTCTGTTTAACGGACAAATGGGATTTTGGGCAGGTACTTACGGCCTCAATTTTTGTCCTGATTTTTTGAAACTTAAAAAAAAAAATAGAAAAACACATTAGCTTTTGGGGAACTTAATTTTTATTCCTATCATTGTCAAGGAGCAAAAGTTATGTCCAAATAAGCACAAATTTGGGGACTATAGGCAGCAAAAAAAATTCCTATAAAAACTTGAAGAAAAAAAATCCGTTTTTTTTTTCTCATAGATTATATCTTTGTCTACATTTGAAGCTTTGATTCATTCCATTTGGACTAGTAATGAGAATGTTATGGACAATCTTGTTTTTTGGGCAATTCAAGCATCTTCTTGAAAAATTAACTTATAAACTTCATTTTTGAATGCAAGTATAACATTTTTTCAAAAAAAATGTATGAAAGTGTGAAATTTTCTTTCTAGAACAATCTCACCATTGGGATTATTGCGTTTCAATTCCATTGCAAGGTTATTAGCAATTTAAGTTTTTGTTCAATCTCATACCTTCTTCTACCTAATGTTTTTTTTAAAGAATGAGAATTAACTAATTTTTGTTAAAAAAAATTCCCAAGATTACCAACTCAACTTCTCACCATGCAAAATTAGAATTCCAAACTCTGTGGTGCAAAAATTTTAAGTCAAAAAATTTCAAAGTCAAATAATCTACTTAGGCAGAGTGCAAAAAAAGCTGCTTTTTACATTTTAAACACAAATATCTTCCAATTTATGCGGTCAAAGTTATTGAGTTTTGTATGACACACTCCCATACTAGTCTAGTACAAGATCCCACGGTCAAATATGCAAAAAGATGAATTTTCAAACCTTTTTACTCTTTGCCATAGAAGTGGCAGTTTTGAGTGTCTTTTGACAAAATAAAGGCCATGGTCCTTTAGGGGTTAAGGGAAAATTCTATGGATACCCTTGAAGTTTGCCATATTTGTATAGATATCCTTGGTTTTTCAGAATTTGCACAAATATTTTTGAACCATAATTTTCAAGCATCTGTTTTGTTATGCATGCCACTTCCTTCATGATCAATGTTAAAGCAAGAAGTACAATAGAACATAAAAGAAGCAGAGTACACACAAGAAAAAAAGAAGTGGCATACAAAGTAGAACAAACGCCTGAAAATTATGGTCCAAAAATATTTGTGCAAATTCTGAAAAACCAAAGATATCTATACAAATATGGCAAACTTCAAGAATATTCATGAAATTTTCTTATTAATCAATTAATGAAGACCAATGAGATGGTGTGTTCTAGGCACTAGTCACTACCCACCCAAAGCCCCTGCTTACCATGAGCTGCGTTCTGAAGGTGGAGATGAGCAAATTCTGGTATTGCAGTGGTGTGTATTGCTGGGATGTAGCGGAGTTTTTGAGCAGGTAATTGTTGATGTAGTCATTGCTTCCAAATACCACCACATACAAGGCGTCTTTTAGTAACTTGGATGCTCTTGGTCCTCCAATCAAAGTGTTGATCTCTGCTACTGTCTTCCGGAAATATCCCAGTTGGTTGTTGAACGACAATCTCTGAATCTGAAGAAGAATGTTTTCTGTTAAAAACCACTGGAACTAATAAGTTACTATGCATGACACTTATAACCAACAACTCCTGAGTTTGAGCTTCTACTTTACTGCTCCGTCAAAAAATAAAGCTATAAAATATCTAAGATCACCAAGATGAAGAATAGGTTTTGTTCTTAACATCATATTAGGTAAAGTGGAAAAAAAGGTATAATTTGGGACTTTCAGACTTGCCTTCAAAAGATTGAGGTGATCACCTCAAACCGAGCTCAAAGTTTTTTTTTGCAAACGTGTCCTCACCTGAGAGGAGGGATTTGCAAGGGAAAAAATCTTAGTGGCTCAGACTGAATCTAATACCTTCAAATTTAACTTTTTGGGTTTGGGGGAGAAAACAAAGTAGGACACCTTTTTTCCCAATTTACGTAATATGGCGTTTCTTCTTTACCGGTGGAATTTCTTTTGAGCTATTGGGTGTATGTGTTGTGCTTTCGTATTTTTTATTACAACAATTTAGTTTATGATAAGTGTCATACACTTTAGAATAGATGAGGATCCATCAGATTTGGCCTTGTAGTTAAGATCTCATGGTTTTAAAATGCTCTTTGTGTTTAATGATCTTTCATAAAATGCAATGCATTTGGGGTTACACTTTTATATTAGCAAAATTGATGAAGGATGTTGTAGGTGTTGGTCATATAGATGAAGTTAATGTTCACAAGTCAAAAACCTTCACAACTTTGTAACGTTTGAATCAAAATTGCAGCTCATATGGCCTCAATAATAGCCTTAACAAATGACCTCAAGCTGTGTGATAAAAAGATTATTAAGGGTTATTAAATGTTCATGTGAATAGACCTTGAGGCCACAACTTCAAAGCCTTGAATATTTTAGAACAAAAGGAGTGAAGAAGGAGAGTCTTGACAGCCATTGAATTTTTGGAAATAATAATTATACAAATGTCGATATAATATTTTTTGAATGAATTTGACATTGACTGCAAGGCCAAAAATTAACTATTCATGCTTGGTAGACCCAATTTTTGAAGTTTGGAGCATGTTGACCTTATTTTTGGTGTAAAAAATATTTTTCAAAATTTCAACCTTGGCCCTTAAAATCGATTTCAAAGTAAAAAAATCGAATACCGAGACAGAAGGATTGGGACCTTATTGGACTTGAAAACAGGTCAACCCTCAGTGCATAGTGGATTACAATGATAGACAGTCTTAAAAACAAAACGAAAGAGCAAAAAAATCCTACACAAGCCACTCAAAAGGAGCAAAAAAAAGTCTTACATAATTACTTCCGGTGGAGTCCAGGATACCCCCTGCACCAGAGGCATAGTTCACCCCATTGAGGAGCACAATACCGTGCGTACTGGGATTCAGGTAAGCCTGTGGAATGGGAGCTCCCAGCTTCTCAACTGCAACAAACAATCAAACTTCTTTCTAGCCATATGAATGCTCTCCATATATCTCCGTTGTGGGAGAGTTTTAGTAGAAATACGTAACCCCCTCACTGCCCAAAGTGACAAAATACGTCCACTTTTCAATGAATTTTGAGAAACTCGGGGTGGTGATTTACACAAACTTTAACAAACTACATTTTAAATTCCGAACATGCAACATAGCCCTTCAAGAGTAAATTAATTTTGTAAAAATGAAGAGTTGGAAGAGAAAGTCAAACTATGGTCTTTTTTATGAGACAAACTTGGAGTTGAAAAAGACTATTTGTTTGAAATCTAATGTGATACTGACTTACACTCCCGTGTTCCAACTCTACAAGTTTTATTTCAATTCCAAATCTCCCAAAAAGTGCTGCCATGTACGGCAACCAAGACTTGGAACTCGGGATGTAGTGTGAAGCGCCAAGTCCCAACTTATGGTCAAGTCCCAACTTTTGACTTTACACCAATCACGTTCTTAAATTTCATAAATTTCAGTGGAACGTGAGACATGGGACGTAGTGCACGTGAACCGCCTTGAGTGTGAATTGCAAAATCTCAACTTTTGACTCCTAACCAATGGAAGTTTGAGATTTCAGTGGGAACGTATCAATAAACCGCCCCTAAATCAATAAGAAGAAAAAGAAAAAGATGAGCAGGGGAGATTGGAAATGTAAGAAAACCAAGACTAATTAAGTTAAGCCACTTACAAAGGATGTCGGCGACAGTGCGGCCATTGCTGAAGCGTCCAGTGGGGAGGCCAGTGCCGTAGTCAATACCATTGGGGTACAGATTGGCCTTTGCCAGAGACAAGGGCAAGTAGTTGTTGTTGCCCACGTCCACCAGCGAGTCTCCTAGGACGAAACACGCCGGCGTCACACCAGCCTCGGCAACATCAAACACTAGTAAGCTTAGTAGTAAGCTTAGAAGTGCACTCAACAGCAGCAGCTCCATATTGGATCTCTGGACTCCCAACCGAATCCTGCACAACAAACCAATATATTTCATATGATTAAATTTTTACAGTTTCGAAATCTCTAACAGCTGGGCTGATTTTGGAACGTTGCTGAGTTTGTTGGTGACAAAGATTTAGAGCCGGGTTTAATTATGCCTGAGTGATAGTGCTAGTAAGTTAGAGCTCTCTTGAGTTGGCTCAAGCTAAAGTGCACAACAGCATCACGTGTTTGCAGAAATTAAGTAGCAGAGAGCTGGACCAACGGAGAGCTGGAATGCTGGACTTGTAGAGTGCTAGAGCAATTATAGCGCTTTCTTCTAGTGCTGTCGTCGAGGGTCCAGTGTAGTTGCAGAGAGCTAGAGTTGCAGAGTGCTAGAGCCATGGCGCTGTCTTCCTATACAATTGCAGAGAGCTGAAACACCATATTAGGTAAATTGGGAAAAAACAAAGCCTGGACCATTTTGTACTCCACCTTAATCCCACATCAATAAATGTAGGCATTATTTTTGCTCAAAAGTTGTAATCATCAAAGTTCTTGGAGGCAATCACCAAGACTTCACCATTGTACTATACAAGAAAATGCACGCTCATTTTTTTGTGGTATGCTAATATATACATAATGGCACAAATAGTGAAAGTCCCAGAATGTACTGTTTTTCCCAATTTACCTAATATGGTCCAGCCTGGAAGAACGGAATTTGCCGAGAGCTAGAGCAATGGACCTGGCAGAGAGCTGGAACAATGGCGTCGCCTTCCAGTGGAGTTGCAAAGAGTTGGAACAATGAAGTTGTGGAGAGCTAGAATGGTGGAGTTGTTGCTTGTTTGTTTCTTGTGTGAGTTTTTCGCAGATTTAAATCAAATAGCTCAAACTTGCCTGCATGGACATTAAATTTTTAATGAGGTACGAGGAGCTGAGAGCATCCATGTTAGGGCTGATTTGCACCTCTGGAGAGGTACAAATTTCAAAACATTTTTTGCTATATCTTCTTTACAGAACAAATGGAAGATTTCGTTTCACTTTATTTGGAATTACTTATGCTAACTCTCTAACTCTAACTCCTAAATTCTTGTGCTATTCCTACATTCTTCTGCCAATGAGAAAGAATATAATGTCAAAGTTCATTCAAAACGTCAATTTTCAAAACAGCTCAATCTCAAAAGAGGTCAGCTCTTGTAAGACCTATAGGAGCATCTCTAGTAAGTTCTAAAAGAGAGGATCTCCCAACGAAAAGCACACTCATACATACCCCCACTCCAGCATGTTGGTGAAAAACACCGGAAAGAGTAACGTCCACCTAAGCAATCTGCACTCACAAATAGTGTTCCCAAGTGTGGCTAGATTTAGCAAAACCTTCACGACTACAGGGCTACTTAAGATGTGAAACTACAATGTTGAACTTGTTTTTTTAGCAAATATAACAGTGTTTTTAGCCACTTGAGCTCACAGTGAATATCACATCTGGGAACAACGCTTACTAGTAACCCGATTCAAGTGGCAAAACATCGTGAAATTCAAATTAAAGAACGTGACTAGGGTGTTGATATTGCATACCAGGAAACTAGTTTAGAAAGCTAATAACCCAGTTGCTGGAGCTCCGGAGAAGCGTGAGAATGCGGTAGACAAATTGAGCTTTGTGGAACAGGGACTCGCCCTTATTGGAAACCTTCTTAGGGTGAAGGATGATAATTAGACGACTTTCATTATCAAGGTTTAACCCCTGAACGGCTCAAAAGTCCTTTGCGGCCATATGTATGGCCGTGTGTACATAAGTATTTGAGTTGCTTTAAGAGCTTTTCAAAAAAAATTATGCACCCACCATCATACAATCTTTTAATATGTATGATTGTAACACTTAATTTCCAACTTCTGAATATTGGTTGCGACTGTGTTTGGTACCGTAGCTCCGGAGCCCAAGGGCGCTTCAGGGGTTAAACATCAATTATGGTACATTTTGGTACATTTTGGTACATTGGCGCACGACTTCAGAACACCAAATTTGTAAAACAATGTACAAAACCCAAAAATCTACAAAACCCGAGAACCTCAAAACTCGAAAATTACAAACTCAAGCTTTGTAGATTAGGGGTTTCAAACTATGACAAGCGGGATTTCTAAAGTCACTCATGTGGTTTCAATTTATTTTTAGTTTACGGCATTTGGTTGACCCAAGCATCTATCATGATTCAAAGTTAAAGCCCCCTTGTTTGTATCATTTCAAGTAATTATGTAGACATCTAATACATATGGGTCGATATGCCAACTCCAAACTTGCTTATGCAAGGAACCTAGACATCAAATACACCTTGATTGAAGTTGCAGCCAATTTTATTTTTTGGTATTCACAGCTTCTTTTTTCTTTTACGGATTTTGAGGTAGGGTTTGGGGTTCTTAAGATTGTGATTATGTGGTAGGTAGCAAATCTTGTTGGTTGAGGAGCACAAGGGGACAATTAGGCTCAAATGCTTAGCTTGAAAAGGACAATATGGGCAAAAGAACACTTTGCTTGCAGAAACTAGAGGCAACCATGTAAGTATCTGTATATGGCTTTAATCAAAAAATTGCAGGTGGTTATTTTGCCACACCATACAAGCATTAATACGATTTGATATAAGTGTTTACAAAAAAAAATGTTTATCTCCAATACAAACATATAAATATCAAAACTTGAAACCCCAGGTTCACGTTTTAGGTTAACTAGAATGCTATGCACATGTTTAGTGTTGTGTTTCTCTTAATTTGACTTTTCACCCTTCTCTTTTTGTGCCTTCAGTTTTCCCTCCCCCCTCTCCCCTCTTTTTGAATTCAAAATTTTAATGATTGAAATACACCCAATGCTTGACACCCAACACTTTATAACAAAGAATGCTGAACTTTTGGTGTTAACCCCTAAAAGCCCACTTGTCCCTTTGGGGACAAAATGGATTTTGGGCAGCTCACTACAAGTGGATTTTTCTTCATTTTTCTTTGAAAATCTCACACTTGATGTATCCAAGGAGTAGCTTCAAGGTCCAACAATTTTCATAACCTTTGACTACATGGTTCAAAAGTTATTGCATGATATGTTGTTTTCTTTAACTCTAGGCAGCCTGGGCAGTTCAAAAAACTTTTTTAAATTTTGATTTTTTTTGAAGTTTTTTTGAAATTGGTTCTTTAGACTTATGTGTACTTGGGAAGCTTTGAACCATTCAATTTTGATTGATGATATGAAAGTTATGAGACATTTTAGTTTGTGGGTAGGTATGGCTCCATACCTACTCCCAAGTACACATAAGTCTAAAGAACCAATTTCAAAAAAAACTCAAAAGAAATTAATTTTAAAAAAAGTTTTTTGAGCTGCCTAGGCTGCCTGGAGTTAAAAAAAACAATATATCATGCAATAACTTTTGAACCATGTAGTCAAAGGTTATGAAAATTGTTGAACCTTGAAGCTACTCCTTGAATGTATCAAATGTGAAATTTTCAAAGAAAAACAACGAAACACCCACTTGTAGCGAGAGCTGCCCAAAATCACTATTTTGCCACAAAACAGTGCTTGGGCCTTTAGGGGTTGATAGAAAATTATTTTATGTGAGAGACAGACACTTGAGGCTCTATGATAGAGAATTTGTGAGTTTTCGAGGTTTCAACGAAATTGATGTTTGTTTTTAGTTGACAAGGATAGTGAAGGACTGGGTAATAGAGCCAACTGGGATTTTATAGAAACTTTCAAAATTTGTAAGAAAATTAAAGGCAAAGTCAAGAGAAATGATGAATTAAGTCTGCATCTGTCTGTTTCCACCACGGGCATAGGTACTTGGAATCGCGACCCTTTTCAGGGGAGTCTCGTGAGTTTAGGTACCTTATCTGCCATTTTTCCGAGGACATCGAACTCAAGTGGGCGGCGCTCATTTTCATTATATTTTTTGGTTTATATGTTTAGTGAATTGCTAAAGCGACACCGCCATATTAGAGGTTTCAGATATGTCGTTCAGAGGCAATTTTGTACACGTGAATGAAATTGGTGGATAAGTTAGCCAAGTCATCGTTCATGTCCTCGCGATCACCCATTCAAATATCTAAATTATAATGGACTACTCACCACCTTTCAAATTTGTCCACAATCACTAATTCCGTACGGATCCCTTGAATTCCATCATCATTGTTTCTAATCTGGAACCCTTCATCCTCACAATTGTCCACTTCTAATCAAGATCTCTTTAGCTCCACCATTGTCGCTTCTTGTGCATTGTGATTCCTTGAATGACCTTGACCTCGCAATCAACTCTACATCCAAACTGTCTAGAGGTGTAAAGCGAGAGCCAGAGGCATGGAGCTAGAGCCAAGAAGCGGGCAACAACACACAGGCTTGGGCATAGGCACGGGCGCGGGAGCGATAGGACACAATCAGGGCGCGGGAGCACCAGGAATACAATTGGAGCTAGTGGGAGAGGCAAGGAGGGAGAGGCTTCATGTAGTTCATGCATGAACAACCATGAGGACCTCTTGGAGGTCCTCATGGCTTGTTCACTTTTGTGACTTCACGTTCACCATGAATGAAAACTTGTTCACAACCATTTGTTCACCGTTTTTTTGAGATATTTGAAACCCCTATTGTTGACACTACAACATCCCAAGGTTTGTCGTGAGCATGTAAGGTAGGCGCACCCATAAGCAAGGAAATAAGGGTTTTGGAGTAGGTAAACCAATTTACTAACTTTGAAAAATATCTTGTAAGTTAGGATGTGGAAACCAAAAATATTGGCATCAATTTCAAGGTTTCAACTGCAAGCATTGTTCACAAAGATTTTCCAAAGTCCAAAATCACTGAAATTGTAAGAACCATGTGTAAGAGATGCTAAAAACAAGGCTTGTTGATTCTTAAATAATGAGATGGGTACTCAAAACCTCATGCTAGTCACCCACAACCATCACTTCATCACCCATAACCATTACTCAATCACCCACAACCATTTGTTTTTTTATTGATTAACCTTGCTACTGTCACGTGACGGCCATGGGGACACAGCGCTTATGGATGCTACTACCTTACATAGAGAGTTTAATGCTCAAATTCTTGATGTGAACTTTAAAAGAGTAATTCACTTCTATTATCCTAGGGCTATATAACACGACATTCATTAAATTGAGAAAAACAGTACTTTTTGGGACTTCTGAAGGTTTAAGATGATCACTTTAAACCGAGTCTAGCGTTTTTTTGGTACACGTGCCCTCACCTGAGATGAGGAATTTGCGAGGGAAAAAATCTTAGTGTCTCAGATTGAATTTGATACCTTCAAATTTGGTTTAAGGTGACATTTTTGGATTTAGGTGAAGTACAACTTGGGAATTGCATTTTCCCAATTTAATGAATATTGTGTTATTCAATATTTTCAATTTGCAATTGAAAATATACAACTTTGGAATTACATAAAATAAGATTTTATTAAACAAAATATCAATAGTTCTCTATAGGTTTAATAAAAAAATTGTGTTTATTCTTCTTTCTTGCAAGGAAGATCTACATTTTAGATATAAATCTACAAGAGCTCGTCTTGAAGGGTGTGTTTACAAAAACTCAAATGCATTTGGTTCTAAGCTCCCCTATAGGATGTTGCCTACCAAAAGTGTTGGATGTATTCATACAAGGACCATTTAGTAAGTGAAGAAATGATTTCATGACAAATGTCAAAAATTGTAGTTGACTGGTAATATGTTTGTGACTTTGGCTTAAAATTTACAGCTCCAACGGGATTCATGTGCTACCCATATACTCCATTCATATACAACACAAGAGCGTATGCAATACAGCAACATCCTTTAGGGGCTAACAAAACATTGCCAGCAACAACAAAGTTTTTACTGACACGTAAATGCATCAATACAAGCTACATCTTCAATGAAGTGAAAAAAAATCGAGTAACATTTATTGTAACTTGAAACCCGCGCCTTAATCAGTAAATCCCGATTCAATCAAAAAGTTCATAGCTTTGTGATCCACTTATGTCATTACAGAAAACAGTTCACGACTGCAAATGCCTTCGATATAAATCATAAGTGGCTTTCTAGAGTAAAGAATGAAAGCAGAAATGGATTATTTATAAAAAAAAATCTCTCTCTCTCTCCTAGATCAAGTAATTCTGCAACAGCTGAAGCGTTACCAGATAATACAAACCTACAAACAAGTTAGAGTATCAAGGCTTGGCAGCAAGTTGCTGGATGTTGACCGGCTCGATGATGTCCGTGCCCCCGGTGAAGAAAGAGTCTGACAGAAGTCCATTGCTTTTGTCCGTGGGGTGGAAGGGATCCCAGAACAAGTAGAGCTCTCTGTTGGGGCATGGCTTCAGTCCTGTGATACAAGGGAGGGCGCCGTTGTAAGGTCCTGCACCACAGCACCCCTTGTTCACCGTCGTAAACCCTGTCCACACATCCCGATCACCTTCGTACAATTAGTTTCCAAGCACCGTCAATTCTATTTTGTGTACGCCATGATTAATTGTGCGGAAAATTTCATGGATGCCCCTAAAGTTTGCCATATTTGTATAGATACCCCTGGTTTTTCAGAAATTGAACAAATACCCTTGGACCATAATTTTCAAGCATTTGTTTTGTTATGCACGCTACTTTCTTTCATGACCAATGTTAATGCAATAGAATAGAATGGAATAGAAGCAGAGTGTGCACAAGGGAGAAAGAAATGGCTTGTATAATAGAACAAACGCCTCAAAATTGTGGTCCAAGGATATTTGTGCACTTTCTGAAAAAGCAGGGGTATCTATATAAATATTGCAAACTTCAAGGGTATCCATGAAATTTCCCTTAAATGTAACCACCAAAAACAGTGACGAGTTCTTATTTAGTAAGTTCTGGGCCTTTCATCACGAAGGTTTGAAGTGAATAAGCAACATGGGGCTCGTCAACCAACATAAGAGCCAATAAATAAAGGGAATTGATATGTGCACACCCTGGGTTTGATATATGCACACCGGGGGGCGGTAAATTTTAGATATTTAGCATCAACAAGTTGAATTTGGAAAATTTGAATTCAGATTTGGATTTAGAGACCTTGATTTTGTCTAGAACTATAAAGATGATTACAATTGAACAATGCCTCCTGGAAAAGCTTAGCTAGGGAGCAAATTATTACTTTTACCCTTGTTTATAAAAAAAGCTAAGTTTTTTATTGGGCATTGTTTAATTGTAACTTCCTTTTGTGGTTCTAGACTAAATCAAAGCCTCAAATCCAAGTTTGAATACAAATTATCCAAATTCAACTTGTGCTAGTAAATATCTAGAATTTACGCCCCCCCCCCCCCCCCCCCGGGTGTGCATATACCCTAAATAAAAGCTCAATAAATGATGTTCGGGGGTACTAACCATATTTGGCTGGATTAGAAATGTATGCTGAAACGAGGCCATAGGCGTTTGCATAGACGAAAGTAGACCCTGGAAGGTTTGAGGTTAATTGTCGGATGAGCACTCGGGTGGCTTCATTGAACCCTCTGACATAGCCATTGACGAACTCGATGCAGCTACCGTCTGGGGATTTTTGTTGGAAGAGTTGTGAGGGAATGCACCCCAATGGACCGACACCGAAGAGGAAGATCTTGCGTGCTCCCAGGGCGTACAGTTTCTGCCATAAACACAATAACATCCAATCAAGATTTACAATCAACGTGATGTTAGTTAATTTGGAAAAAAACCCCAATGTTGGGACTTTTGAATTTTTCATTTTTAAAAGTTTTTAGGTAGTTTAGAGTGAATCTTATGATGATTTCTTCAAAGTCTTATATCAATGATGAAATCTCTTGAAGGAATTATCAAAAACTCACTTTCAATCACCAAAATATTCTCACAAATGCAATATATAGTATCTCCATAGTCTGTTTTGGGAAAGCGTTTTTCCCAAATTAATGAATATTGTGTTAATCACATGCATTTCGACTAAAGAATGTAATAACTGAGCCTAAAATTCCGCTATTGACTATTGACAGCCTCGTACCCTCAGTTGTTGGTCGAAAGTTTTGATCAAAAGATCTTGGTACTGCTGAGGAGTGAATTGTTTGCCGGTGGCAGAGCCAATCACGAGGTAATTGTTGATGTAATCGTTGCTTCCGATGGTGACATACCACAGCGCCTTGGCGAAGATTGTGGCTGTTTTGGGTTCTCCCACCAGCTGAACGAATTCGGCCCTTGTATTTGTCAGATATTCCAGTTGTTTGTTCAACGGTATGCGTCCGATCTGCCACGGATTGACAGTATACGTGTTAAGCTCCTTCTTCATCTTATGGTAAACATACCACTTTTAGCACCGGGATCTAAGTGCACAACAATGCTATAATGATATTGTTCCTTACTAAATCTGCGTACGTGAAGGGAAATGCAACACCCTCGCATTGATGAACTTACATAATTAAAGCCAGTGGAGTCGAGGATGCCACCAGCAGCTGAGGCGTAGTTTAGACCTTGCAGAATGACAGGTCCTTTCGATTTTGGACTCAAATACGCTGGTGGGAACGGCAGGCCCATCCTCTGCACTGCAAAATCAAACAGGCGCGTCCAATCAGTAACAATTTTCGGTTGCCGAAATCTATAGATCTAGCGAGATAATACTAAGGTGGGGGAACTTAGTACTATCTCAATGTGCTAGGTGTAATATATGCAAGATATATATTTTTTCAATATTGGAGTATACCACCCGCCTTACACCAGAGTGTTGTGGTGAAAATCATCAGGTACATGGACCAGCGTATAGCAGTGGCATTGGGATCCCCGACTTACGTTCACTTTTCTCCATCTCTCACAACTACGTAAACTCTACCCTAATGTATGGCATTTAACTACTCCGGTCTCTGAGAATATATCAAGTCACTGCACGCAATGTGGGATTAAATCTAGATGGAAGGAAGTCCCACTGTAAAGAGGTGGTGGTGAACGTACCAATGAAATCAGCCACGGTACGACCATTGCAGAACCTTCCAGTGGGTCCCTGAGGGAAGTCCAGTCCATTCGGTGGAAAATTGGACTTCGCAATGGTTAGAATGTAGTTGTTGTTGCCAACATCCACAAGTGAGTCACCCAGAACGAACATGGCCGGCATCATGGGCTCTCCACACACCGTTGGCAACATTCTGCTCAACAACACTAGCATGGCACTCAGCCATGCTAACACAGTCACTGCAGACATGGTGCTTTAAAGTCAACCAGCTCCAGCTGCAAATCAACAATTCGAAATTAACTCTGTGTCTAAACTGACTTCAGATGACTATATCGTCTCAAATTACAGATCTCACCCTACAACAAAAGAAGACCAAAGCTTATGCGTGTAGTTGCCGAGCAGCTTAGATCACTAAAATTCAGAACCATGCTCGCCACAAGTGCAGCTAAAGAAACTAAGCCTGAGATGCAACCAGTACTACAAAAGCCTTTTTAAGGCCTTTCAACTCCAATTGAGGCGATGACACTCAACTTGGGAAGCCAGCAGTATTGGATTTATAACAGAACGGATTGCACTTGCAGCAGGAAGGCTATATCCATCGACTTCAAGAGCAGACTGTGAGGGCTCACCCAGAGAATTAATCAAATGGAACCACCGCCATGTGGTTGCAGGTTCAGTGTTGTCACAGGTGCTCATATAATTTTCTTGTATCTGGCCTCCCTTTGTGAGCCACCGACACAGCTGGAACCATCTGCCCAGATTAGCTACAGCTCCTCAGTGAAAGATTGAGAAAATTTAGACCACTGACAAACTTTCATACGGCATTAAAGACAGCTAATTTTCCACCGATGTTGAAAATGGAAGTGGAAGCAATCATAGCAGATCGTCTTCCATTGACAAGCCACAGCCAGCTCTACTCAAAGTACCTTGAGTAGAGTGAAGCCTCTAGTCAACTTTACTAACGACTTTGAGAACCATGACCTGTTGATTACCTAAGCTCTTGGCCGGTTCCTTGATTTACAGGTTATACACCTTGTTGAGAGTTGACAAACTGATGATGCATGCTGGCAAGCTGCTTGAGGACGCCCTACCCCTCTAGCTGTGCAGCAGTGATAACTTTAATGTCGGTACTACGTTTCGGTAAAGGGAACTGGAAACCTGCTGGGTGTCGCCAAGCTCTTCAATAATGCTCCAACTGCCAGTTCTTCTAAATTGCCCAATTGATGGTCTACTGATAAGTGCCAGCACTCCAGCGCGTGACGGCGCAGTACAGTCATTAAAATGCACTGAAAACCCTCGTTCTTCATACTCGGCGTGTTCTAACTTAACCCCTGAGCGCCCAGGCCATATTCACTCAAATCCATACCCTTGTGTACTTAGTCCAATAAAAGTGTTACCTAAGTAGAGTCAAATAGCTTGAATTTTTTTGAGTGGTAGTAGACACATGCCTAAAGGTACATGAAAAAGTACAAGTCCTTTGACTTTACCATTAAGATTTTGACTTTACCATTAAGAAGAGAATAAGAGTCAAACGTGGACATTGAGGTCCTGGGGCGCTCAGGGGTTAATGGATGTTGCGGATCATAAATTGGCTCGCCAGAATTTGAGCTTTCCGAATCTCACGAACCTGGCTGACCATGTTTTCAGGAGTCGCACCACCAACATTTCTGACAAAACCCCAAAAATTTAGCTCTTTTGAGTAGTGTTTCTGTTTGAAACAGAGCTGCAGACATAAAACCACAACTGAGCAGAGCCGGCTCGATCAGGCTTAGACCCTAATATTTGGCACTACTCCAAACCAAGTAACTTGTGTTTGCTACAGATGGATTCTGATCGTTCAGGTACATCGGAGTGGATTCTCGGAACTCGTAACGCCAAAGATGAAGATTTGGTAAACCTAAATATGTTGCCATTTATTAGTGAAGATTGATCGACATTGATGCAATAAGTGGCTGCCTTGCACTGAGATCCCAGAATACTGCCGACTAGACAAACATTCTCTAATGACACAGAAAGAAAGTACCAAACACCATCCAAACAGAACATCGAAAAGTGCCACGTGTCGTTAATCGGATGTCTAGTCTCATTACCGGTTTAAAATGTGGGAGACGCGCAGCTGCACCAATGCTCCGCGCTCCTGAAGACTGGAGACGCATGCACAAAAAAGAAGTCTGGACTCTGGATCCCATCCTTTACTTTTCCACAGATGGACAGACGAGCTGCCACTTGGAATACCTTTTGCATGTCCAAAGGCGAGGCCACGTCGTCCACCCCAACGGGAAACACAAAATCTCCTCCATCTCTTCCCCCACAAACTCCACATACTCCTCTCGGAGGTTATATAGTCCATAATCCCCGTCTTCCATCCTGAACGACTGTCTCTCTGTCTCCTCTTACTACCATTTCAATTCATTGCAAACCCATTTCATTCTTCGCACGCGCTCACCTCGAAGCTTGTGACGCTCCCCAGGTAATTTGTCTCGCTTTGTGAATAGTTCAAAAACTTTAGGGCACTGGAGAATGTGGGCATACACGCACAGATAGTTAGCTTCTCGTGTCCTATTACTGATTAGAAACCTGGGCTTGATTTTCAACACATTTGATGTGCAAAAAATTTCAATTTAACTAAACCAGTTTTTGAGAGTGGCGTTGGCATGGCGATTATTGAGACTAACCATTTTGCCTCTGTTGAATTCTCCACTTGGTGCAGGTCGATATTGACGGTTTAGAAATGGCGGCCATGGCGACCGTGAACGCAGCAGCATCCATGGTGCAAACTGCTAACCTTGCCACCACGACCAAGGTGAGCGCCACGAGCACCACTGTCCGCATGGGAGCGCTTCGCTTGCCCACCTCTACCAGAAGGGCCAGCATGGTTGTTGTACGTGCTGCCGGCAACCCTGATCGCATTGATAAGTTCGTGGAGGGAGTGAAGTCCGACGTCAGCGAGAACACCGCGAATCTCGGCAACGCAGTGGCAGAGTCAGCGGGCCAAGTGGAGCGAACCATCAAGGACGTGGGCCGCGACATGGGCGCCAAGGCGCAGGAGGCTGTGGATGCGGTGAACAGAAAGGCGGACGAGGCGGGCGTCAAGGCGAACGAAGTGGGCGATGAAGTGAAGACCTCCACCCAGGACACCTTGGGTGCTGCCACCGATACAAGCACCGGCCAATCCACCCTGGTACGCAACAATCCCTACCTAACCCCTCTTTTTGTTCACATGGCTCTGCAAACATGCCCACAAGAAAACTCTACATCAGTGAATTTATTTTGTGCTAATTATCGCTTTTTTGCTACGACAGAATTGTTGTGGCTAATTGTTATGTAGTATTTTTTGAAAAAATATAATATATTTAGCCAACTTTTATACACGGGTTTGGGAATAGGAGCACGGTTTTCAAGGTTTTACTTGATGTCCTCACCCTACTCATGCAATATTACTTGATGTCCTCACCCTACTCATGCAATATTTTTTTATCTCCCAAAACCAGCATAAAGTTTAGTCTTTGATGAAAGACTGTAAGCATCCAACTTTACATCTGTAAAAAAAATCTAGCCATACTTATTGTGGTCAGAAAAAAAGTTACGGCCACCTCATCCAAAATATTTTCACTGCTCCACATGCTCTGCACACATGCCCACAAGAATGCTTCGATTGCTTGCCTCTGATCAAACCGTTGCTGCGTATGCAGAATAAAGCGCAAAATGCTGCAGCGAATGTGGGTGACAATTTGAAGCAGAATTTCGATTTTGGAACTGGCGCAGTGGAAAACGCTGCGGATGATGCAAGCAAAGAGATGAAGAAGAGCTCTGAGAAGTTGTAGAGGTGAGCTAGAATGTCATACATATGGTTTATAAAGTAGATTGAGTGGCAATTGTACAAACCGAAGTTAGAGGGGATTTTGCGTAATGAAAATGTTGTTAACCTAGTGCTCGATTCGCACAGAAGACGACGCTTGCTTCATGCCTCTCTGAGCTCATCTCCATTCTGTTACCTTTTCGCTGCGCATCTACACGAGCTTAATGTGAATAAACGCTGCAGGATGTACTGAAATTTTTGCAATAGCCATTATCTATCTAAGCTTATTAGCTAAAAGATTCCGCAGTAGCAATGTTGCATTAATACAACTTAAAAGAATACCAACTATAGTAGAGGGGAGAAACTGGATACCTCTTCTCAAGGTTAATCATTAAAGTGGACCCTTTTCGTTACAACCCTGCTGGTATACCTTATGAAAACATTAGGTGTGAAACATTGACTATGTCTGTGTCAATTATTCAACTCATGACAATTGCAAAAGCGCGCATCTATATATAATTGAAGCACAAAATGGGCAATTAATAATTTCATCACAAACTGTATACACTTACAGCGGCATTGTGGTAAGTACCAGCCTAAAATGCAACTAGCAATATGCAGACATGTGCGACAAATATGAAATAAAACAATCGCGAAAAATCTCACTCAAAGCCACAAATACTTAAACCGGGGCGTCAATAGCTTTCATGCACTTGAAACTGCTGTGCGTTTCATAAAGTAAATCAGGTCTAATCTCATTTAAATCCTGCATTATTGTACATAAATTTCACCAAAATTGTGCCAAAACTCTGTCAAATGCATAACGCTCCCATGTCAGGTGCACGAGGGACCGCTTCCTCACTTGTGCTATGGTTTTTCGTAACTTTCTGCCTCTGCTTCCTAATTTTATTAGAAATGCTTTCTTCAGCCCTACACAAATGGAAACCAAACAATAATTAACTCAGAAACTGACAAACACCTAAAAAAACAGCAAACCTTCCTAATTCGCTTCTAGCGCGGTGACCCAACATCGACAATATCAAGAAAGAGTAACAGCCCAAGTTGTAGAGCAGACCTGGACATATAAGCTAAAGTCATCCGGGTTCTTGAGGTACCACAACAGGACTTGTACTTTCTCTTTGAGCCACAAGGGCATGGTTTGTTCCTGCTCACCCTCTGCAATAATAATTTCCCTGATCAATCTCAGCTTGAATTGTTATAGCAATTGATATCAAGATACACAAAGGAGCCTGAAAATGAAAGATGAGTGCTGAATAATTGACACCTGAAGAGGTGCAGGCGAGCCATTGGCACGACCAGTCCCCCCATTTTCGCTGGATGTGGAAAACATCAATGATCCTGTCGATTCTCCTTCATCTGAGATTGAGGTCACAAAGGAACCGCTTTGATCCCCTGAATAAGTCAATGATATAAATTAGATTTCGTTCTATCTGAATGACTGTATACATAAATTTTTATCACGTATGAGAAAATTGGCGCTTTCGGGTATGGTTGAGTCCATAAAAACCAGTATTGAGATACAGTTAAATCAACAAATATGTAGAGAATGTGTACCAGTGGATGTAGAAAATTCGGGATCACTATCGTACGAGCCAGCAGAGCTGTTGTCACCATTGGCTTCTGCAATTAAGTACTCTATAGCAACATCTGCATCACCTCGCACATCACGCAAAACCTGCACAAATATTGTTGGCACAAAAAGATGGTCATACACCCAAATAGCTACACGTCGGGTAATGGATAGCTCAGCTCAGGACGACGTCCGCGGATACAATATGAGCGCAATTACGCGTACCAGAAGTCATTAGTTCCTAGAACTACAAATAGGAAGCTTATTGATGCAGAGTATTTCTACTTACTTCCCGAGCTCGAATCTCACTTGTGCAGCCACTGCATCCCATTACTCTTCTGAGTGTATCTCCATCGATTTCCTTGCTTAGCTGTCTTGAGAGCATCTTAACCGGTGGTGGTGCAGAAGCTGGAGTGGCATCACCCTTCAAACACAAAAGCATTTATCGTGAGCATACTTATGAAATTTTTTCAAACGCTTAGCAGACGTAAAATTAGATACCATTGTCAACATAATATATCAAGCGTGCTCCGTGCTGCAAAGCTCAATTGAGTTTAAACGGAAAAGCAATCCAACTCTTGTAAGACTAATGACGACTCCTTCACATTGAACAAGAAGAGAAAATCCATCAAGATAACTGAGAAGACCCGTAAAGATCATTCAGAAACCGAAGTTGCGATCAGCTCATCTGTTTACCTCAATTATGAAAGGCAAAGCCGGGCCAAGTCCAGGATCGTCTTGTCGACGCACACTGTTGTAGTGTTCACCATCGTGATATGATCTGCCACCAGATTACTTCCAAGTTATGAACTTGATACAGACCCTTAGCTTCCATGTTCACTACACAGCAAGAACCCGTTTACTGATAAAATGGTCCTGAAAAGCCCCAAACGGTGCACTTCTACACAAAATAAGTAGCCTAACCAACATGCCCGTTCACTAAGAAGATGTCAATCAAGTACGCCTAATCCAATACTTCATAATAAAGTTATATGTGTCCCAGAAAAAAGAGAATTTGACTTGTAAATGGAGTTGAACTTACAAGTGAACACTCTTCGTGTCCGCAGTATTGAAGTTTCGAATATGCCACCTAGGTGTCTTCAGCTGCAAAGCACATTTGCCACCAATGGCGTGTCAGAGCTTGAAGACCAGAAATATGCAAACCACACATAATAGAGATACTACTAAAAGCTTCAAAGCACATGGAGCTAAATTGAAGTCAGCAGGAAACATGTAATATGTAACTAATGACGACACATCATAACCGGTTACTTTCGATTGTCCCAAACAGGACAGAGAAACTAAAAAGTTAAGGAATCGTCAAAATTATGAATCTTTTACTTGACATATCTAAGAAGAAAGGCATATCTAGCTCCACACAATCAACACAACATTGTCAAGGAAAATCAGATCATTTCGGTCTACCCGGGCCATCCAAACAAAGAAAAAATTCCGGTCACGAACATGGAAATGCTAAATATACAAGAGTTCCTTGTGATCCACATAACTGAGTAGCGACGACAATTAACAACCCATCGAAAACCAGATGAGCCGCTAGGCAAAAATGACAGAACCGTTTTGTACATGATGGGCTTAGAAAAGAGTCTAAATTTTCTTCAAAATGTATTTCAGATCAAGAATATTTGAAGGACTCATTATCGCCGAATTACAAACAGAATCATGCATCGATGTACCTGATGAATACAGATATTGGTCCGAGTGACCAGTGACGTAGCTTGTATCTCCATATGCCCTGCCCACGTGGATTCCTCTCGCATAGTCTTGCAGTAGTCGTCAAAGGGAACTTCGTCTTCTACAAATGGCTCGAAATCCTCTCGATGCTTCTGTAATAAGAAGAATGTATAACTATGATCAAATTTCAGCGACTTAGACAAGATCAGTCGTTTAGACCAGGAGTAACATGTGTAAAAACAACAGTATAAATAAAGTTACGATGGGCCATAGAGTCACTACATCATTCGAATGCTAATTTAAGTATAAGAAATAGTAAGAAGATAGAGAAAGCACACACAAGTACATCATAATTCCGAGACAAGGAGTCAAAATCAGTTGACTAAGTACAACACCTTTAGGTAGTCCACGACCATGTGTCGGTACTTGGAATGTTTTTCCTCATCACCCTCTAGTTGGTCCGCAACAGCTCTGCCACAGATGTACTCGATATCAGTGATCCCATAGATTTCCTCGCAAATAATTTACTCGCCAACGGCAACATACACTAATACATCAGTCATAATCTTCATCAAATCTCAAACAGTTACAGGTAAAGAAGCAAAATCCTCTCCACAGTAATTATACCTGAAAAAACAGTTGCCGTCAGCTGTAACTGGAACAACTTTAAGATCCAGTAAGCCTAACTGTTGGTTAAGGTTAGCAATCTCCTTAGTCTTATCCTGCACGCCACAGAAGAAACAACATCGACATTAAATACAATCATAAATAAGATACTGAAAAAATGTCCACCCAGCGCCACGTATTTCAAGCTCGTCATTCAAAAACATCCGACTCGGTACTTCTATTAAACATGAAGCTTCCATAATAAGCAACTAAACCCTAATTCATTAAGTCCAGAGAGACGTCTCCAGCACGTAATCTGAGCTGAGAAACTATCAATTTGGCAGATGATCGAATTCCAAACACCGACACAGAAGCGACGTGCTTCATTTGAACACCTTCGTGTCAAACAGAAATCAAACTATCAACAAAGCTATAAAAATAGAGTGTTTCACAATAAAACAGCGACGGCTAACAAAAAAACGAACTAAACTAAAAGAAAATAAAGAAAAGAGAGCGCTAAGTCCATATAAAAGGAGGCGGTTTACAAACTTACAGACATCAATTTTCTGACAAATTCGAGGCACACAAAATCATAACAAGATTCCCGGAAATGAAAATACCTTGTGCCGATGAACTTTCATCCTCAAGCCGGTCCGTTTCTGTCCCATCGCTGATCGAGCTCTCTCGTCTCCTTACAGCGTGCTTCTTCTGGTTAACCTTCTGTACTCAAAAACTCTCTTTAGGCGATCAGAAACTCAGCCACACGCCTCTGATTCCAAGACAGAGAGTGCCAATTGCGTCACTCACACCGCCATGATTACAACAACCTACTCCAGAGATCATACAACTCTTGTTAACATCGTCCCCGCCGCCTTGTGCTCTGGATCAATCCAATTCTGTTCTCACCAAACCCTCCCAAACCTAGAGACAAAGAGTAAAACTACAATTCCACCTTCGGCCAGCTCGCGGATCAGATTCAAATCGTTGTTACGCAGGATCTTAAGATTGAGTGCTCTCCAGACAGAGAGGTCCATCAAAGTATCTGAGCGATACTGAATGAGATTGCTACTAGGGGACTGTTTCGTCACTTTTCGACCGTCAGTTCCTGAGGCGCTTCCACGTCAGCCACACGGCGAAGCGTCTGTCCTGGAACGGAGGGCGTGCTCGGGTTTCCTTGCAATTGGGCACCGGTGACCACTCCTCTAGCGTCGCCAGCTGGTGTGACAGGTGGCGGTAATGAGACTTGATCGACGAATGAAATATATTTGAGAATCATTCGTTCCATCGCTGCGAGGGGAAGGTAGCCTGTTGTTGTGAATCTACTATACTGGATTACATCCTTTGAAACTAAATTACGTTTTCCGTTTAAAAGTAAATTAGTAGCGAGGGCAAGAGGTGAAAATAAAATAACGTAGTGTGTGGACCGTATTGTAGTGTTCTCAAAAGAAATTCGTGATAACTTGCTACGCACTAATCCGGAGATACGTCGACGTTGTAATGATTAATGGAGCTTGCAAAAACAAAGAATATATGAAGGTGCAAGGCATAAGCAAGAGTAACGGAAAGTAGTCAATACGATCAGTTGTGACGGCTAGTCACATTTCTCTTGCAATAGAAGTGCTTTGACAAAACTGCACGAGACACTTCGGAAAACGTTCAAAACAATCCGAAATTTGAACGTGAGGTCACCATACATTCAGAGGCCGGTTCTACTATTCCAGTGAACAAGTTGATGTAAATGAATCGGCCTCGTCACTACTCAACTGGAGCTACATTGTCTAACAGACGGACTAGGCCAGTTCCGTAACAGCAAAAATTGGCTAGTCACATCACTATGTACACACTAACACTAGCACGAACACCAAGCTTAGCAGTTCTAATCAAGTAGACTGAACAAGATAGTTTTGCTACTTGGACTTCCTTCCGCCGCAGCACTGAAAAGTCATTCGTCTTCAACATCAGCTTCCTGAAAAAATATATGAAGCATACTTTCAGCGTGGAAGTTGAAAAATACAATCAGATAAAGCAAGAGAAATAGAATTGACCAACTACTATACTAAGAGGAAATATAACAGACCTCTTCATCATCTTCCGCAGCAGCTTCGGACACCTCTCCGTCATCCTGTCACGCAGTCGGAACTCTTAGTATGAAATCCAAGCGGAGATAATTAGATTTGATCACAAATATGTAAACGGATGATGGAAGCCTCTAGTAGCTGTCAATCATGACCAACCTTGGAGGAATCCTTGCTTTTGTACTTGACCATGGCTTGCTCGTAGACAACCTTTCTGGCGTCCGCGTCTTTATTGTAAATAGACTTCTCCTGTACTCACCAGAATGAAAGATATTAGGTCTGATATATGCATATTTCAGATGAATAAGTTACACGATCATATACATTTACGTCTAATATGACGGTCAGAAAATGACCTCGTCGGACATCTGTTTCCATTTTTCACCGCCTGCCTTGGCTGCCTGCGTCAACAAAAATAGATGTCATTAGCAAAGCAAACACATGGTACAGCAGCGCTCATTCAAAGTATTACTCCGAGAGACCTGGCTCCCAACGGCGCTTTCTAGTCTCGCTAAAGATGTCAAGACTGCCACTTACTGCTGCCACTCCTTTAACCTCGGGGTTCGCATCCTTGAACGTCTTCCGGAAAGTTTCCCTTCAAAGAGTAAAGGACAAAGACCGCGATCAGATAGTGTACAATTGAAACGTCATAGAAGCACCGCAGTCGGTGATATAGATTAGAAAGGAAAAAGCACAGATGAAATAAGTACCACTGCGATGGATTAGAAAAGGAGAAATGTACGTAAATAAACAGGCCAGGGTTTACTCACATAAAAACTAAGAAACCCGACGCTGGCCGCTTTGGCGCATTAGGATCTTTCCCCTTGCCCTTCTTCGCCGGCTTCGCAACCTTCGCGGGCTTAGCAGCCGCTCTAGGCTCTGTTTTACGTTTCATCCCCTTCCTGCATATGCCAAACCACACTCGCTGAGATAATGACACTGCAGGCTGAATTGCAGCTCCCACCAAAGAGAGAAAAATCAAAGCAAGATCTTAAAAGAAATACATAAAGTCCGGAGTATAGAAGCGTGGCAATTATTTTAATTTCGGATAAGATATTAGGAACCGCAGAGCTCACGATGAGGCGCTTCTATAAAGCAAATTGCAGCCAACAAATGGCCAACTGTCGACTCCACACTAAAAAAAGGACAAAGGATGGAAGTAGCATAGACTAAGGGAGGAAGCAATACGTTGAGTCGTCGGTCTTCTTCACGGCCTGGTCCTTCATCTTAGCTGCAATTATAAACAGACGAAGCAGAGTTCAAAAACTCGTTCCACGGCTTTTGCATGATAAATATATCCTAAAGCTTTAAAATATCGTGATGGTTGAGGGAAGCGTTATTCTCAAGACAAAAAAAAAACCGCACCAGCGTTACAGTTAACTTACACACTAGAGCCTTTGTCTTCGCCTCTTGCTCACAATCGTGACTGTCAACTCTGGCTACAGCAATATCCTTTTCGCACTTCTCGCTGCAGAGGAAAAACACGTTTTCAGTACAGTTAAATGATGCTGAAAATTCGTGGACTTCTACACTAGCTCGTGAATAGCTGCCTTTGGTTCCGCACTCAAAGGAGATTAGGGATTACCAGCGTGTAAAGCCGCTTCCGCTAGCGCTGCGCTTCAACTCGCTGGGATCAACGTACACCCGTTTCACGGCGTTCTGAGGATTGGCTTGCTTAATCGCCGCGGTCTTTGTCATGTCCACGCCTCGCATTACTGAAACCTCTTAACGTGTCGAGCACTAAAATGCTAAAAATACCGCGACTCACACTGTAAGACTACAGCTCCTATACTTAAAAGCAACGCTAACGCAATCTCTCAATCAAACTCTCAAAGGTGAACGATTAGCCAAATCACTCCAGCATTTAAAATCGGTAACAGCCGCCGTAACGATAAACCGCAAGAAAAGAAAACAGATAAAACTGCTTCACTTATCTATCAACACGCACACTATTCTAAACAATTATAAAACGACGGAAGATACTAAATGAAGCAAAAAGCTTGAAGAATATCCTTGGAAGCAAGAAATTGAAAATAATTCTCGATCAGATGATCGAAAGAAGGCAGCATTTGTAATGTAACTCACCGAGAAACACAGAGCGCAGGAGCGTGAAGGTGTGTAAGCTCAGCGAAGCGAATAGAAAAACGACGAAGGAAAATTGCGAGACAACAGTTTGAATCAAAAGGCTAAGGGAACAAAAGGGGAGAGGGAGCGCGCCAGAATTTGAGCTTCAAAACCATTCCTGCGCGGGGGCGGGAACCCCCTTTAGAATGGGCGGGCTGAACTCCCACGAATGAATGTCCAATTTGAATGATTTCGAATGGATGAATGTTCCCAGGGTATAGATGAATTCCATCCTTCGCTTTCCAAAAAGGTTCCTGAGGGTGAGTGATGAAGGGCGGCAGGTGTAATGGATGCTGGACAGGGCAATTGATGTCGTTCTAATTAGGTGCCACAACGATGATAATCATTGACAGATGGAGTACGGCATGGATGAATCTGTTAATGGTTTGAATGAATGTCGGCTATTCAAGAATGCTGAATCATGGCGTTGCGATGAACGGTAATAAGAAGGGGCAAGCCAGCGGTCTTTTCGCATTAATAGGGATGATTGTCATACAAGCAGGCATTGCATTTTCATTCGTAGGTATGTATCGTTTCTATCCTTCGTTGCTCACGATAAATTTTAGGGGAAATTTGATGGATACCCCTAAACTTTGCGATATTCATATTGACGCCCTTGGTTTTTCAAGAATGGCACAAATGTCTTTGAACCATAATTTTTAAGCATTTGTTTGGTTGTGTATGTCACTTTCATGACCAATGTTGAAGCAAGGAGAGCAACATAACATCAAAGAAGCAAGCATGCATAAAGGGAGAAGGAAGTGATGTGCATAACAAAACAAACACCTAAATATAATGGTCTTAGAGTATTTGTGCAATTTCTGCAAAGATGATGGGATCTATACAAACATTACAAAATTCAATGGTATCCACTAGATTTTCCCTAAATTTTACTAACCATGTGTTGAACAAAAGGTGGGGTCTACTCCAAAAACTATTTATGCTTTGTAGTTGGTTAAGCTCTTCAAATGTCCAAAGATATTTATGATGAAACATTGGACCCAAAAATCACAAGTTTTTGGATCAATAGTTTTTAAAAATAATCATAAGACAACTAAAAAAATCCTATACAAGCAAGTTCATTTTCAAGTAAAAGTTCATGGTAGGCACGGCTCTAAACTATTTTCCTAACATTTTTCATTTACAAATGCAAACAATGTTGAAACGCTTTTGTATTAATGTCAAACTTGGTCACATGAACTTGGTGATAGTTTGAGGTTCAATACTATTCAATAACTCCTCAATGGTTTGAGGTCTCATAAAGAAAACAAATTTATGCTATTAAACAATTAATTTTCAACTTTTTTTAAAAGTTGGGTTTTTAATACTTTCTCTTGAAAATCATGATTGACACTATCCCTAGAGTTTGTATTTTTAGGTTTTTTCATAGATCTTCATTATATCAATTTTAAGGACTCTAATTTGGGAGATTTATCAAAATAGTGCTTTATTTTATAAAGATGGCTATGGCTAAATTATTACTTAGCATTGATTATTATTTTTCAAATCACTATTAGTAGTCACTTATTTATAGCAATAACTTTTCTACTACTAAAACAAGTTCATTTTAACACAACACTTTGAGTTCAACATCATTAAAAAATGTGTCATTTGGGCCTTCAATGTAAATAAAAAAGTCAGTAGGATGTCGTTCAATTATAGTGTTTGTGTTTTCTGAATTTAAGAAGTATTAAATCATTTACATATGAAATCTAAGCAAATTAAAGATATTCACATAGCTATAAGTTTTGCACTTACATCACTAATTTGAATGAATACACAACAAATTGTATAGTATTTTTTAACAATAAAAATGATCTTATGAGTTTTGAAATATAAATATAAAAATATGCAAAATCTTATTCACTGACACATCTATTTATGATATTATTATTATAAATAATACTTGTGCATGTAAGTATTTTTTCTTTTGTTGTAAATTTTGGAGGTTATTTTGAAATAAAATCAAATGATCACAACAAAACTAAATCTCTCTTAAGACAGTTTGATTTTCTATACTTTTGAAATTGGATGACTTCATCGTATTTTGTTTCCCATCATAAATCATAAAAGACTGTAATCTTACATCTGAAAGTAACTTTGCAATATTTGATGGGTTTATAAGCAAAATTTATAAATTTATGTTATAATATCCTTTCACGCCTAAATGCCCAAGTGGCCCCTTGGGGGCCAAGTGGGGTTTTGGGCACGTACCTGTAGCTCAACTACTTTGTATGATTTTCTAAAAAAACTATGGGCTATGGGAAATTCAAATATCTATGTAGGCATCTAATTTTTTCTTCATTTTAACATTTATCAAAGAAACTAAAATTGAATTTCTAGAAAACAAGGAAGGCGGGCAGCAAAAAAAAATTGAATTTTTTAAAATAAAAATATGAAATAGGTTTGTTAGACTTATATACACGTGGGGAGTTTTGAATAATTCAAATTTGATTAACAAGATGAAAATTATGAGAAGGTTTAGTTTGCAAATAGTATGGTTTCCAGACATTTGTTTACTCATAGAAATAAAACCATGTCACATAGCTCAAATGAAAAACACTTAATGGTTTCATAATTATGCAAGCCACATACAACAAATCATTCAACATTTTGCTATTAGTAATTTGCTGTAATAACAAATTTTGTAGAAAACATTTATAATCTTTACATATGACACATGGTAAAACACCTCATCAAATTTATAATTTACATGAGCATTGTCTCATGAATCTCTAATTTGTCTAGGGAATTTTTTTTGTGTGAAAGTTTACTTTTTATCAATAGCAACCTTGCCTAACAATCCGGGTAGCACAAGAACAATTCAAAGAAAAAAAGGATAGATTATAATCAAAAAGATGTTTGTTCATTTATTAATCTAAAAATGAAGTGTAGGTGTTGTCCTTTGACTAGCTAGATTGCAACAAGAATTAAAAGTATCAGTCTTAAAAGCACTAAGCATTAGTTTTTTTTGTTCCAGTCATCCTTTATAAAATCACCTTCAAGTAAATCAAACTTGACATGTCTTAAATAAATTTACTCTTTGATTTTGGAATCATATAACAACATCTACTGTCATTAATTACTTTAGGAAATTAACCCACAATTTACAACAATTACACAAATCCAATTATTAACACTTGAAGAAAAACGTGTACTAAACGACTATTTGACAATGATTGTAAATGTCCTAAACAATTATAATTGAATCTTTGTATAGTTGTTTAGGATATTTTGAGTCATTGTGAACTATTTGTTTAGAACACCCTTTTCTTCTAGTGAAAATCACATAAAATTCAATTTTTTTTAGCCTTGAAAGATGTAATAAAAATTGGTAGTAGACATTGTCAACACTTGATTTGCTACAAATTCAAGAATGCAAAATGATAGTAGAATTCCTATAAATAGATAAAGGTCATTGTAATGCAACCTTGATTTTATAATGTCTTTCAACAAAAAATCAAAGTAGTTCTACAAAAAATCAATATGTTAAAGCAAAGTGAACCTTCAACCTGGTCTCGAGGAAATTACTCCTTGCAATTTATGGTATATACTTGAATTAAGAGGATGTTTTGATAGAGGCCTATCTAATTAAAGTGTCATGTTTAAGATGACTATATTTTTATGTAAATATCTATGAGGGGTATATCTTTGGTACCCTATGCTTTTTTGAAAATTTATTCTTTGGATTTTAAAATGGAGCTTCCTCATATATAAAATATATTTGTTCAATTTCATCCTTTCTCAACTATTCCTAAAAAAATACATGTATCTTTATTTCATACACGTACATATATAGTACACACCTTGAAATCAACAAGCATATGAATTAAAGGGCCATTGTTCAAGTGATACATTGTTATTGATATAAGCTTTGAATATTTCTCAATTTTTATGCCATGTATTTAAAATAATCTAACATGAAGAGCAATAAGTAACATTAAAAAAACTCACAACCCTAATTTGTCAAGACTAATTTACTAGTAAAAACTCATACTACATAATGTTTTTACATACCCTAATTAATATATACTAAATTATCTAGTTTTCATGAAACCAATAGAGCAGCTATACATATTATAGAAAAAATTTGATCCTTGAATTAAATGAATCATACCCTTTAACTTACACAGCTTTTGAAATATGGGCTAGTGATCTCCTCTAAAACTTGGTGCAAATTATGAGAAGCAAAATAAATTGTAAAGATGAATTGTAAAGGTTTATCATGATATGGATCCACTAGGTTAACTTTAAAATTGAACCCATTTTTGTTAAAAAATCATAGTAACCAAGGAACTAAATTATGGACAAGAATAAAAATATAAGAGTGAATGCTTACAAATTCAACGACAACTAGTGCAATCAAAAAACGTTTAAAGGTTCCCTTCTCAACAACATGTTCATTTCAATTTGTGACATGCATTTCTACTACTTATGACAATAGAACCTTTATCAAGAATCTCCCCATTGTTACAAGCATTTATAAAAGAAGTGCATTTGCAATTCTAATGACACAAACAAAACAAAATTAAAATTTGTAATGGAACTCAAGAGGACAAGTAAATGTATGAAAATGAGTAAAATGATTCTCAACAACATCAAATGTATTAGCATAGATAAAAATGTTCACAAATACCAAAATCAATAGCATTTGTAAGTCAAACCATAGTGTTTATAGATTTGGGTGTTCTCATAGATAAGTTAGTACATTTAAAAAACAACTTTTGATTCTGATTTGATATATTTTTAGAAAATTATTGTATACGTATTACTTGTGCCTCAAAAAGAATTGAATTATCATTTGCTTCTATAATCCTTGTATAGACAGTTGACACCTTCTTGATAGCAATTTAGTGTCATTTTCGTTTCCACAGAAATGCACTGTATCAAGTTTTCCAACAATTGGAAAAAGCCAACCACAAATTTTCCACTCATTGTGTCAAACTCACTATTCAAGATTCTCACTAGCAGTACTTAATAAAATACCTCAATATGAACAACTTGCGCACCCAATTGCTTAACAATCCAATAAGAGGCAAAATGAGGTAAGGAAGTTTGAAAATTAGATTCAACAAAATTAGTCATTTCTAATAAATGTATAAAATTTAGGCATGCATCCAAGTAAAATTCTATATACGCTATACGCGATAGATTATTACTATATCCAATTAATTATTCTAACTAATCAAAATGCCTTTCATTTTAGTATTCACTAAAAAGATGACATTCATTAAAGAAATAACAACTACTCTCATGTTTCCTTATCCCCTGAGCGCCCCCACAATGGGATCCTATTGCTGCAAATTGAAAAACCAACTTTTTTGTGGTAAGGATGTGGTTGTAACTAGCTGAAATTTGTACCCGTGTGTGAGACAATGAGTTCTTGAATTACTGTGAGTGGGGGTATATGATAGTGAGTGTTTGTGTGCACGATCTTGGTTGTGGCACCCAGGATCTCGTTTTCTATGCAGGCAATTCCCACCGGGACCACCGGGACCACCGGGGAGAGCCGGTAACTTGCGGTTGAGTCCTTTTTGGCACCAGATGGGTTGTTTTGGGGAGCGTCTCTCTCCCTTCTCCTTTGGCAATTCAAGCAAGTTTCCTGAGTGGTTTTATCATCAAGTTTTTTGAGTTATGAGTAGGGTTTGTGTGAGGGAGCGTGAGCTCAATCCTGACACGCTATGTCCCTTTACAATTTAGTGCTATGCTAGCACTGGCTGTTTTCCAACCTTTTTGAGCATGCACAGTTGAGGTTGCAGAAACTATGTAGTACTTGCTGGAACAGTAGATTGTTTTTGTTATTTTCCAAAACAATGTCAGTTTTGGTGCCATGAGCATTCCCCATTTCTCTATCTTTGGAATGAAAAATTGCAGTCTTCCTAATAGAACCGTAAGCTCTCTTGCTCAAAGTGATTTTGCATTTTCTAGAAGGAAGTTCTGCTAGATTGTATATGGGATGGTTCTTACACCAAAGCTAGACCAAAGTCTATAGAGCCTGCCACGTCAAAGCACACCAATAAGTTCAAGTTTGCAAAAACCAATCCATGGTTGCTCAAGCATACCCGACTTTGATCCATATGGTCACGTGTAAACCAAAAAAGTTTGCCAGTAACTTGGCGATGAAAACCACTCCAATCATGATTGTCGACAGGGAATGAAGATCCAAAAGTTTGTCGAATTTGAGGATAGCAGTATTGGCCTTTGCATCCTTACAGTCGTGCTTGCACTAAGAATGTCATTTGACAATTAGCTTGAAGCCAAGGGAAGAATCAGCTGGCAAGCTGTACAAAGGCAGAGGACGTGTCAGTCTAATCATACGTAGGAACCGGTGACCGCTTGCAAAGCAGCAGACCACAAGGTGCGTTCAAGGCCGTCCATGTGGCCACTGAATCCTCACAAAAATCTGAAAATTCACAGCATGGTAGGTAACGACGGAACCAAGGCCCTGCCAAAATTTTGTGTCTCAATTCCCCATACCCAGCCCGTAGTCTTGAATGCAAGTTCGGACTCCACCAAAAATCCTCCCCTTTAGACAAAGTCAAACCCACTTTGACCATTATAATCTCTCGGAATCAACGGTGAAACCATTGAGAGGTTGTGGTATTTGAACAACATTCAAGTGTACAGTGAAGCTCTACGGTCAATTTTGCCGGATCGCAACTTGCTGTACGCGCCATCAATTTGAAGGAGCCTACTTCACCGCACACCCTCAAAACCAATTCATGGGCTAGGCGCTCAGGGGTTAATGCCCTGTAAGTTTTATAATCCAACTCCTTGCTTGTGTTCATGAATATGATTTTGTTTGCTTATGTGAGAATATTTCTTGATAGAATGAAATCTACTCGGAAAACTGTCAAGTAAGAAACACTACAATGCATATTTTAAATAGATAACTAAAATGAATTGAAAGATTGTGCACTGCATGATTTTGCAACCTTGAGCACTAGGTTTACAGTATGTTTTGAAACAGTTGGTACTCACTGTAATTACATAATTCATCGAATATTATTTAAACTCTTACTTTAGCGCCTACCAGTTAACTTTTCATATTTAGTCAATATGCTGAATTCAATTTTCATGTTTTTCACAAAGGGTGTCTACAACTAAAATAATATAAGCTAGTAATTCAAGAATAGATTTGCACCAAAGCTGCTTGTAAGGTACGGTGATCCATTAATTTTTTCAAAAACTACTACAATTCAAATCTATTCATTGCGAAGTATGGTGTATTGTCATGTGAGAGTTTTAAGTGGATGCTCCTAATTGCGGCCTAGAAAAACAAGGAATTTGAGGCCCACTTAATACTTGGGGTTGGTTCAAATTGTAGGTTGGCCCAACTTAGGGACCTTCTGGCCTTCAAACGGCTCCAAGCCATGCAACCAACCCAACCATGTATAAAGCTATTAGGGCCAAAGACTACAAAGGGACTCTAGTGTATTTGAAAGTAAAGTTGCAAAAAGGATGAAAGTCGTGCAAACGGGTGAGAAGAACTAATGGACAAAAAAACACAAGAGAAAATCCTGCCCCTGCTAAGCATTTCAGCAAAATGTCTATGAGCATGGTTGAAAAGGAAAGAACTCCTTCTT
>OY987246.1:12035497-12162789 GCA_963920765.1 Ulota crispa
GGTTTACAGTATGTTTTGAAACAGTTGGTACTCACTGTAATTACATAATTCATCGAATATTATTTAAACTCTTACTTTAGCGCCTACCAGTTAACTTTTCATATTTAGTCAATATGCTGAATTCAATTTTCATGTTTTTCACAAAGGGTGTCTACAACTAAAATAATATAAGCTAGTAATTCAAGAATAGATTTGCACCAAAGCTGCTTGTAAGGTACGGTGATCCATTAATTTTTTCAAAAACTACTACAATTCAAATCTATTCATTGCGAAGTATGGTGTATTGTCATGTGAGAGTTTTAAGTGGATGCTCCTAATTGCGGCCTAGAAAAACAAGGAATTTGAGGCCCACTTAATACTTGGGGTTGGTTCAAATTGTAGGTTGGCCCAACTTAGGGACCTTCTGGCCTTCAAACCGGCTCCAAGCCATGCAACCAACCCAACCATGTATAAAGCTATTAGGGCCAAAGACTACAAAGGGACTCTAGTGTATTTGAAAGTAAAGTTGCAAAAAGGATGAAAGTCGTGCAAACGGGTGAGAAGAACTAATGGACAAAAAAACACAAGAGAAAATCCTGCCCCTGCTAAGCATTTCAGCAAAATGTCTATGAGCATGGTTGAAAAGGAAAGAACTCCTTCTTGAAAAAGACAAAGATGTGATTTGAAATGAAAAAACCAAGGGGGGTTAACCCTTGAGCGCCTAGCCCATGAATTGGTTTTGAGGGTGTGCGGTGAAGTAGGCTCCTTCAAATTGATGGCGCGTACAGCAAGTTGCGATCCGGCAAAATTGACCGTAGAGCTTCACTGTACACTTGAATGTTGTTCAAATACCACAACCTCTCAATGGTTTCACCGTTGATTCCGAGAGATTATAATGGTCAAAGTGGGTTTGACTTTGTCTAAAGGGGAGGATTTTTGGTGGAGTCCGAACTTGCATTCAAGACTACGGGCTGGGTATGGGGAATTGAGACACAAAATTTTGGCAGGGCCTTGGTTCCGTCGTTACCTACCATGCTGTGAATTTTCAGATTTTTGTGAGGATTCAGTGGCCACATGGACGGCCTTGAACGCACCTTGTGGTCTGCTGCTTTGCAAGCGGTCACCGGTTCCTACGTATGATTAGACTGACACGTCCTCTGCCTTTGTACAGCTTGCCAGCTGATTCTTCCCTTGGCTTCAAGCTAATTGTCAAATGACATTCTTAGTGCAAGCACGACTGTAAGGATGCAAAGGCCAATACTGCTATCCTCAAATTCGACAAACTTTTGGATCTTCATTCCCTGTCGACAATCATGATTGGAGTGGTTTTCATCGCCAAGTTACTGGCAAACTTTTTTGGTTTACACGTGACCATATGGATCAAAGTCGGGTATGCTTGAGCAACCATGGATTGGTTTTTGCAAACTTGAACTTATTGGTGTGCTTTGACGTGGCAGGCTCTATAGACTTTGGTCTAGCTTTGGTGTAAGAACCATCCCATATACAATCTAGCAGAACTTCCTTCTAGAAAATGCAAAATCACTTTGAGCAAGAGAGCTTACGGTTCTATTAGGAAGACTGCAATTTTTCATTCCAAAGATAGAGAAATGGGGAATGCTCATGGCACCAAAACTGACATTGTTTTGGAAAATAACAAAAACAATCTACTGTTCCAGCAAGTACTACATAGTTTCTGCAACCTCAACTGTGCATGCTCAAAAAGGTTGGAAAACAGCCAGTGCTAGCATAGCACTAAATTGTAAAGGGACATAGCGTGTCAGGATTGAGCTCACGCTCCCTCACACAAACCCTACTCATAACTCAAAAAACTTGATGATAAAACCACTCAGGAAACTTGCTTGAATTGCCAAAGGAGAAGGGAGAGAGACGCTCCCCAAAACAACCCATCTGGTGCCAAAAAGGACTCAACCGCAAGTTACCGGCTCTCCCCGGTGGTCCCGGTGGTCCCGGTGGGAATTGCCTGCATAGAAAACGAGATCCTGGGTGCCACAACCAAGATCGTGCACACAAACACTCACTATCATATACCCCCACTCACAGTAATTCAAGAACTCATTGTCTCACACACGGGTACAAATTTCAGCTAGGTACAACCACATCCTTACCACAAAAAAGTTGGTTTTTCAATTTGCAGCAATAGGATCCTGTTGTGGGGGCGCTCAGGGGATAAACTAAAATTAGGAAATTGACCACGGAGGATACAAAAATCTTGTCAATATGGTTGGTCTCCCGGATATTTGTTGTTTCCAGTTTTTTTTTGCAAGTTTAATTTAAGCGGGGATGGAATGATTTCCGCAAAATTATATCTACAAATTGATTATAATTATAATTGATTTAAAAGTAAGTTGATGTTAAACTAAAGCTTGAGATGGCACAGAATGCAACCAAGTGAGAGTAGCTTAGAGTTTAATTTTGCCTTCTTTGCATGTTTGAGTGTGACTTGCTAAAGCGGGATTGTGGTGTGAAGTTGGAGTAAGAATTTATATGCCATGCTTAGAGTTGCTTTGGAAGGGCCAACAACGTGATGTTAAGTAATTTGGGATAAATTGGCATTTTGGGACTTTTGGATTTTATATTCTTTAAAGAGTATTCATTGAATACTCTTTAAAGAACATAAAATCCAAAGTCCCAAAATGCTACTTTCCCCCAATTTAATTAATATTGCTTTCAAATGAGGAGTATGCCATTCATCACCAATGATAGACCATTGTAGAAAATTGAAGACAAGTGTTGATTTGTATATGCTTACACATTAAGTTACTTAACCTTCTCAATTGGCCTTAATTCAAAAGAATGCTTGATGTTTGTTTGGCTTACTTGAATCTCAAAATAGTGAGTTGGGCTAAAATTACATGTGATGTTTTGTTTTACTAATTAGCTTTTGGAAAAATGCATGAATGAACCCTCTTTTGGATCCATGCATTTCTAAAGGCACATCCTTACCTACAAGATGGTGAAGACTTGGTCAAATTCAACTCCTCTTGAAAACATTAAATTAAGAACTCTAAACTTGACTCTAAAGTGTGCATGAACCCCTTTGAAAATGTCACTTATGAGAAGAAAAGAAATCCGAATGTAAGGTAGCAACATCCATAAGCGTTGTGTCCTCATGCCCGTCACCTGAAAATGGGAGGGCTAATCAGTAAAAAAACAAATGGTTGTGGGTGAGTGAGTGATGGTTATAGGTGATGAAGTGATGGTTATGGGTGATGAAGTGATGGTTGTGGGTGACTAGCGTGAGGTTTTGAGTACCCATCTCACTATTTAAGAACCAAGAAGCCTTGTTTTTAACATCTCTTACACATGGTTCTTACAATTTCAATGATTTTGGACTTTGAAAAATCTTTGTGAACAAATACTTGCAATTGGAACCTTGAAATTGATGCTAATATTTTTGGTTTTCACTTCCTAACTTACAGTATTTTTTTCAAAGTTAGTCAATTGTTTTACCTACTCCAAAACCCATATTTCCACGCTTATGAGTGCGCCTACCTTACACATAACATTTTGAAAATGTGTTGGCCAGAAATTTAGATACGCAAAAAATTTGCAAAATGGTAAATAGAAACGTTGAATTTATATCGAGAAAAAAAAAGCTTTAGATAACTTCTGGGTGATTTTTTTTTGCTAACCCTACTTAGCAAAACTTGGAAATGTACCAATTTTTCTTTAGAACTTCCTAGATTGTTGATTGATTTACTGCACATATGTTGATGTAGGGCCAAGTGGAAAAATCTTAGATATTTTTACAAACATAGGTAAAAGTAATAATATAGCCCTATTTTAGTGTTGTCCATTGGTATTCTCCTCCTTAGTTTATGACTAAAAAAGAATCCGTGAATCCAAATTTAAGTTCAAAATTCCTAAGTTCAATCTTCTAATGGTAAACATCTATACTCTTACATTTTCATGGTGGGTGGAAAATCAAAGCTTTTCCATCTTGGCCCCAAATTGAAATGTGCACTAAATAGAGCGTTCCAAGTGATAGCATCTCTTGCCACCTGTCAAATGAAGCCCTTGGAAATTAGGTTTGGAGGGGATAGGAGCAACACATAGCGCAACATGGCATGAAGCCGTGGAGTCTAGAAGGTTTCAAGGCCTGCACATGCGATACAACAAATTGCACTAGTACATTTGGAGTTGCAATGTGAACAATGCATGAATAATGCTTGGCAAGGACCGCGAAGAGGGCTTGGAGAAAGCTCGAATTTGAAAAAAAGGGCTCTCACTGTGAAGGCCCCGCGCTTGCGTAAAGATGAGTAGAGTGCTGTTGGGGACTTAAAACAACAAAGCTGTTACGGCTAGGGAGCGCAAGGCTTAGATGGCAGGTGGCAGGAGATGCTGTGAGGCCACATCCACTTTACTGTGTTCTGAACTAAGTGGACTTAATGAACCTCCTAACTCACTTTGCTTTCCAACTTGGCTGTAAGCATCTCCACCTTTGCACCTCAAACCTAACATTCTAAGAGATTACATCTAGTTTTGAAGAACCCTCAAAATTCTTGATTCCACCTTTGCTCTTCAAAAGTGGCCCTTGCACTTGATTTGACCACTCACCAAGGGTAATATAGGATAAAGCTCACTAAACTTAACCCTAAAGGACTAGACCCCCTTTTTTAGAAACATAGCGATTTTGGGCAGGTACCTGTGATTGGAGCTTTTCATATTTTAGACTAGAGTTTTGATAGAATGTGGGGACAAGGATTATCTTTCATATGCACTCAATTTCATGATATTTGGAATAACAAGTAAAAAGTTATGGTCTAATATGTTGTTAATTACGTTTGTCGGGTAGCCTAGGCAGATTTCTAAAAATCACTTTTTTCAAAAACAAAACAAATAAATTGGTTTAGGAGATTTATGTGAATGTAGGAAGCTTCAAATCATTCCGTTTGAATCAACGAGATGAAAATTATGAGAATTTTTTGTTTGCGGCAATTATGGATTCTCTACTCCAAAATAAACTTTGAAGTCCTTTAGTTTGCTCAATTTTCAACATTTTGGAAAAAAAACAAAACCAAAGGATGAATATTGTTTATGGCAACGTTATGACCATTGGGATTAGCATTTTTCATTTCTGTAACTAATTTCTTAACAATTTCGTGTTTTGAATCATTCTCTACTTCTTTTCACTTACTAATTTTTTTCCATATATTATACAACTCCAAATGATTTGAAATTTTTTTGACATGTACTTTAATTAGGTGGAATAAGGAGTTTAGAGAAGCACCACACATGGCCTTTTTTCATTAGGAATTTGATGTTTTGAAGGGTAGCTGCCCGGTTTTTCACAAGATGTTTTTGAAGATTCAAACCATTGTAACTTCCAATCCATGTGGTGAAAAACTCTGAAATTTTTTCCACGTCTTCTAAAACCATTGTTCTACAAGATCCTATGGTCACATATGCATAAAAATGTTTTTGTTTTCAAATTTGGTTGATACTCTAAAAATGTCAATTTTGAACAGTTTTTGGTGAAAACTTTGCTTGGTCCTTTAGGGGTTAAAATAAACAGTGTTTTCAAGCGCCTTTGCTTGACACACTAGGATGAAGTGCCATGAAATAAATTGAAGGGCCGGGGGCAATTATCATCCATGTTTGTAGAGCATCAGACCTTGGGAGGGCATCAAGGAAGATGCCCTAAGAGCATTGTTGATAATTTGTGTGACCCCCATAAAGTTTTTTTTTTTTTTTTTTTTTTTTTTGCATTGGTTGGGATTGATTCTTGTGTGCTATTAGAAGTTGTCAAACCTTGGAGTTTTTTACCCAATAACTTTGGGTGAGTTCCTCTCATAACTAGATAACTTTTGCAAGTTACTAAGTCAAAAATCTTATATCAAGCACCTCTTGAGGTGCCTCATAACTCAAACAAGTTATGGCCTCTTTTGACAAGAAGTCATCATGTGATCTTGTAGGGATCCCTCCCTTCTAGTAGGGTGACCTTATCAAAGAACTCCTTGATGACAAGCACAAGGGAAGCGCCTCCTTGACTTGCTTAATGAGCACACTATGTTGTGACAAATAGAACATGACTATGTTTGGATTGAGGAGCAAGATAATGAAATAAGAAAAAGGGGAATGAATAATGTGAGAGAAACCACCACAAATGGTTTATAAAGCTTTGTAAGGGATGACAACACTATGGATTATTGTACAAGCAACCACCCAATAACCATAGGTGAATTTCAAGTTATCTAGAAATTGAAGGTTTGGAACACACTGTTATGTTCATTATCACTGCACCGCTATTTTTGAATTAGGTAAAAATGGAAAGTGCAACAGTAGCCGCTGTATTCACCCCATGTTATTTGCTTGTCACGTCACATCCAGTAGGGAAACCCAAAGCTGCCACCCTAGATATGTAAAGCTTTAAATTTTGGTCTTGGGGGACATGCAACATCACAGTACAGTAGAATTCCTTTAAACTAATATCTTCTAAATTGATATCCTCTACAATCTAATATATAACACAAATCTTAATGTCAGACCATGCGTCAATCATACACCAAAACAATTAATTCAATAGTAGTAATGCTCTTTGGTGCTATCCCGACATTAATCTCAAGATCACTTCACTTACACTTTCACAAAATTAACAAATAACTCACTTAAACTAATCTAATTCTTGGGGTCCCAACCATATTAGTTTAGAGGAGTTCTACTATATGTCAACACATGTGCTAGGCATAGAGTTTAGGGCACCAAACTGTAACGAGAGTTTCAAACCTTGGTAAGTTATTAGGTAGCGGCACCCAAAAGTAACACTACACTAATAATGGTATTTAGTATTATGTTACCAATAGTGTTACCTACACTTTTACTTCAATCACTCTAAAACTCAACTAGTTTGCATTTGGAGTTACTTAGTTGTCTAGATATTTACTCAAAAACTTAGTTTAATATTTTTTTTGTAATAAAAATGAACCAATTCCTAACACTAAATGTAAACTTGTAATACATTTAGGGAAATGCTAAAGCCACACCCAAAATTATTAATGTCACACCCCAAGGTGTGCTTTGAGCATGAAATGTGAGAATTTAATGCTGTTTTTTAATATTTGGATCAAAAGATTTGTTTCACCTCTATCATTCTAAGGCTACATTCAAAAAAATTGGAGGTGTTTGAATTTGAAACTGAAAGTATAAGATTTTTGAATTACTTAAAGCAAAAATACATCAAAAAATGAGCAATGGTGCAATAAAAGTCAGCAAAAATTTGTATTTGTTCATCTTTCTTTCAAGGAGGTGGTAATGCCATGATTGAATGAATGATGGACTACTTGAATAAAAAATGATACCATTAAATTCTCAAATTACATGCTCATAGGGGTGTGGCATTAGCAATTTTGGGTGTGGCTTTAGCAATTCCCTAAACTTATATTCCCAAAAATTACTGCAATTGACAAATAATGTGTATGTTGACATTTAGTGTTGGTAGCATTAAGAGGATTGTTGACATTTAGTGTTGGGGTTTGTAATTAGTGTTGCCAACATTGAATTCCATGATTAGAGTAGCTATATAGTGACATCTAATAATAACCTCAGCCGCGCACACCCAAACAAGACATACAAGTTAACATAAGGGAACATAATTTGTGTAAATGATGGTTAAGGATTGGATGTGACATGGTCTTTTTGTTGTTACTTTTTTGGGGGTTTAGTGTTCATAATAGGTCAATCTAGGGAGTTACCTTCAACAATTTGTAATCTATTCATACAATCTCAAAAAGTTCCAAAAACAATTTTGCTTGCATCTTTGACCCTTTCCTAACAAGAGGGTGCTATTAGATTCTCAAAAGACTCTCAAAATCGCCGCATTTAAAGTAAGTGTAATTTTTAGGTTCTTCTACCTTACATTTTTGTTGCAGTTGGTATCAATTTTGCATTTGGCATCACGTTTTCAGCACTTTTTGGTGCACATTCTCATCCTAAAAAGACACATCCAACAATTGAACCAAAGTGACTAGACTCGACTACGCGTGCAAAGGGGACAAGTTTTGGCACCTACATGACCGTACTAGACTACCTTGTACAGTAGTGCCTTGCTAAGATGAACCTTTATAAGAAAAAATGCTTGACTATGATGAAGTAGATGATTATCTCTGACGGTTGGGGAGCTACAAAAGATCTTTTAGCTACAATGAATGTTTTCCTTACATGAAATGAATATGCTGTCCGGATACCTTCATCGTATCCAGGCACTACTGTATTCAGATATGCACATCTGCAAGTACACTTCTTACCAAGAATTGCAATCCTAGAGTCAATACAGCCAAATAAAGAAGCGGCAAAACAAAACAAAGTGTGCAGCACGAGAGCTGCTGCACAACAGCTAGGCTCAACACCAATTCTGTCAAAAGTGCGCAAAGGTATTTCTGAAGTGTTTGTGCTGCAAAACCCTAGTCCAAATTCCAGTTGCAGCAAAGTTTGCGATTGCTAACCCATCACACGTCAAAGTTGCATAGCCACACATTAAGGGATCGTTGGTGGCTAACACTCCCAAGTTGATTTCCAACACATACCATATTGAAAGCTCTTGATTTCAGGTGTAATATGCGGATGCTACTGACACCCTATTCATGCCTACCATCAAAGGGTCTTTGCAATTTTTACCTTTAACCCCTAAAGGACCAAGGGTGTTTTTTGAGAAAAAATCTTAGAAACTGCCAACTTTGAGTGCATTGCCTAAAATTGAAATTAAAAACATTTTTTCTCAATTTCAACCGTGCAAAACAGATAAAATAATATGTGCAAATAAATTCAACCCATTTGACCCATGTGGATTGTAAGATTATAATGTTTGAAGTGAGAAAAACTACTTTTTCTTATTTTTGCAAAACAAGGTCAGTAAACTTTGACCCTTCCTAGAGTAAAATTTTTGCTGTACACAAATTTGAGCTTTTTGACCACTCACAAGTATATGATGGTAGGTTCACTCATGAAAAATTTTAGATGCAAAAATACAATCTAGCTTGTTATAAATCATCCTCCAATGCAAAGAGGTCAAGCAAATTGGCAATACATTAATCATTCTTTCATGATTTCTTGTGCAATAAGGAAGTCTTTTATTTGAAATCTAAACAGTGAAAAATTGGAGACAAACATTTGAAACATATGAAAAATATTTTTAGAGCTTTGGATTTATAGATTGAAAGATAACAGGGCTTAAAGTTAGAGGATGCTTTTTTTCTTAAAGCTACCCAAACATAGTTAACAAGGTTTGACTCCCTTCAAAATGTGATGTGAGAGCTTTATTATTTTTATTATTATTATTATTTTTTGACAATTGTACACCAAGATTTTTTAGTAACATACTTGCCAAATTTCAAAAGTTAATGAGAGTTTTAGCATAAGATTCTCCAAAGATGCCCAAAATGCCCAAGCTGCCAATTTCTTTTGGGAACATAACTCTTGAACTGGACATTTGATTGGGGAAAAAATTACATTTCCACTTAGAGAACACATATCTGCACCTTATGTAACAATTTTGAGAAAATCAAATAAAAATTAACTCCATATGACCCTACCCGAGTTCTCAAGTGGCTGAGGTCCTTTGGGGTTCAAAATCCACATATCCACATAGCCAATGGAACCCAAGATTCCAATATTCACATAGTCTATGGAACTCAAGATTAGAATGGGACGATGCTATGTTGTGAGCAAGAATCGCCTATGAGCGGTGAGCCAAGATTTTGTGAGTGAGAACCAACTTTGAGCTCAAGATCAATGAAAAAACTACAAATACGGCAAGTTTTTTTAAAGCTGAATGTATAATATGCACAATTATAGGGTCCTATGTACAGTTACAACTGAAATCTAGTAATCTGGTATTTTGACAAAAAAAAATTAGGCTCACGGCTCATGGCTCATAAATCCCTGCTCACAACATAACATTCCCCGATTAGAATGACAAACTAGATTTCACTTAATGAATGTTGGTAGATTCAGAAAAAGCTTTGTACCTGACTTCCAATTCGTACAGCATTCCCCAGTAAGTACTAGACATGGTATGTAGCAATAATTTCATACCTTATAATTTTCGTGTGTCGGTGGTAACGTAATTAACCACAGCCACCTCGGAAATAACGTCGGTAGACAATAAAAGTCCCACCAGTATTTGCTCTATCAGAAAAAATCTACATTCAGCTAAAGTTGTAAGTTTTACCTTTCCTGAGGCACAGCAGGGATGGCTTGCGGATACCGACCCAGAGAATTCCAGAAAATGTACTCCCCAGACAAGACCTGCGAGGAGAATTCGCAACCAGTCTTCACAGCAGGATACACAGAAACAGTCTTCGGATCAATAGATACCCCAGACATGCTACCGCCACTAAGCTTAATCGAGGCTTTCGCAAAGCTATAAGCTTCCCAGCACAGAGGCTCCTCCATGTCAGCAGGCAAAGGCTCCAGCTCACCTCCATCTCCTTTACAAAACTCGTTCTCATCAACTTCAATATCGCTGTCTACCAAATCTCCATCACTTATAGATTGCCCACTAATATGAGCAGCGAATTTCACTGTACCAGGAAAAGTAACCTCAGTCCCTTTCGGAATTCCTCGTCCCAGCACAATCTTCCATTCAATAGAGTGCTCAGTTTGCGACACTGTCCCAACCGAGGGCAACCCTTCAACACCCACAATCTTCCGTCGAGGAAACGGTACCGACAACGAGCATTGCTCCATAACCATAACCGTGCTTTTGTACTCCGCCATGACTCTCATGCGAATCAGAAACGCGCCCTCGGTATCAGACACCATGGACAGTTGATAGAATCCTTGCAAAGGCGGAGAGATGGTCTTCGGCAACGCTGTATACCGAGCGAGAACAAAGTTCCCTAACGGAGGAGTAAAAGTGACAGCTTGCTTACCAACTCCTTGCTCCGGAGCTTGTGCACAAAGATGGAACGTGAGCGAATCAATGGTGGAACTCGCAGGTGTGAGAAGATGAAGAGAAACCTCAGGTAAACCTTCGAGATCCAAGCGGCAAAGGATTTCCCCGGCGAGAGAGATGGAGTCTTGAACATCATCTCTGTCGTACAAAGCGGCGGTGACGACCTCGTGCACGGCGAACGCCATTCGTTGCTTGCCTCGGTAGAGATACGGCTTCCACATGGGTTGTCGTTGCTCCGCAACGGGCACGTCCAAGGATGTGAATCCGTTGCTTTTGACGGCGGCGAGGTTGACGGAGTTGAGATCCAACGGCGTGCCGAACGGCATGGCGCTCGTGATGAAGCTCCGAAGCGCGTCTTTCTCCGAGGATTTTAGGGTTGCGCGCGCTCCGCCCGTGATGGCCGACGTGGCGGTGGCCGCTGCCGCGGCGACTGCGTTCGCGGCCGCGGCGACGGGGACTGCGACTGGTTTCGCCCGCGCTACGATCCCCACGCCCATGCCGCCTGTAATGCTGTCCAAAAAGCTTCCCATTGTTGCTGTGGAGGTTGCGAAGAGCTCCGGTTCCACCATGTCGCCGCTTAACACCCCGCCTAACGCTTGCGCTACTGCTAATGCGCCTGTCACGCACGGCATGTCGAGTAAGAGCTTCGATAACCCTAAATCCGAGGTCGTTCCTCTGCATCCGGATCGCGTTGCGAGCTCTACATACGCCGCCATTTGGTTCGGTTCCACCGTTGGTAGCACTAAAATGAAGCACCCGCCTCGCCGGTGCTCCACCACTGGCCATAGCCGGCCCAAGCTCATCACGTAGCGCATGATTGGATCCTCCATTGAAGGCTCTCCGTCGGTGTCATCGCGTGCGAGCTTGGTAGCAACGAAAGACTCGGCTACCTGAGCATCAAATGGCACTGCTCCGTAATGCGAACCTTGAACCTCGCACGCTTGATTCCAGAGTCGCTCGACTGTTACAAAGCGGCGTGAGAACACCAAGTTGAATGACTGGTTGAAGATCCAGATCGCTCGAATGCTGCATCCTCGTATCGATGGCGTCGTCGTCATTCCTGGCATGGTCAATTCCGATGGTCCTCCCCGCTCCTCCACTAAACCCTAAATACCCCCAAACCCTAAATTGCACCAAAGCTCAGACAATACCCCCAAAACTGTGAGAAATGCTCCCTTACTCAAGGATGTCGAAGCTCCACAGTCATCGCCGCTTCGAAGTTTAGCTCCATCGGTTTCTCCGCAGAGGCGATTGACTTGAGAGATTCAACCCATGGCCAGTTGTGATCAAAATCCCTAGCCACAGAGTTCACTTCCCACAGTGTTTCAGAACAAGCAGGCTAAACTTCCCTTAGAATGTCATTCCCACGTTGATTGCTCCCCGTGCTGCAGAGCTGTACAACAATCTGCATCAAGTGATAGAAATAGAGGACGACACAACATATCCGTCGAAAGCGCGCAATTGTAAAAATTCCGAGTTCTTCCGGTATTCTTTCAGTCGGTGTAAGTCCAAGGCAGAGACGATTGCCGCAACCAATGTGCTGGGAGGACCTGTATCTAGTGTTTTGTCAGCCGGTTCAAATTGGAAAATAGCCGGTTGATTATGAAATTACCGGCTAAAAACAGGTCGAACTTTACCAAAACAACCACACGTACACCAAATAGTGCATTTAGGCTGCCTTAACAATTAGGTTGCCTTGTGGCATTTAATCCCGGAGCAGCCAGCACAAGTTCACTCAAATTCAAACCCTTCGGAACTCATTCTAATCAATTTATCACCTAAAAAAGATTCACAAAAATTGACCGTACTTATTGGTAGTGCACATAGGTATGGAGCTTTAAGGAAAGGACATGTCCTTTCACCGTACCATTGAAAAGATTATAAGGGTCAAACAAGAAATTTTGTAAAAATCGAGAGGCCTCATGACCCACCAATTACCCACTTGAAAGTGTATGTAATTCTTCATATATCAAAATTTCACTTGGTTTACAACTTGGAAGTTGTTACTTTGTGTTTCTATAACTTTGTAGAAGTTGTCAAATTTATTAAAAAATATTTACCTTGATAAAAACTATTGTAATAACTGTAAGTATTTAAATAGTGTGGAATGTCAAGAAATTAGTATGGGGCAAACTAAATGCACTATTTGGTGTAAGTATAGTAATATACAGTCTGACAATTGAAAGTAACCGGTCGAATCCGCTGAAATAGTGGTTGAAAATGGAAAAGGCTGGATCTTAGCCGGAGAAGTTAAAATTTTCGAACGGTCACCGTAACAGTGCGAGTAAAGATAAGGACTTGGTTCAGATCGGCTCTTGAACGCTGGCCTAACACGTGTCGTTCTGAGATGAAATTGTGAGATCAAAGTTTTTGCTCTCTAGAAGGGTCAATTGCAAAGAGCTGCTGGGAAAAGGGTGAGCCGGTGAGAATTCTTTGATCGGGAAGAACCGGCTTATAACTCACATTCAGCCGGTAATCAGCTAGTTGAACTTTGAAATTACCCAAGAAAATAATAACCGAAATATCTAAAATCTAACTAAGCAGATCATAATATATATGTAGAAAAATATCAAGATGCATGATTGGGGAATATTACACTGAATAAGGTAGAAGGCTCGAAAACCGACCATCTAAAGGCTGAAACTGAATTTTGGGGAGGTAGAACTTCTTGAAATAATTTTCAGTAAAATTTCTTTGAAAGAAGAATTGACATCTAATCCAAGTTGTTTCATATTTTTTGGAATTTTGTAGAATTAGTTGTGAAATTTTGAAGTGGAAAGATCATAGGGCTCTAAAATGGTGCACCTCCTTAAATGTACATTTGCTGTACATTATGCAAATCTATGAAAAAATACATGTACAAAATAAGAACATTTTAGAGGGCGAGTGATTTTCGAGTCTAGACAGTTTTCGAGCCTTCTACCTTAGTGCCTTTAAGTTGCTCCACAGAAATTTCTTGACATTTCAAAATGTATAAATACTTACTATATATATGCATATGAATACATGTGGGGAATTGATATGCGTACCACACCTTCTTGACTATCCCACCACACCTTGGGGTAAATTTTAGATTTCTACCATCAAAAACTTGAATTTGAGAATTTAGAATTCAGATTTGGACTTAGAGACCAAGATTTTGTCTAGATCCATAAAAAAATGTTGTAATTGAACAACACCCAGTGACAAAGCTTAGCTCGGGGGAAAAATATTACTTTTACTTTTGTTTATAAAAAAGATATGCTTTTTCATTGGGTGATGTTTGATTAGAACTTTTTTTGTGGTTCTAGACAAAATCACGATCTTTGAGTCCAAATCTGAATTCCAAATTCTCAAATTCAGGTTTTCGATGGTAGAAATCTAACATTTACTCCGGGGTGCGGTGGGATAGTCAAGGTGTGGTACATGTATCAATACCCATACATGTGTGCATATGCATACATACGTTCAGTCTTCCCTGTGATGAGTTTTTCCTCAATAGGTTTTAACTTTTTATAAATTTTGAAACCCTTGTTCCACCACGGTTGTGTGAGAAAACTATTGAGGTAAATACAAAATATTTCCAAAAATGTTTAAGAAACACAAACAACAAAACAACATAAACAAACAACTCCCTCACACGTGTGCATATATGTACATTTCCATAGATCCACACAACCTCCAAGATTTAAAATCAATCAATATATTACCAAGGATTGTATCTAGTCACATATTCTAAAATACATTTATAAGTTTGGCAATTAGAATTGTCCAAAATTTTTAGTTAACATACAACCTCAACTCATACAAACAAGGTATTGTTGGTGGGCAATGTAACCACAACACACGTAGCTTGCTAGTCTATACTTGCTAAAATTCAAAATTTGCCGATTGCAAAATTCTCATGTTCAAGTTCTTTATTGAGAAAGAATGCATCAACTTTATCGAACAAAGGTACACAACTCCTCTAACACAATACTATTCAACATAATAAGAACAAAACCAAGCATTTTCCATAGCCCACACAAAAATAAAGATATTTTAAATTGTAAATCAAGACTACCTCCTTGTCTTGTGTAATTGTAAGACCCCCAATGACCTTCCTCCAACCAATTACCCCTCTTCTCTATATTATTAGTAGTTTTTCTCGTATGCATTTTGTTGATACTACTTTTTTTTTAAACATTTTCTGTCGATGTATATCCTAATAAAACAAAACAGGATTTTTTGTAGGTGTTAGGGAACATAAAGCTCTGCAGAAAATCGTTTACGAGGGCGTAAAAAGTTATTTGGGAGCAAATTTTCCAAGAGATGAGTTGGCCGGAATTCCGTGTGGAATACCCCAAGACATGGAATGAGGAAGGTCGCCTCCAATGGATACTACCACTGTTGAGGGAGTTGCTAAAATCTGCATTACATGGACACAATCACAAATACTTCAGGGACACTTTCAAGCAAAAGAAACTAAAAAAAGTGTATTATGATACTCCATAACAAATTATCTACAGTGAATATTCCGTTTAGGTTGCCCACATTCATTTCATGACATTTTATAACATATAAATATTTATTATTTCTATAGTAAATTTTATCAAAACAGTACAAGAGGAACTGTTCAAATTGATACATTTAGTTTGAAAAAATATGTCCAGATAGGCATGTCCAAATTCATCAGAAATGTCTAAATTGACAATGTTCACTTACAGTGATTACTGCAACAATCAATTTTTGGAGGGCAATGAAGATAAAACAAGCTAGTTGTGACCACGTTGTACATCATGTGAAATTCAAGGATTTAAAATATTGCATGCACCACCAAGTGGCCAAATGACAAGCAATAAGATAACTTACCAAGGTAAGACAACCTAATTGTCAAGGCAACCTAAATGAAATGTTTAGTGTACCTAAAAGAAATCCTTTATACATGTTTTGTTTCAAACATTGACCCTACGTAACAGCACATACAAAGTGAGATAGTCCATAACCAAGTTTGTATCAAAAAAAACTCTTAGATAACAAAGTAGTAAGGTAAGATATACCATTAGTGAGAGTACATCCAAAAAAACAAATGCCAATAAATGGAGAGGACATAGGGCTTTTCACTTGAAAATGGTCAACAATGTCTCATCAGAGAGGTTTACTATGAGGATACTGAAATTGGGTTTCTGAAATCCACTTTACCATCTCGGCTTGCTTTTACGGTTTCTATGTTTCAAAAAAAAGGATATACTAAGTCACGGTTAGTAAAGATTGAGAATTTAACAAGAAAAATTGAACAAGTATATATAAGAGAAGATATACATTAACATCTTGCAAGCACGGATCACAACACAAGTCTTCCCAACAAGAGAGCATTGTGGTCAATTTGATTGGTTAGTTTCACTAGTTGTTTTCTCCAACATTGAATAATGTAACATTTCCTAATTTGAACCCAAGGACATCCAACTATTGTTGATGAGGAATGTTATGACCACTATACAGGTCCAAAACTGAATGAAGCATACACATGTCATAGCAACTACACCAAAGATTGTACAGGATATCATCTTCAGTAGCACCACATCCGTTACTTTCTAACCAAAACTTATGAAATAGACATGTCTAGCTCAAAACTCTCAATTTCGGTTCTCACTTACTCTATATTGTGCTACCAGAGGTTACGCCTAATTATAACACCAAATACTCAACAACGTTACTGAAAGACAATCCAAAGTCATCTTTTAAAAATCCTACAATCCCGTGTACTTGTTCCAGAAAGGGTCAATTTCACATGCAACACTATATTGCATATGAAACAATCAATAATTACTATTGATAACCATAATGTTACAAAACCTCACATAATCATATGCATTCTAAGGTCGTAGAGTGTGACATAAAATAAAAAGATTTGAATCTCAAACAACCTAAAATAAATATTCCAATATAATCCACTCCATCATGAACAAATACTACATACCTTGTGATACTAAATACCATATAACTTAAACCCATCTCCTTACCAACTTCTGTTTTAACAACTGTACTAAGCATCACTTGCCTAATAGTCTATGGCCACTCACTAATGACACTCAGTACTGAGTAAAACTGAACTAAGGATGATTAATGTTACTTCTATCAACCTAGAACCACTATGAAATTGCACAAGAAAGTCATGTATTGGGATAAAAACCAACAGCAACAGATTTACCCAAATGTCTCTCCACAGCTCCCAACATCTCTCCCAAAATCGCACTTCTGCATATGCCAGTTCTAAAAGAGATGGTAGTAGTATGAGGCTCTGTACCTTACTAGTAAAAAGGGAAGATTTTTACTCAGAGACAACACTCTTAAGTAGAAAATCAACCATGACGAACACGCCACCATGAACACTCATCACACTGACAACGAGAGCCTCCCATTCCCCAAGGTCGGTTGAAACTGCAGCCAATTATATGAAAACGTACATAATGAATCTCACTGACTTCGCATGACTTGGTTCAACCCACAAAATGTTTACCTAAACTCGAGCTAACTTAAGCTTTAACAAACACTACCAAAAGTAAAACAAGCATGAATTGCTGCAGCAGCAATATTCATTACATTAGGAAAAACCCTTTCCCAAAATGTAATTTGGGAATACTAAATTTTGTATTTGTGACTAAATTTTGGTGATTTAAAGTGAGTTTTTTGATAATTCCTGTAATGTGTTTCATCATTGATGTAAGGTCTAAAAGAAATCATCATAATATTCACTCTAAATCACCTAAAACTCTTAAAAACAAAAAACCTCAAAAGGCCCAATATGTAAGCTTTTTCCCAATTTAATGAATAACGCTGCAGCAGCAGAAGTCAGGCTGAGAGAGAGGCAAACAATACTTGCATCCACGCCCTTCAGTAACGCCAAAGGACGCTGCTATAGGAACAAATAAAAAAAGGTAACTTCAAAATTTGACACGTAATGATTACCTATTTTTTTAAAATAAATCAATTTCGAAGTTTACAAGCAATTTGAAAGCAATTTGAAAGGAACTTCAGTATTTGTTTCGCAAAAAGGTGAGAGACAACATGGCTGATGCTGAAAACGTTTGGAAATCTGTCCCTATGACGTCGTGAGGGACTTTACCAGCTGTGAATTGGAGCTGCTGTGGTGGTGGTGGTGGTGGCGGCTACCGTCCACAAGATCTGGCAGAGAGACAGACGAAGAAGGCTCGCGGTTTCGGGATTCAATTCGCTGCCGCAGTTGTTGATCCCACAAGTAGCAGCAGCAGACGATGGCGGCGATGGCCAGCACCATGAGCACCACAATGACAGCCACCAGCGAGTGGTTGGTTCGAGACGGCCGGGATGGCACCGGACTCTGTAGAGGTTGCGAGGAGGCCTGAAGCGTCCTCCTATCTACAACAAATTCCCACTTGGAAGAACCGATCTGCACTTCCATTGCATTGGAGAGCTCTCGGTTGGTCACCAGAAGCAAAATCAGAACGTATCCTATCATAAGTGCAACGCACTTGTAATCTCATCTGCTCACAAATTCGGAGCCTGAACACTGAAACCTCTCGCAAAATCTGGTCAGCCGTATAATTCTAAGCCCAGAATCAACCAAAAAAAGCAAGGCTAACTACTGAAAACTGCAACTAGGAAATCTTCTGTCAAATCCTGCGTACAGGACACCAATTTTCCGTCATTGGAGCACTAAATACTCAACAACAAAATCCTTCTTTCACTGCAACGAGAGGACTGCCATTTCTTAACTGAAATTTTGAACCCTGCGGACATCGAGTTGTCCGCCACGCACTAAAAAGATTGTGATTCTGGTTCTACGAACAAGAGACGCTATAGGGAGGTGAAAGTGAAGGGTGAGCACTACTTGGAACGGCTCCGTTCGGTTACGTCTACTTCCAAGAGTCAAGATGAGAAGGACTTCGTTTGGTACCAGTGAAGTGAGCGTGGTATATCGGAGCAAGAGTATGTACTACAAAGTTACTTCTGCTATGCCGGCGCCCAAACGCCACAGCTCCAGCACTTGAGAATTCTTCATATGAATGCTTCCAGAGGGAGCAAGGATCTCGTCACCGTGCTATGACTCTACCCTAGAATGGGGATGTGCGTATCTCCATCTCTCTCTTTCTCTCTCTCTTTCTGTGTATCTGTTGTTAAGTTAGTGCTTTTGAAACGCACTCTTGACCTAATCAATGAAAAGCCTTGGAAAAGCAACTACGAGCTTCTCCCATAACAAACGTGGCATATAGCGTCGTAAGCAATCCCGGAAGCACGTTTACGTGGGGCCCGAGTTTATCACTGGTACAGACAGCATCCACAGAAGTACTGTAACTTGAACAAACCTCCCGAACAAAAGCAGAAGCTCTCGAACAAGCGCAATAAAATTCCTGCGGTTTTTAAGGATCAGATGGTCAGAAGTTAGAGTTTAGTTGCGCAGTACTCGAGTGTAAAATAGGATCGGAGGAGTCAGCCATTTAAGCTTAGGCCATCTGCCAAAACACAATGTGCGTGAGGTCGATCGCTCCATGAAAACGGTGCTGTCGGCGTAGTCAAAACTGCAGTTGAAGAGCGTCTCTCTGAGGTCAGAAGTTGGTTGCCACTAAAACAGAAGTGACTTTCAAGTAGCTAACTTACAGGATGATATAATAAGTTAATACAAAACAAACATAATTTCACTCTCCTCATTGAAAGATCGTTTTTTCAAAGGTTTCGGTTAAGTTAAACGTACCGTTGTATGGAAACTCCTGATCTCCTTGACACCATTATTCACGATGCACCTCCCGCGCCGCTCCTCCACAACACCCGAACAACCGCTTATAAAAAAATGATATCCCTATTGCTACGTCACTGCAATCGCAGGTATTCATTTCATTTACTATTTTCGCAGCAGCCCTCAAGGCCTCAACAGAGAACTCTTTTACAGCGGGCTCACGTGTGCTGGATTCCGAAATGATTTATAAAAAAAGAATTACGACAAACTAAGGCATCATCAATCCAGCACTGGGTATTTGGCGGGGACTGGGTCTGCAAAATCCTGGCTATTTTTTCACTGGAATATAATTAGAAAATGAGGTTCCTATCATTGAAAGCATGTGCAAAAACTCGTCAAACAAATAACATGACATATGGTATAGGAAATTGGACAAACTAACTAATGCCCATTGAAAAAATAGCTAAAGGACAAACAACACAGCAAACCATGCCTAATAAAGAACCATGCCTAATAAAGAATAATTAGATAGTGACATTATCTAATTATTCTTTATTAGGCATGGTTTGCCGTGTTGTTTGTCCTTTAGCTATTTTTTCAATGTGCATTAGTTAGTTTGTCCAATTTCCTATAACATATGTCATGTTATTTGTTTGACGAGTTTTTGCACATGCTTTCAAGGATAGGAACCTCATTTTCTAATTATACTCCAGTGAAAAAATAGCCAGGATTTTGCAGACCCAGTCCCCGCCAAATACCTAGTGCTGGATTGATGATGCCCTAAGAAACTCAGAGATTCTCAAAAGATTTCACTATTTTGTGCTACGATCTATTCCTTGTCAATATTTATTAAAAAAGCAATTTCCAATAGTTTTATTTATTTATTTTGGTATTATTCTTGTTTTCATTATTTTCCAAAGTGCAAGGAGTTAAAAAATTGAACCTCATAAACGTCACAGTTTTTCAAAATGGGAATTGATACATGTACCACCAGTTCTTGACTATTCTCCTACACCCTACTATATATGGTTAATATTTACAATATTAAAACAGGTGTGGATCACGAGAAAAACATCACTAAACTGAAAGTACAACTTGATATAGAAGATTTGATTTTTATTTGATTTTTCAACTCTTAATCCTGCTCATAGTATCAATTTAAAAAATGTGAATTAAACTAAACATAACCTAGATTTTTTAAGTGATAATATGAGCGGGATTAAGAACTTTAAAAAAATTTAAAAAAAAAAATTACATCTTCTATGTCAAGTTTGTATTTTTAAATTTGATTTTTTTCTTGTGGTCCATACCTATTTTATATTGTAAACATAGACCACATATATAGTAAGGTGTGGTAGAATAGTGAAGAAGGGATGGTACATATATCAATTCCCTTTCAAAATATATACTGAAAACCTAGCCCGAGGGGCTTGCTGTGACGTTTAATGGCTATTAACTTAGAAAAGGAAGTAGTACCTTGAGGAGCACTGCTGAGTATGCAGAACCATCTGTCAAGGACAATAGTTAAAGGACCGGCAAGGCCTTTTCGAAGGGATTCGCAAGGCGCTTGCAGAATACACCTCACATACTGTACAATGTTAGCTACTCTCTGACAAGGACAAAGCGACGTTCCCCATTGCTGTAAAGCGTTGCTCCAATTCCTTCCCGACCAGCAGAAGCTGCAGGAACTATTCAAGTCCTATCCATGAAGGTGGAGTTACTGTTTGTGGAAGCATTTATTTAACACGGAGCCTGCGCGCAGGTGCTTTCTCGCAATCCAACAGCCTGGGCCCTGGACCTGGCGGGGGAAGATCTTTCACGCGGACAGGTGGACCTCACAATCACGCTATGTTAATGCAAATCTAGCGGAACCAATTACTGAAGAGCAGCAGTCACAGAAGCAGTTGTAGCATTTTGTTTTTGCCAAAACAGCATACCCGCAAAACCTGGAAGGCTCTTTACTTACTTTAAGTAACTTTCACAAAACCGACTTGAGAGCAGAGTGAAAATGTGGTCGGAGGCTCGAACTCCGGTAGGGCACTAATTTCGCTCACCTCCCCAAATGGTCTCCGTCAGTCCATAATGTACTGTGGACAAACATTTAAGGAGGTGCACCATTTTAGAACCCTATGACCTTTCCATTTCAAAATTTCATAACTAATTCCACATTATTCTAAAAAATACAAAATAACTTGAGTTAAATGCCAATTCCACTTGTCTTTCAAGGAAAACTAATTCCACATTATTCTAAAAAATACAAAATAACTTGAGTTAAATGCCAATTCCACTTGTCTTTCAAGGAAAATTTACTGAAAAATATTTCAAGAAGTTCCACCACTCCAAAAATCAGTTTCAGCTCTTAGATGGTCGGTTTACGAGCCTCGTACCTTACGATCCATTTCATCCTCGTTCGTTCCCATCCAAACGCCTGCAAAAACTCCTCGCAAGTAAGTTATAGTCCGCAATAAATGATACTGCAATTTAAGTTAGCATATATTTAGCATACTCTGCTAGAAATGAGAGTTTTTGAATGTAGAGCTCGTTTCTTACTTGAAAACGCCTTTGTAAGGTTTGCTTTGACCCTTACTTATTATGCGCGTGGACCTGATCTTGAACTCCGGAAGAGTTACTAAGCATGGAGCTCCACACTCCGTAGTATTAAGACAACAGAAACTAGACTCAGACCTAAAAATAGAATAATAATCAGTTCTTTTTAGGATCAAAGAGAGGCAACTTGAGAGTTTAAGATTTCGATCAAAAGCATTTCGGCACATAGAGATAGATCAAATTAGACAGAGCGAGAGAGTGAATCTCCAAGACAAAAGGATACCAATGCGATATCAAATTTCTCTCACTTATGTAAGAAAATCAATGTAAAACTCTTCTTACAAGCAATTCAAAACATCTAAAGTGGGCTACGAAAATAAATTCTAAGCTACAAAAAAGAGGAAAAAGATTCTTCATGCGGTCAATATCGCTTGCAAAATCCAATCTATTCTAAGAGTATGCTGATGTTTCTTGAATGCCGTAACTTCAGTAATTAGGAAGGCACAAGCGAGGCAAATTGAGAACACAAGATTTCGATCAAAAGCATTTCGGCACATAGAAATAGAACAAATTAGACAGAGCAAGAGAGAGAGAATCTCCGAGACAAAGCAGTACCAATGCGGTATTAAATTTCTCTCACTTATGTAAAAAATCGATGTAAACCTTTTCTTCCAAGCAGTTCAAAACTTCTAAAATGCTACGAAAATCAAATCTAAACTACAAATAGTGAAAAATAATTCTTCAAGTCCAATCTATTCTAAAGAGTATGCAGACGTTTCTTGAATGCCGTATCTTCGAAGACACTTTGACGGAGCTGTCGCTCACACTCACTCACTCACTCACTCACTCTTTGTTCCAACATCTACAAAACTTGATATACAGAAAAATCTCTAGTTATTTTGACGCCGCAACGGCGACACTCTCAGAGATAAAAACTTCATGGATTTCAAACTGGTAGCTCTCTCTCTCTCTCTCTCTCTCTCTCTTCTAAGCCTGCATACTGGTTCCCCAACGAGCTCCCGTGTTCACTAGTTTAGTGTAAGCAGCAGCGAAGTCAGTGAAAAAACGCCCTTGATCAGCCGCGTATACTTTCAGCCACCTGCAAACGTACCAGCAAAAAACAGAAGCTCAGAATCACGCAGCGAAAATCTCTGCCAAAATGAGAAGAGAAGGTTTGTTAGGGTTTCATGGAATACTGGCGACTGCAGCTTTCCAGAGAGTTCTAGAGAGTTCTAAGTTATTGGAATCAGAGAACTGCAGGAGAGCCATGCATGGAAGTGGAAGTGTGCTAGAAAAACAACAAATTTGGAAATTATAGCATAAAAGTGCAAAAACTCGGAAGGATTTTTGTTTCTTTGAAGTTGGAAAAATGCGGATTATCATGACTTTTTAATACAACATAGAAGTCTGCCCTAATTGCCATAAAAGAAAGCTTCTCATTAAACAACAAAATTGGAAATTATAGCAAAAAAAAAAAGCAAAAACTTCAAGGATTTTAGTTTTGAAGTTGAAAAATGCGGATAATCATGGCTTTTTATTGCAACATGGAGGTTTGGCCTACTTGTCATAAAAGAAAGTTTCTCACTTTATAATCTTAACCTTTACATAACCATATGGCAACCATATGGCATAGTATATACACTGCCGTATAATTGGCATTTGCTATCAATAAGAAGTTTTCATTTGGGATCGTAAGTAGCTCACTATAACAGTTTTGATCTATTCTCCAACTTCTTTGTTGATCTCAAATGTAGTAAAGGTGTGAATCTATGTTAAATAGAAGGAAAACAACTTGTATTGTAGTGGTTGCAGCAGCACGCTTGGGGGTTAAACGATTGTGTGTGCCAATATGACCAATACAATACAAGGTATTTTTCTTGTATTTGGAATGGATTCAAACACCTTTACTACATTTTAGATTAACAAAGAGGTTGGAGAATTGATCAATGCAGTCCTATAGTGAGCTATTTGAAAATCCCAAATTAAAACTTCTTAATGATACTAAATGCCAATTATATGACAATGTATCTACTATGCCCTAAGGACACTTAAGGGTTAATAAAGTAAAGGTTCTCACAACAAACGCTAACTCTAAACATTAGTACTCATGTACCAATAACATACATATTGGATCTTAAATGTGTCAGTGTGGTACATTAGACAAAAAAAAAAATCCATTCCTCACTCGCACCCTTCGCCTATACACAATCAATTATTCATCACCTTTCCACTAACTAACTACGGCTTCTGAAAACAAAGAAAAGGGAGACTAGAGAGATTATGACCTTGAGGTGTATCAAACAAGGAGAGAATTGGTGTGAGAAAAAATTAAGAACTTTTTTTGAAATCACAACTGAAAAGCTCCTAAAATCTGATTCAAGTTCACCACCAATCTACAAGAAATTCGCTTGAGTTGAGGGGCAAAAGCAATCCAAAGCCAAAAAGGTGTTAGTGGACATTGATGAACATGAGAGCATTGGCACCCTTACACATAATCACTCAAGCATTAAGTGTTTGCATCTATTTTTGAAGAGCCCTCAAAATTCTTGTCCCCCACCCTTGCTCTTCAAATAGGTTCCACAACTAGTCAATTGACCAATCAAGTAGAATATAAGATAAAGCTCACTACATTTAGGATGAATAGTAATTTCAAGGATCATTGCTTGACACTTAATTTGAGTGTCACGAGGACATTTTGAGGGGCCTTGAGCACTTATCATCCAAGTATTGCATGTGTCGGACCAACAATGCATATGCATTGACATATTCATTTAGAGTTCTAAGTGAAAATTTGAATTTGACAAGGGCTACAAGCATGGTGGAGCAAATAGTTTTACACCGCACTTTTTAAGACCGTTTGTCCTCCTCCTTTCAAAATATGTAAGTTAGTTTTCAAACTTGGTAAAGAAATTGATTATGTGGGAAGGGTTTGAGTAAGAAAAATAGAAAAGGGCAGGAACTCACTTTAAGCACTCGTCATCAGCAAGTGCACGGTCTGTTGCTAATCCTATTATAGATGTCATCCCATCATCTGGCCCTGAACACACACAACTTCTTGTCACAAAAATGGATCCAAAAACACTCATTTAATGTTCAGTTGTTGCAAATTATCATCGAAGCTAACTTACAATCTAATTTACTCCAATTTAATTTAACTTAATTTATCAATTTATGAATTTTTGCCAATTTGATATCTTTAAAACATTATTTTCATTAGAAGTGCACAAGATGTTTCCAAAGTGCTTGAGGTGCAAATCCTTCTGTAAGTTTAATAGAAGATTGCAACTGCCAACCCATTGTAGGTTCTTGAAGCCTTGCAAAAGAGAGGTTTGCAACTAGCAACCGTTTAGAGAGTTGCATATGCACGTACAACTCTTGAAACCTTGCAAAGATGAATTGTGCAAATAACAACCAGTCAAAAAGTTGTATACTCTTACATTACAAAAGGTTGGTGGACTAAAGAGGTTAAAATTTTTGATTTCTCATTGCATGTGCACTACTTTTATATTGAAACACTTTTCTTTTTAATGTTTAGGCAACAAAACCAAAAGCAAACACAAAATGTAATCAACTTCAAAAGTGTGCTATAGTGATGCTTGGATAAGGTCAATGCCTTGGGTGAGAAAAAAACTTTGACCATACTCAAGCATTGACTGTAAACAAACACTCCATTTAATCAAGCCCAAAACACAAATGAGAGATTGGGACCTTGACACTACCCAAACGTTTCTCTTCACAAAGGTTGACCTTATCTAAATATCACTGTAATTAATAATTAAAGCACCCCGGCGGTTTAAGAGCAAACCTGAGATTTTCCAGGGCTTTTGTAGCAAAATTTGGAAGTAGGAATTGTCAAATAAGTTGGGGTTTCCGAAGCCCTTGTTTCCTATCATGTGCGCTCCAGAAAGTGCTACCATCTCTTGTGTGTTGTTAACCACAGAGCCCATGTTTCATGAATGTATGAATCCCAGGGAGGTCACTTACATATAATTGTAAATCACATGCAAACAAAATAAAGGTATTGTTAATTAGTTTAATTTTAGCTTTTGTGAATTCTTTGTTGTATAAACAAGCCTTGTGTATTTGTCAAACAATGTCACACTTCTTACCATGTAAATGCCAGTGGCACTATGTTGGTCAAATACAACAATTTATTGAACCAAGATATTAGCGATATTTATAAATGAGTGGTAAAAAAAATTACAATGTTCAGACGTGTATACCTAGATTTATGTATAACTAGACTTGTGGTCTAGAAACCTACGTCTTGCGCAAAGAAGACCATATCTATGAATATCTATGAACATTTACTTAGTAAACTCTATTGCATTCATGCGGTAGTGGAGGTTGTATGATATGAACTCTTCTAACATAGCACATGAAAACCTCTGGCTTCACAACAAATATATTTCCTGTTAAAAAAAACTCATTCTGTTATACATGGTGCATGACACTTATAACCAGCAACTCCTAAATTTGAGCACCCAATCTACCACTTTGTCAAAAAAAAAAGTATCACTTATTCGAGACCACCAAAATGAAGCCTAGATTTTATTCTTCTTACTACTGGAATTGCTTTTGAACAGGTGGATGTATGTGTTATGCTTAAATATTTATTGTCGCTAAAATTTAGTTGGTTATAAATGTCATGCACTCTATGTAGATTTAGATAGAAGAGTGGCATTTCAATATTAGAACGAAACATATGTGAGAGACATGCTTTAGGGTTTAAGATAGAGCCACATACATGTGAGGGCCATGAATTTAGGGTTTTAGGTTTTAGGATTTAGAATAGAGCCACATACATGAACGCCTTGGATTGAAACGCTTTCTTGAGAGCAGTGGCACTCAGTGACTCCTCGGGCTTTTTGCCTTCTGGATCAGGCCCACTGCACAGCCAAGCACTTGTTTACAACATTTCTCTAAATTTGTAAAATGTGACTCTTTTCAAACAAACGGATACCCTCAGCAAAACTCTGACAAAATGGGTTATTATAACAAGCTACTTTTGGAGGGGACAACGCGATTTTGTGAGCATAAAACAGTGAGCCATGAGTGATGAGTCAAGATTTTGGTGAGCGGGAACTAACTATATGCTCAAAATCAATGGAGAAACTAAAAAACAGCAACTTTTTCAAGAGAAGAAAGTTTAAAAGGCACAATTATTTATAGGGCCCTATGTACACAGAAATTTAGTATGTAAATGTCACTCGGACAAAATCCTTTGTGTTTTCAGTAGTCCTTATTCCTGTGAAAGTAACAAACAAAATTCCCGGAGTGGTGTTACAGTGCATAACGTATTTCCAAAAACTGCAGACTGGTGTCACATAGACGAAACGCTTTAAAAAAAACACATGTGGCATGATTTGGAGGATTTTGTTCAAGAGATGTTTACTCAGGGTAAGCACCTCATGCACGGGGATTCCGACGTTGGGAACTCAGTTTAGTCCGTAAACTTAAACGTCAAAATCCCCTTGCATGACGTGCTTGCCGGGGCATCTCTCCTAGTGGCTCAAATACACTCAATGTGGATTAAAAGTGTTGAGGTTCCTCTCAAAGCCCTCTCAAGACACTTTGTCCTACCGTGTGTAACAAGGGCCCTTGGCCCTTCAAGACACTATTCATCTTAAGTTTAGTGAACTTTATCTTCTACTTTCATTGATAAGTGGTCAAAGGATTATTTATGGGGCATGTTAGAGTGCAAGGCCACCTTTGTGAAGAGCATGGGTAGAGATCAAGGGCTTCAGGGCCGGCCAAAACAGATGGAAAACTTTCAAAGAGCCCGAACCGGTGGAGATGCTCGAACAAACAAAATAATCTAGCCTCACAGCTCCTTGCTCACGGTATAGCATTCCCCTTTAGGAGGTTTTTCAGAGCAAGGCAAAGATTTTCAACAATGAAGTAGAGATTCTTACGAGGAATCCAGTCGGCCGAGTGTTACTGGAATAGCAGGTCCGTCACATTCCATCACGGCAGCGGTGCCAGCCACGGCGATCAAATCTGCCCAAGACACTGCCAACATGCCAACATGCCAACATTGAAAGACTCCTTCAAAACAGGTCATCCTTTTTCCTCTACAAAATCTTAAACCCTATAATTTTCCTCTACACAATCTTGAACCCTAAAGCACCAAGAAACCCATATTCAGCCTCATGTTTTGTTTTTCAGAGCACTTTTGAGTAGGCCATATGGGGACTTTTTCTTCTCTGATTTCACTACTTGTAGTGATAAACAACTTCGATCCATCTGAATTGTATTTTCCACAACATGATCAATAGGATTGGTCAAATTAAACCATGGATCCTTGGGTTTTTAGAGGTTACCCCTGCAACTACATGAGACCATTCATCCCCTGTAACTAAACAAGATCATGACTTGCCAGCTACCAAAACATATGAGACCATTTAAACCATCAGAAGCGTGCACCACAAGTGGATGTCCACAACCCTAAACCATACTACAATAAAACTTGTCAAAAGTAAACATGTCAGATTTAATAACCTCTCTGCAAACCACAATCTCAACTCCAGTAGAACCTGTAAATCATATCTGAGTAAATTAAAAACTTTGCTGAATTGAACACATCCCTTTGTCCCAGCATGTTTACTGTACAAAGGTTCTATTGTACAACGTTGGACGTACTTGGAAATGCTAAATCAAGCTCTGTTTTTGCTTTCTGCCAACGCCTGTGCATATAACAACAACGACCATGATGAAAACACGTACACAATTACAAATTTCAGAACCAACATTTTTTATAAACCAAAAGTTCATAAAGGCATTTGAGTAAGAAAGTACAGGTTTTCCAGATTGGAACCTTGATTGGTCGCTGAAGACCTCCGCTCTCAGGTCTTTCCAGCTCAAAAAGTAAAGAAACATTCATGCCTCCTGTAACAAAACACCACCGAGGTCTGAGATTTATGGGAAACAAAGAAAAACCATTTCCATTGCAGCAAAATATGAAACAATGCTAAAGCAGAATCTAGCATTCGTTGAAGGAGTCCTGCATGGAAATCTGATCGAAAACAACATAATTTAAAAAGTAATAATAATGTTCCAACAAGTTCTTGCAAAAAACAGGGATTTTTTTTGGGATCGCGATTTGGTGAAGTTGAAAAAAAGGCTGATAACCAAAGTCAGTTTGAATACAGCAAGAATATTTGCCCTTACTAAGGAAGGTTTACTTACAACTTGCAAATTTTTACCTGAATTGTTGGTGCTGTCAAAAGTTCCTGCATCATGGAAAGCCAAGCGCAACACTCCAGCTGATTTGCCCTTGGTCAACACCTTTTTGAGCTCATACCGAATCAACTCAATTTTCGTCTTCTCATCGCTGAAAAGAAAAATCCATGAACAAGTACAAATTAGAGACGGTTTCCACAAGCAGTTTCAAATCTCAGGCAAAATAGAAGTTCTTGCAATAGAATTTTTCTGGGAACACCTTTGCAGGAGAAAACATGGATATTTTTAGAACCTAAGAATGCATTTTCTCATGAAGTTTTGTGCACCTGGTAAGGTGCAAAAGAATGCTAAAGATAGGGCTTGAGGAAAACAACAAGAAACCAACCTTGAAATCATCGTGTGAAATCAAGATTTTCTCTTGGAAATGGGGTGATGGATACAAGGCAAAAGAGAAAAAATAGATTCAGCTGAGAAACCAAATGAACTTTTACAACCACTTAGCCTAACAGTACAAAAAATGAGCGTAAAACAAATAGAAGGTTGAGAGGGAGGTTGAGCTCACATACTCAACAGCCGGAGCGTGAGAATCCCTTGGCAGATGCAAAAAGTCAGAATTCGGGACTGTGAAAGCTAAAGCTGCTAGCAATGCATGTCTTCTCGAAACATCTATTCTCTCTTCTGCGGAATATACAAAGATTAGTTACCAAAAAACTCATTACTTTTCGGTACAAAAACCTCTAATTAAATAATGCACACAAACTTCCTTGATGTAAACTCGTGTCCACTAATCAAGTTCTGTAATTTCTGAGCAGACTGTAGGAAATTTAAGCTAGAATAAGCACAGATAGGGTATTTTACAACAATCTATAGGGAAAGTCAATATTGAGTACACATGAAAATCACCACTTGGTAGAGTTGGTTCTAGAAGGTTCTAGAATGCACAGAAGGAGGCTTTCCATTGAGAAAAAGCTACACTACGGAAGTTTGAGTAGGTATATTACTCTAACCAATGTTACTTATACATAGCCTTTTGTAGGGTAGTTGCGTGCTCATGCAGTGTCCAGAAAAGATATGCTAAGATGTATTGGAATCCTCTTTCCATTACCAACGTGAACCAAAACTTTTAGAAGAATCTACCAATATAAACAACATGCTTAATTCTAAACTTCAGAGAACATATTTCTTACTACTAGTACAATACCAAAGCAATGGGAACAAGGATTACTACCTGGTCCTGACGATGAATTGCTAGCCGAAGCTCGAATGCCAGAACCACGACAATGCGACCGTAATTTTCTATTCCTGCAACCTAAGAAAAACCCCAAACTTTAACGAATCTCACTTCCATCATTAAGCAAACCTTCACATACAATCTTTCAATTGTTCATACCCACAAAGCACAAGCACCATCCAAAAACCCAACAGAGTCGAGATTCAACATCAAAATGCCATCACGAAAAACCACACAAAATCCAATTCTCTCATCGAATTAGAGCCCAGCTATTGAAATTTATTTGAAAAGCTTGGAATTGGTAATGCACAAACTCCAAATCAATACACGGAAACCTTGACACCTCAAAAAACCCGGAGAACAAATATGACTAGATATTAAAGAACAAATTGAGATAACAGAGATTCAGCAAATTGGGCGACTTCTTCGAGGTTAAAAAAAGCGACATTTATGTGGAAGGGTGGTAGTGAATATCACGAGGAGAGCTGAGCTGGAGGAGGAGGAGCTACCGATCGAAGGCAGCAGATTGCTTGGTGGGCGAGAAAGGAGAATTTGAAAGGTTCCAGAGTTGAATTGTGTTGCAGAGGTCGTGCAGCAAACTGAAGAAAGGGAGGAGCAACAATTGGTCGCCATGGCTGCAAAAATATGCGAGGTCGACGAGCTTGGGGAAGCTCGACATTGCACTCGACTCTCGTAAGAGTTGGATTAACAGGTATCAAGTATCAACTAAAGTCCAGCCTCCAATTTCAATGCAAATAACAAAGATTATCCATAATTACCTGCTCCTCGCTTTTCTTTGCTCAATCCCTTCGCCACTCACAGCGTCCAATTAAGTTAAGTTCTTCCTAACGGCCACTAGGTGACAATTACTCTACAGCAACACTGGATCAATAGATAAGCTTACACCTGAGTAAAAACAGGAAACGCTCTCGAAATTGCCTGAAAACAACAGCATCCTGTTCAACGCTGTAATCGCAAGGTTGTGTGCCACACATTTGTTGGCTCGGCACCGCAGGGGAGGAGGCTTTCCATCGACAGAAGCTACTCTGAGAAAGTTCAGTTTGAGTACTGTACACCAAATACTGTAGTGCATTTAGGTTGCCCCACATTTCTTGGTATTCCACATTATTTAAATACTTATTGGTGCTACAGTAATTTTTAGTGTAATAAATCATTTTTAAAAGACATGACAACTACTACAAAGTTGTGGAAAGATAAACTAGTAACATCTAAGTTGTAGACCAAGTGAAATCTAAAAATATAAAGAGTTGTATGCACTTCCAAGTGGGCAAGTGATGGGTCATGAGGTAACTTTTCAAGGTAAGGCAACTTAATTGTTGAGGCAACCTAAATGCACTATTTGGTGTAGTACCTTGTTCGAAAAGCGAGGCGCTATGGCTACAGCGACATAGCCTTCCTGCTTGTTCTCCTTGGCCTTAGCTAAGCTTAAATCCCTAAAGCTCCTCTTGTAGTAAGCTTAAGGTAGGAGCACCCATAAACGTCAAACTAAGGGTTTTGAACATGATGACAATGTATGAACTACTAGCAAATTATAGGATCCTATTAGGAACAAAAAAAAAAGTGTTTGCAATTTCAAATGTATTTTTTGGATACTGTGAGAATAAGTTATGAATTTTTAAAGAGCAAACTACCATTGCACTAATAACCACTTTTAAGAATTCATGTTCACATGTTGTACATTCTTGTCATTACATTTGTTCACTTCAACAGATTTTCCAAGATTTCAGAAGTGACGGATATGAGGACACTAATGCTTATGGGTACTCCTACCTAACGTGCTAATTCTTGTTGGCTTTTGTTCCAATCCTAATGCTCATCTCGGAGCGTGAGTACATGTTGCCAATGTACGAGGAGTGCCGAGGTTTAAGGTAAGGTAGGAGCACCTAAATGCAATGTTTAGCAACATCTAAAATTAAACCTAAAGTAGACATTCTCGCACCCTTGCACCCAAACAAGACATGAATGCACCTAAATCAGACACACAAGCTGACATAAGGGAATAGAAATTGTGTAGATGGTAGTTTTTGATTGGGTGTGACATGCTTTTTTTGTTGTCATGACATGGTCTTGTTGTTGTCACTTTTTCCAGGGTCTAGTGTCCACAATAAGTGAATCTATGGAGTTACTTTCAACAATTCATAATTTATTCATACGATCTCAAAAAAATCCAAAAACAATTTTGCTTGGGTCTATACCCATTTCCTAACAAGCACATGCCATTACATTCTCAAAAAATCCTCCAAATTACCACATGTGAGGTAAGTGTCACATTTGGGTGCTTCTACCTTAAACAGACCCATACTCAACCATTTGGAGTACCTCAAGGTCTCAAAAAATTCAAGAAAAAAATTTGTAAGGTTAGCCTTTCAACAAGCTTTCATGGGATGTAATTCTTTTGAAAAAGAGTATTGTAGAATATTTCATGTTAAAGGGCAAAGTTGCAGCTCATAGGGTCCCTATTTGCAGCTCTAAACTATCCTTGAAATTGCTTGGATATGTTCCCATAGTGGCATTGAATGGTCCCAATCCCAACCGTCCCAAAGTAACTTAGCAATCAACATGTGACAAAATTTGCTTGTGCAAGTAGTGTTTACTATTCCACTATAGGTTCAATAGTGTGTGGTGAAAGCCTCAAATCTAGGGTGCAAGATTGGGGAGAGGTCAAGAATAGGTGCGTCTACCTTAGTTAAGGTAGAAGATTCTAAAACGGGGCGTTTAAGGGCTAAAGCAAAATTTTGAAGAGGTGAGACTTCTTGAAATATTTTTCAATAATTTTTTCTTAAAAAACAAGAAATTGGCATCTAACCCAAGATGTTTCAAATTTTTTGGAACTTTGTGGAAATAGTTATTAAATTTCGAAGTGGAAAGGCCATAGGTCTCTAAAGTGGTGCACCTCCTCAAATGCATATCACCTATATTGTACATTGTTGAAGGGTTATGAAAAATAACATGTGTAAATTGAGTATATTTGAAGAAGTGCACTGTTTTAGAGCAGGCACTATTTTAGAACCTCCTACCTTACGACCTAGAGGATTTTTTTTGAAGCTTTGAAGTTACAAAAATCACTTTTGCATGAGATGCTAACTTGAAAATGAGATATTATGAAAATAAGAAATTAGGAAAATGAGAAATTAGGATATTGTCATGGAAAGATGAAAAAGTCTCTATTGTTTGACCAACCATTGTTTAGGATATTAAATGTTTGTGATTTTTTTTTGGATTTAAGTTGAGAGGATGGAAAGTTTGCAATAAATATAAATTAAAAATTAAAAATTAAGGGGAATTTACAAATAGGGGTGTGAAAATGAAAAATATAACAAATAGGGGCACAATAATAATCTATGTTATTTTGTAAATTTATTTGGTTTGGAAATTAGTTGATTTAGGTACATCACATTTAAGGTGAGTTAATTTTCAAAAAAATTAAAGGCTTGAGTTCTCCAAATCAAGCCTAAATAATGAAATTTTAGTATAGGGGATGACAACTTTTGGAGAGGCTTCTCAAATTTTTGGAACCTAGCTAACATTTAATGTGATGTACTTGAATCAACAAAAGTTCAAACCAAATAAAATTACAAATACTTACAAATTATTTGAAATTATGCCCCTATTTGTAATTACATTGAAACTGTGCCTCTATTTGTAATAATTTTCATCTTCATGCCCCTATATGTCTATAATATTTTTCATTTTCATGCCCCTATTTGTGATTCCCCGATTAATTACCCCTAAAATTATAACTAGAGTTCAAGATGGCACAAAGTGATAGCGACATGAGAGGAGCTCAAACCTAATTTTCTCCTTGTTTGAGTTCTTGAGTTTGACTTGCAAAAGTGAGATTATATTGTGAAGTTGAAACAAGAATTTAGATACCATGCTTAGAATTGCTTTGGAAGGGTCATATGAGGAGTCCAATTAAAACATTGATGATGCCATACCTTTGTGGAAAAACAAAAATAAGTTTTGATTTATATGCTTTGGGGAAAAAATTCTAACCATACACATCACGTTTCAAAAATATGCCAAGGAGAAATTCAAAACCTTGCAATTTGCCAAATGGGAAATAGAAATGATGGATTCATGCTAAGAAAAAAAAAGGGGCCTTAGGCAACTACCAAGTGAGAAAAAAAAATTACCGATCCTTGTCAATAATACCAAGAAATGCACCAATTTTCCTATAGAACTTCCTAGACTGAGCGTGCTGCTTGGCTTTGCTGTGACCCTAAAACCTTCACGTGCCCTTGAGATTTAAAATTTCAAGTAATATAGCAATGTTGTAGGCGAGAATTGATTATGGATAATGGCATCTACACTTGCATGGGGAAATAATAGGTTGGGGAGACTTTTGGTTGACAAAGGAGCAATTATCTGTCAAAATCTTCTCCTTGGCATGGCAAAAATGTAATTTCTTTGTGCTCAACCAATGTCCAAGGAGAGCTATAAAAAGGAAAAATTTCATGGATATCCTTGAAATTTGCAATATTTTCATAGGTATTTTTGCTTTTTCAGAATTATCACAAATACCTTTGGATCAAAAGAATTACAAGTTTGTTTTGTTTTGCATGTCACTTCCTTCTCCCTTTGTGTGCACACTACTTCTTTCTTGTTATGCATGCGCACAAAAGGAAGGAAGTGGCATGCACAACAAAACAAGCACCTGTTTTTTTTTATCCAAAGATATTTATGATATTTTTGAAAAAGCAAGCATATCTATGAAAATATTGCAAACTTCAAGGGTATCCATGAAATTTTCCCTAAAAATAATTGGACATTTCTTGTTTAAAACCAATATTTAGAGTGAACATACCAAATATCACCGATTTATTTATGCTATAATTATGTCTTTTAGGATTAAATCCAAAGTTCAATTGATGATCTTGTCATTTCTTTTGGTTGACTTTTATTATTTTTGGATCTTCTTGCTCGTTATGTACAATAACCCTTTCAAATACTACCGTTCCTATCACAATTAAAAGGTTGAAGGAATAATGATCGAGAACGTTTTTTCCATTTGAAAATAAAGAGGATTGTCATTGCTTGAATGTTAGTGTGTCCAGTTGAACAAGTGGGGAAAACAAGGGGGAATGCTATTTCGTGAGTAGGGATTTGTGAGCAGTGAGCTTAGATTTTTTGTCAACATATTCAATTTCACCTATATTCATGTACATAAGGCCCTATAATTGTGCATTTTAAACTTTTACCTTTTGAAAAAATTAGCTTTTTAAAGTTTTTTCATTAATTTTGAGATCAAAATTGATTCTTGCTTATCAAATTTTGGCTCAATGCTCACAAGCTCACCATTTTATGCTCACAAAATAGCGTTGTCCCCTCCTATCCTTGTGCCCCATATCTTTGTGCCCTCCTATCCTTATGCCCCCCTATCTACACTACAAGAAAAAGGGCCATTTTTTATTAAAGATTTTGACTACAAAAAAGACTAAGATAACTAAACTTTTGTGACTAGTATTTATGATCACATACAGTCATAAATAATTTAATTTACAATTGAATAATTTCATATAGTCATAAATACTAGTCACAAAAGCCTAGTTGTCTTAGTGTTTTGGTAGTCAAAATCCTTAGTCAAAAATGGCCCTTTTCTTGTAGTGCTATGTGCCCTCCTATCTATGTGCCCATTAACCTTGTGCCCCCTATCTTTGTACCCACTATCCCCATGCCCCCTATCTTTGTGCCCACTATCCCCATGCCCCCTATCCCATGCCCCCAAAAATACAATCTTTTGAGCCACTCATTTTGATTGGGTGAGAGAGTGTTGTGGTGCAACCTCTAGTGACATGTTGTTAACTTCCTGTGAAACGGCTTAGTCTAATTGGTTAAAAGGTAGTGTTGTGGTGTCACTTCTAGTAACCCATTTTACTTTATTGTTAACTACCACATGAATCATGGAGGTACTTGCTTTTATTGCCTAAAGAGAATGTAAATGGTGCAACTTGTTAAACTACTATTGACTACTACATGCATGGAATGCAAGTCATGGTTGCACTCAAACTTTCTCCTTTTCATCCAAAATGAGAGCTTGGGATTCTTTTATAGATATAGATAGACAAGACAATCCAAACTCAACTTTGAGTCTTTCTAATAATGACAATAACTTAACTCAAGTTGAAGTGAAGTATTCCTTTGTCAAACTCTAGTTTTTTGACGCTTTAGTTGCAATATTACCATAACTAAATGTACAAGTTCTTCATTACTACTCCAAGAATTGTATTGGTGGAGAGGAGTATGTAGATCCTTGCTAGGTGTTGCATTGTGAATTGTATGTGCAATCCTTCATCATGGCTTTTGTGAATTTTGTTTTGGTTTTGTTTGTTGCTCTCATGTTGTGCCTTGGTGTTGCGGAAGGTGATTCTCCAAAACCTTCACAACATCCATTTCGGCCATTTCGGCCATTTCGGCCATTTCAACCATTTCGATGTCGAGCGTTTCCACCATTTCCGCCGCGTCCTCCGCATCCTCCACATCCAGGTTTTCCACCAAGACCTCCAGCACCGCCACATGCAGAGGTGCCTCCATGTCCACCAAGACCGGCATTGCCGCCACATCCAGAGGTGCCTCCATGTCCACCAAGACCCGCATTGCCGCCAAAACCTCATTGGCCTTTAAGACCTCCATTTAGATTTTGCAGGCCATTTCGATATTGCCCTCATCCGCCGCCACCAGCCAAGGAGGATCCGCTAGCCAAGGAGGATCCGCCAACCGCGGAGGAGCTGACAGCCGCGGAGGAATCGCCAGCCGCGGAGAAGCCACTAGCTGGCTCATCTGAGCCATCGATCTAAAGCGCCAGCTACACGTTAGGATGGAATTTTTTTGTGACATGTTGAAATGCACACATATTTTGATCTTCTTTCTTATTTGGTGTTTTAAATGTCACTAGTTTTCAAAACACCTCGGTTTGTTGTTTTGCATCAGGTGATCTTTTCGATGTTCATTGAAAATGACTCCACTTATAAATAAATACAGCCATCCATGGTTGGACTTTTGTTTTTATTTGCCATGTGCATGACCAATTGGATTTCTCGATCAATTGGATTTCTCGATTTCAATCTTATTGACATGTACTTCCAAACACCAAAAGCTGTAACTAAACTAAACAAAACAAAAAAAACCTCATCTCGTGGGAACACGGACCACGGGAACATCATTGGGAACATCGTCTCTCTCGCTTGCCAAAACGCCGCTTCTTTCCAACTCTTACGAGAGTCGAGTGCAATCCCGAGCTCAGTGTTGCTGTAGAGTAATTGTTACCTAGTGGCAATTGCCACCTAGTGGCCGTTAGGAAGAACTTAATTGGACGCTGCGAATGGTAAAAGGATTGAGCAAAGAAAAGCGAGGAGCAGGTAAGTATAGATAATCTTTGTTTTTTGCATTGAATTTGGAGGCTGGACTTTAGTTGATACGTGTTAAGGTCAAACTGCTCTTTCTTAGGATAGCTTTTGTCGATGCAAAGCCTCCTCCCCTGCGGTGCCGAGCCAACAAATGTATGGCATAGAATCTTGTGATTACAGCGCTGAATAGAATGTTGTTGTTTTCAGGCAATTTCGATAGCGTTTCCTGTTTGTACCCAGGTCTATGTATTGATTCAGTGTTTCTGTAGAGTAATTGTGGCAATTATTACCTAGTGGCCTTTAGGAAGAACTTAATTGGACGCTGCGAAGAACGAACGGATTGAGCAAAGAAAAGCGAGGAGCAGGTAAGTATGGATAATCTTCGTTATCTGCATTGAAATTGGATGCTGGACTTTAGTTGATAACTGGTAAGGTCAAACTGCACTTCCCCAAAACCTTGCGACTACAGCGCTGAATAGAATGTTGTTTTCAGGCCATTTCGATAGGTTTTCCTACTTGTACTCAGGTGTATTTGTTAGTTCCGTGTTGCTGTAGAGTAATTGTTGCCTAGTTGCCATTTAGGAAGAACTTAGTTGGACGCTGTGAATAGCGATAGGATTGAGCAAAGAAAAGCGAGGAGCAGGTAATTATGGATAATCATCGTTATCTGAATTGAAATTGGAGGCTGGACTTTGGTTAATAACTGATAAGGTCATTGTAGCATGTGTTTTTCCTCGCTAGAGAAGCCTCGGAAAATTTGTTGAGAAACATCTAGGTTTGTGGAGGAGATCATTCTTTTATACGCACATCGCTTCAGGATTCATTAAGTATTACGCGAAGGTTTATGTTTGTTGTAATAAGGATTTTTGTTTTTGTGTAGCATGTGCTTTACCTCGTTAGAGAAGCCTCGGAAAATTTGTCGAGAAACATCTAGGTTTTTGGAGAAGATCAACCTTTTTATACACACATCGCTTCAGGATTCATTAAGTATGACGCAAAGGTTTACGTTTGTTGTAATAAGGATTTCCTTAGTGAGATGTTTTTGTGCTACGGATTGACAAACAATTCTTGCGCAGATATATTTCGAGGATTGTTCGACCATAGCCACGTTCTGCAACAATGGCCAGTTCGCGATGCACATCGCTTGCCTCTACTTCGGGGCTGACAGGAAGAACAATCATCTCGCCCTGTTCCGCAACGTCATCATTCCGGCGAACATCCTTAACAACTTGTCATTCTTCAATTCTTTCTGCTTTGAAATATGGACCAGTCGAGGGACAACTACTTGATAGCTGTTTTCTCCGGAACAATTTTGTTGTAAGAGTTTCAATACCTGCCAAGAAACCGGTGGGGATGGTCCTTCAAGCTCATCAGGTGAGTTTCAAGGCGAAGAGGACAGTGACGATTCCTTTCAAAGAAGGGGCATTGCCAGCGAACGAGTATTTGAAGGAAACCGAGAGGATAGTCAAAGTCACGTTTCCGGATTCATCAAGGATTGAGTACTTGGGGAATAATACATGGCGGTCCCGTTTGCGTCCTATCACATTCATCAATGTTGCTGCTACACCGAGTGTCGAAATGAGGTCAGCTTTCAGTATACACGTCTGTGTTTTTTATTAGGGAGAATTTCATGGATACCCCTGAAGTTTGCAATATTTTCATAGATACTCCTGCTTCTTCAGAAATTTCACAAATACCCTTGGACCAAAAAATTTAGGTGTTTGTTTTGTTGTGCATGTCTCTTCCTTCTCCCTTTGTGCGCACACTACTTCTTTCTTGTTATGCATGTGCACAAAGGAAGAAGGGAAGTGGCATGCACGACAAAACAAACGCCTAAATTTTCTGGTCCAAGGGTGTTTGTGATTTTTCTGAAAAAGCAGGGGTTTCTATGGGTCTTATTGGAAACTTCAGGGGTATCCATGAAATTTTCCCTATATTTTATTGATGCTGTAGCTTTAGGCACAGATTTGATGTTGAAGTTACTAATGTTGTAGCATTAGGAATGCTTACTTGAAATATATATTTGGAAATCTATGCTAAATAAACCAACATCGATACTATAAGGGGCTGCTTGTCTCTCTCTCTCTCTCTCCATCTGAAGAGCAAAGATAGAGCGATGTATGCAGAGTGTTATCTGCTCGGAGAGTTCACGAAAGCACCCTTTCTATTGGAGCATTTCTAGTTTATTGACCTTCTTGAATTTATTCCCATAGAAGTTTAGAATTGTCTTTGGTGCCCATACAGAGCTTAACCCCAGATTGCTCAAAGGTTCATAATTGGCTGCTTCCATGTGTACAGGGATTGAAATGAATCATTTAGGAAGCTTTAAGTAACGAGACTATATGGAACCATTAAAAGAACAGCTTTTTGTGTATTTTGGACGATGGAACTATGTGTTGAAAGTTGCAGTAATCAACTCTTTTTATGTGGAATTTCGACTTCTAGCTTGGGCACTTCAGTATTATTAAGTTCGAAGTGTTGAATCATTGTTTTTCATAGCATTGGCTGTTCATAGCACGACCTCTTTTTGTAGCCTTTGAATTTTTTTTCAATTCATGTTTTCAAGATTCTATTTATCTAAGATCTGTGGTTACAATTGCAGAGTGAGTTTTGAAAAGGGTGCCCTGCGTCTTCATTCAAACAACCTCTTCCTCGATTTTACTGGAGTTCCTGAAAGTTTCGCAGTAACAGATTTTTCTTTCTTGTTGGACGGCAGCATGCGTGCAACTCCACGTTCTGCGGAGACCATTACTGTCCGACATAACTGTGATTTCGCTGGTTCGGTAAGTTTGGGCCTTTCAACAAGTCTTCCTGCCGCTTTTGCACTGATACCTGAAGGCATTGTAACGGCAGTAGGGAGCGAGATTCTCGATCGTCTTATTGGTGCCATGGAGGGTGCTTTGCTGCAGGGCATAATTAGAGACTATAACATCTGGTGTCGGATGAAAACCAGAAAGAAGGTTGCTAACCCTAGAAAGCCTGTAGTTCCCCTTAGGACATCTGCCAGTTCTTGAATACGTTTACAAACTTCTCATTGATCTTCAACACGTGTATATACGGTAGCACTGGATAAGTGGATTTATATACTATTATCCCTCTCAAATGCCTAGTGAAATTGACACTTCAGTTCATTGCAGAGCTTGCTAGAATCAACATTTGCTAAATTAGATGGACCGTTTCCTTGTTGAAACCTTTTATCCTTTGCCCTGTATTATCTAGTTATGATTCGGTTGCTTTGAGAGAAAAGCTAATTGATTAGGCAAAGATGGAGGTCCTAGAATTAGAACAGAAAAGATGTTAGTTCTAGCTCCATAGTAGTGTAGAATGATGCTTTCGCATCCTTGCACAACTTCAGAAACAATTTGGATATCCATTTGCAGGAGGATCAAGTATGTTAACCCCATTATGCCGCTCGTATATTGCGGTCAGAACCGAATTCTTCAGTTATTCAGGTACAGAGCATTCAGTAGAACCTCGTTATCTTGCGTATTAACCTACGACATAATGATTCTCCTTCTCATTACAATTCTTATAAGGCATACTGCATGTATTTTATCTCTACCATTGCTTTTGATGTCTTTTTGGGTCGATGAGTTGGAGAAATTGCTTGTCAGTGTAGATATGTTCAATTTTTACATTGAATTAGAAAAACTAAGTTTGTCATCTGCAAGATGTTCGATTGTGTGTATTGCCATTACAGGATAGGAGAGGATACTTTCAGTAGGCTGGTCCTTGTCAACATTGATTCCATGTTTGTAGGTATTAAAAATTAGGGAATTGATATATGTACACCGGGCGTTTGTTTTATGTACACCGGGGGTGAAATTGACCAATCATGTGATCCAAAACAGGTTTTTTAAAACAAGTTATTGAGCGCCTTCTCTGTACTTTTTGTAGAGATTCTATAGTGCATGACAAGAAATACTAGAATACAACACATATCTATTAGCTCAAAAGCAATTTCATTAGTCTTGGTGGTTTTGGATTTCTGAAAGCTTTTTTTTGATAGAGTAGTATACTAGCTGCTCAAACTTGGGAGTTGTTGGTTATAAGTGTTATGCATTGCAGGACAATTGGTAGTTCTCATGCAACCCCCTTAAATGCCGAGGGTGGAAATTGGCACTACTCTTTCATACAAGTATGAAGTGCTACTTGATGCTTAGAGCATTGCTTAGAGCATCTTATTGCTCATAAAACATTGGTAGTAAATATTCCGATTGGGGTTCTCAACAACATTCACACTTGGCTCATTGCACCTACCCTTCCCAGTGCTTTGGACAAGCATGTGTCACTTCCCAATCGCACTTTCTTTACAAAAAGCATGTATGAGTTGTTTCTCACCATCTTCTTTCTTCATCTTGTTGTTTCTTCACAACACACTCTAAAATTGGATCATGCATATTTGTAATGAAATAGGGAACAAACGAAATAAAATAGTGATGACATTGGGACAATCACAACAAACTAAGATTAACCCCAGAACGACCCTGGAGATTCATGAGCTTCTAGGAATATGCTCTAATTTGAACAAAAAGTCAACATTGTGATAAGTAATATCAGTTTTCTTGGAATTGTAACTCTATACAATCAAACTAGACATGTTAGAGGTCACACTAGAAAAGAAAACACAACAACATCTCTTATGGATTGAAAAGTTATAATGTTTAATCATGAGCATGTTAAAACTATGAAAGTGATTTGAAATCTTTCAATCTTCTTTTCACATGTCAAATTTAAAAAGTTGGTCATCAAAAAAGTATGAGGTAAAGGGCCTAACATGCATAACCCCAATCAATTTATGACTTCTCAAAATCTACTCTACAATTGTTTTAAATGAATTTCTAATGTGATTTTTACTCAAAGATCTAGTGTATGTGAGACTCATTCTCAAGAGCTCTCAATAGTACATAAAGTCAAGATTGCAATGGACACCCGTGCATAAAACCATGAATAGAAAAGTTATAATCAATCATTTACAAAATTAGATTGTTGAAACTAAAACTAGACTTCAAAAAACTTTTTTCAAGAAAACAAACTACTAAAAATAGTAATTTGGTAAGGTTTTATTCAAAATCAAAAATTGGTTGAAGACACATTTTGTCCTCAATGTCGTTTTAAGGTTAAACACCATGCAATTAAGCAAGATAACATCTTCAAAGAAACATAAATATGGATACAAGACAAGCAAGGCTTTAGATGAGGCTCAAAATACAAGCAATTGACCACAACGCATCCCAAGCTTTCATTAAAGGTCGAATAGAAATGTTTTTAGCTTCTAAAATAAGGGCCTCCTTCCATGTGACTCGGGGTTCAAGATGGTTTTGTAGAAGTATAACCAATTGTGGGTGGAAGATTCTCAAGTCATATGTATTGATTTTTGCATTTTGCATTTCCATAGGGAAGGGATGATGCAAATAGCCCTCATCAATGATTGGCAAAAACAAGAAAAAAGAGAATTGGAGCTCAAAAGTGATAGATACATCAATGACATTTCACTCAATGTATTTTATCTTAAAAAAAATTCTATGAACACAAATTGGGAGAATGGTTGTTGTCTAGTGCTCCTCCCAATCATCAATGTAGCATAGAAGGACACCTTAATCCTTGAGCACCCAAGCCTTTTTCACCAAAATCAAGGTTTGGGAAACCTACAACTTTAATGCATTGCATCTAATTGGATGATTCATAAAAAGTGACCTTTGAAAATAGTAGAACATCTACTTAGAAAACGGCTTGCAAATTTTGAGAACTGTTGACCGTAGGAGATGGGAGATTATAATATTTGATTAAACAACATGTGATAGCAAAATCTCTTTTTTGGGGCAAGTAGTTGCTATTAATGTTTTTTACAAAAATTTGTAAGCCCTTGATTCATCTCAATTATTGTAAATAGCAAGATTAGATGTGAATGCATACATTGCAAATTGAAGATTGTATTTTTTTTGTGTGTTAAGTTTTAGGGCTTCAAACTGCTATTGCACGGAAAACAATGACCGGCACAATTGTTGAAAATTGCCACAATAAGGCACTAGAACATGCTTGAACCCTTGCCAACAAATTTCTTGGTACCAAAAAGCACACACAAGAAAGTTTGCAATGGATGTTGACTAGTTGCAGCTTGTAAGATGATGCTTGCCACCATGCCCCATAGGGTGTTTCACACAACAAAAGCTCTTGAGACACTTATACAACATTTGGCTTGCCCTGTCATTACTCTAGTTGCATGAACCACTTACATGCCTTCATAATTGTAATTTATAGCAAGATCAAAAAATTAAATCCAATGCCTTAGATAGGCCTTTGAAATCATGCAAAGACACTTTTGGTCCTTTGGAGTGTTCAAGGGTTGACTCTAGAATACTCTCCTTGATTTTACTAGAGTAAGCCTCCTTGCCTTCTTGAATAAAGGCACTTTCTCACCATACTGTGTGCAAATTCCAATAGGACAATGCTATTTTGTGAGCGTAAAATAGTGAACAATGAGTTAAGATTTTATTGAGCAAGAACCACTTCTGAGCTCAAAATCAATGAATAATTTTAAAAACTGATCAATTTTCAAAAAATGAAAGTTGAAAATGCACAATTACAAGGCCCTAAGATAGGAGGCTTTAAAAGCGTGTAGGCTCTAAAATGGATCACCTTCTCAAGTGTATTATTGTTGTACATGTTGTTTTTCATAGGCTTCAACAATGTACAAATAATGTACACTTAAGGAGGTGATCCATTTTAGAGCCCTATGCCATTTCAACTTCAAAGTTTCATAACTAATTCCACAAAACTTCAAAAAATATGAAACAACTTGGGTCAAATGCCAATTATCACCATATTCAATAAATTGGGAAAAAGAGGTGTCCCACTTTGTTTTCCCCTCAAACCTAAAAAGTTACTTTAAACTAGATTAGAAGGTATGAGATTCAGTCAGAACCACTAAGATTTTTTCCCTCACAAATTCCTCCTCTTAGGTGAGAACACGTGTACTAAAAAAATGTTGCAAGCTCAGTTTGAGGTGATCACCTCAAAGTCCCAAAATATACTCTTTTTCCCAATTTTTTGAATATAGTGTTAATTCCTCTTGTCTTTGAAGAAAAGCTTACTAAAAAATACTTTAAGAAGTTTCACTTCCCTAAAATTCAATTTCAACCCTTAGATGGTCGGTTTATGAGCCTCCTACCTTATGTACAAGATTATAAGTGAAATTAATTATTTTGACAAGAGATTCAAGCTTACATCTCATGTCTCAAGGATACCAGCTCATAAAATAGCATTCCCCAATTCTAGTAAAAATAAGCTGTTGATATTCATGACCAAGCTGTCAGTATTCATGCTTAACCCTTAAACATTGAGGCAAACGTTTTTCGTCCACTGGCCTCAAAAAACCACTATGCAACACAAAAAAAAAAAAAAAAACTATTTTTATCTAATCTTTTTTCAAAAGTGACCATACACACATGAGCCACCATGGATGGTAAAAAACAACCTCACAAAATACACTCATATTTTTATGTGATCAAAATTATGAGAAGATTCAAAGATACAGTGTTAAGTCCCATGCGGCCCTTCATGCCATTTTCATGAGGGCACCATGCATTGTTGACTTTTGCAACTTCATAAATCAATCTGATATGGTGGACACTTGCTTCTCACTGTAGAGAGAACTGTAGGGGTTAAACTGTATATTCATGTCCAAGCTGTCGGTATTCATGTTTAAGCTATCGGTTTTCATGACGACGGACCTATTCCACACTTCTGTCGACGGGCATATGCATTCCAGGGCAGATACCGACAGTTTTGTCTAGTCTGTACAAACACTTCGTTACTCCGGCAGAATCGGTCCATGCAGACACTTCTCAGAAGTTGGTACAGACGTTAGCCAATATTGCGGAACCACCCGAAGATTCCCATACCGCGCTTCGTATAAATGGTATGTCCATTTCATGCTTTCAGTAGTACTGACTACGTACAACACCGTCCGGACTTGAAAACCTTTGATTGCATTGGCGGCGTTGGAGCAAGAGATTGTCCTATTAGTCACAATACTTACAGATTTCGTTAGATGGTTCCAGTTCTCACACGTGCTCCCTTGCTGCTGCATGACTCTCTCTACGAACTTGGATCCCGAGGTTCCAGCTGGTAACGAGGGACAATCTGCCGCTACTTAATTCGCTGTCGATGTTGGTACGTGTTTTGTTCCCCGGTCATGTTCACTCGGATCTCTTTGCTGTTTCTAGCTGCGGTTTTTTTAGAGGAAAACTTGGAGATCAGGTAGTAGAATGACTATGACTTGTGGAACTGTACCGAAGTTTTGTTATTTACCTCCTCCGAATTCGAACGGTGGCGGCTTTGCTCTTCAGGCCAAATTCCATGGTGGCCGGGCTACAGTGGTCGCCACCGTTTTCAAACGTCCGAAAACTGCAGAAAGCTCAGATCCCTGAAAGTTCCCCTGTTTGAAAATCCCGTGCTTTTCTTGCCGTAACATTGTTTCCGATTCTATGCATGCTTCCCTCAATTGTTTGTCGTTCTAATTCGGTTCACAGGTTCTAATTGTATACTAACGTACTGTGCTCTAATTTGGTTCTAATTGTGTACCTAAGGTAGTGTGCTTTAATTCGGTTCACAGGTTCTAATTGTGTAGGTTCTTTCGTTTCTAGCCTAACTTATCACTAACAATTGTACATATTTGAAGGAAAATGTCACCCATTCCTAGAAACAAACATGTGAACCGAATTAGAGCACACTACCTTCTTCCGGATCACCATGGATGTTCCGGATCACCATGGGTGTCGACCCTTGGTCGTGTTATCTGACATGGGGAGCTGGCATGGCAATAGAGAATCGGTGAATCAAAGTAGAGATGTATGTGCAAAGACGGGTAACCAGTATGGGGTGCAGGGCGGTATGGGCTCTTCGTCTGCATCGAACGTACAACCACAGAAACACAACGGTGATAGTGAGATTGCTTCCAATTTGAATACTCCAGTACCGCCATCGCCAGTACTCGACCTCGCTTCGTCAGCGTCTCTGACTCCCGCCTCCTGGGCCGTAACCATTGACAGATCCACCGACGCTGTCGACAAATTGGAGCTCGAGTCTTACAAGCGCAAGTGCAGACAGCTGGAGCTTGCACTTCAAGCGAAGCAGGACAAGGAAGGCCGGGCGCTGACGGACAAGGAAGACGCCGACGTGAGGAGAGCAGTCGACGCCACGGAGTTCGCTGCGAGAGTGGAAGCCAGGAGTATAACGATCACGCACGCCGCAGGAGACACCGAAAGCGTCGCGGTGTCGGAGTTGCCGAACTCGTACCAGCAAATCAAGCACCTGCTGTGGATTGAAAGCCAGCCGCTGTACAAGACGGCTCTGGCGGATTGGACGACGAAGGTGGAGACATACGAAGCTAGGGTGGAGCGGAATATCACGCAGAGCGCGGCCTTGACCAACGAGATTTACAACCTGATTGGTTTCTACAGTGTCTTTCAGGGCGTGCTCTTAACAGGCACCTCTCAATCCAGCTACCTGCACTGCCAGAACGTCGGCGTCGTCATTGCGCTCTCCACTTTGGCGTCCGCGTGTTGCGTTTTCTCCTTTTCCCAGAAGTTGAAGCACATCGGCGCTCTCGAGAAGACCATCTGCACCAAGGAGACGTTTCTCACGGTTCGCTCCTTAAACCGCCCGCCCGTTCGCTCGCTCGAGCAAGAGCACTTGTGCTTTAAACTTGAGACGATAATCAAATCCTAATCAAACCCTAAGCCGACGCATTTCGTGCATGACTGACTGACTAGCTGGTCGAGCGCTTGCAAATTTCTGTGTGCTCAGGAAACGAGGGAGAGAATCGCATCACTAAGAAGAAACGGCGAGGCGTTTCGATTCTCCGACTTCCTAGAGGACAAAGAAACAACCAGCAGCCATTGCATCTGCCAGGGGTTCAAGCTGTGCGGCCTCCGGACTTGGTGGCTGGTGCCGTTGATCTTTATCATATTCTCGGTGCTTTTCGCATTGGCGCACCCGTTGATTCTGTGCCGTCCAGGTTCGATGTAGATGTCACTCATCCTGCGTTTTCTTCAGTAACCCTAACCCTAATCCTAACTCCGTCTAATACCAAAAAAGTATAGTTCAATTAGGAAGCGCTCTCTCTCACGACAATGAAGACGAAGTTCGTCAATGGCACCGACCACGTGCTCACCTTAAAGGAAGGGAACAGCGGCATCCACAAACTGGTGTACAGGCTTGGTCGGAGCGGCGACACCAACAACACGTTCGAAATGTCCCTGGACTGCCACGCTACCTACAAGGAGTACCACTTCTCAACGATCCCTGCGTCCAGGGCGGCGACCATTGTGTCCTCTGATGACCTCGCCGACCACAAAGTCATCACCATCACCGAACTCGAACCGGGGGTGTTCGCTTGGGAAGGCGTTTCGCGAAACCCTCGACCCGATTCGACGAGAAGCTCCTCGCCGGCTTTCATCACACGCACTCGTACACTCGCGGGGAAATGCGTGATCATGTAGCACTCGTCGGTACCTTTTGTATACTAAATAGTGCATTTAGGTTGCATAATGTACGAGGAGAACTGGCATTTAGTTACGAGCTAGCTGGTTGATTTTGAGAATTGTCAAATTGAATTCAAATGTTTAGGAAATAAATCAATCATTTATTCAAGAAGGAAAAAAGAGAATATTTTTTATTTTTATAGGTTTAGTTGCTCAATATACTCTAGACAATCGGTTAGCCCAAGAGAACGTAGAATATTGATAGATAAAGCTAAAAAAAACTCCCCAAACTGTGGCATCAGCAACTACACTAAAAAGTGCATTTAGATAGCCTTATCTTGGAAAGTTACCTCAAGATTGCTAGGCCATTTGAAGGCGCATGCAACTTTTTAGATATTAGGATTTCCCATGGTTTACAACTTAAACATTGCTAGTTTGTTTTGTAGCATCTTTGTTATTATTGCCAACCTTTTAAATTTTAAAATTTGCCATAAATATTGATGAGAATTATTGTAGCATTAACCCCTAAAGGCTCAAGCCCTTTTCTATGAAAGTTGTTGAAAACTGCCACTTTTGGAGGAATGAATAGAATAGTAGGAAAAAATGTTTTTTTTGGTTCTATTCAACCATAGGATCTTGCCTTAAATTATGGGAGGTACATGTGGGAAAAAACTAGCTCATTCTAGAAGTAGAGGAGTTAGATATTGACATTGAAAGTGAGATATATATATATACATAATTTTTCCTTGCTGCCCAAAAATTTCAAAAGCCTTTGAACGCTCCTATATAGAAAAAAAAATGCTCTACGCAAAGTTGAGGTTTATTTTTTCTATGTAGAAGACCAAGTTAGGTATGTGTAGGAGAATTTTCAAATGAATTGGAGGTGTATAACATACTTTGTAAAATCTTGCAAAGCCGGAAAGTTATGAAATTTGCACATACACTAGGCAAAATTGAAGGATTTATGTAAAATTGAGAAATCTGAATTGCTTTGATCCAAATGGTGAAAACCAAGGAATCTTAGTCCACTATAACTTGGAAAAAAAATGTCAAAAAAAACACAAATTGCTCAAAAAAGTAAAGCACCAAGTTTTACAAGGGGCAAAAGGTATGGAGGTTTGGGAGTCCCATAACTAACCACAAACTAAAACTTCTCACTCATCACTCAAATTTGAATGATTCAAAGCTTCCCACTTATATATAAATCTAAAGAACCAATTTCATATTTTAATGTTTAAAAAACGCTATTTTTAAAGCAATTTTTTAAGCTGCCCAGATTGCCCGCCTTCCCTTGTTTTTTAGCAATTCATGCGTACCTTCTTCAGTAAATTTCAGAATGAAGAAAAAATTAGATGTCCGCATAGGTCTTGGAATCCTCTACCTTCAAGAAAAGTTTCAAAAATCACATAGACTAGTTTAGCTATAGATACATGCCCAAAATCCATTTGTCCCTCAAGGGGACAATTGCACCTTTAGAAATTAATAAGTATGTATGTAGTGGAAAATGTCAAGAAACCAACTTGTGGCAACCTAAATGCATTATTTAGTGTAGATTGTCTTAACTTGGAAAGTCACATCATGACTCATTGACTCATCCCTTAGCCACTTGGCTAAATGCCTTGTGAGGTGTGGTGGGATGCTACCCCAAAGATTCCCTACAACGGTGCCTAAACTCTTGGCCACTTAGAGGCTCACATATGTAACTCTCTAGATAGTACAATCTCACATGGTTTAAGGTAATATGTTCTAAAACTATCAGCGTAAGAGTTGGTTTGATTTTTCATGGGCTTTTCAAGTCATGAAGATTTTTTGTCTAATTTTCAAATAAAGAGAAATAGAACTTAAATGTAACCCAATTTTTTTTATATTTTTTGAAATATTGTTGAATTATTGATGAATTTTCAAAGTTTTTGTAGTAGACACCTATTTGTGACTCTAAGTCTCCCATAAACTATTTTCTTGCAACTTATGATGGGATGAGGTGAAACCAAGGAATATGGTTAGCTCTTGCAATAAAACACACATTTTCTTTTATGACTTCAAGAGATCCATTCAAGAACTGCTACACTACCATACTAGGCACCCTATGGGAGGGTTTACTTGACAAGGGTTGCAATATGAGCAAACTACCTTACAACCTACAAGATGTTAGTTTACTTTTCCACAACTTTGTTGGTGTTGCCAAGTCCTTCAAAATTTGTTTATCATAGTAGTTATTGATGAAGATTACTATAGTATCAATAAGGGCGGCTTCACACTATGGCCGAAGGTCGAGAGGTCGTCAGTTTGCACCAATCAGATTGCACAAAACTGAGAGTCTAGCCGCTCAAACCTTCACACCTAGAAGCCAAACTCCAAAGGCCGTCATCCACCATTTGCTTACATGGCAGCACTTTATCATTCAAGGTTGATGGCCTCTCAAAGGGAAGTTTGGGTCTAGCAAAAATGGAGACCCAAACTATGGGCAAGAGGCCATCAACTTCAACATTTATTGTCTATTTTCAGCAGATTTTCTTGGCCTCTTAGCAAAGTTTGGCCACTCAATTTGACGGCCTCTCAACTTGGCCGGTCATAGTGTGAAGCCACTCTAAGTATTCATATAGAGTAAAATATCAAGAAACTAGTGTGGGGCAACCTAAATGCAACCTAAATGCAATATTATGTGTATCTACCTTGTAGCATAGATCATCATACATTATAAACACCTTTTGGCTCTGCTCCAATTTGAACTTGTGTATTTGAAGAATCCACCAACATAATTCAGTTCCATAGAACACTAGAGTTGCAAATATAGCTTTCTTACCTTCTCTAAGGGCATCTCCACTGGTGGCTCAAACATGCACAAAGTGGATGAAAAGTGTCGAGGCCCCTCTCAAAACCCTCTCAAGACTCTTTGTCCTATTGTGTTTAGCAAGAGCCCTTCAAGCCGCTATTCATAGTCACTATTCATCCTAAGTTTAGTGAGCTTTATCCTCTACTTTTCTTGATAAGTGGTCAAATGCTTATTAACCCCTCACCGCCCATGGTAGTTTGGAGTATCTTAGAATTTGCTTGAAAATGAACAACAAAATGTTGGCATTTTGATCACTCTTATCAAATTTCTTTGAAGCGCAATTGTACAAATTCAAAGTAGACATGTGATAGATCACATAGGAAAATAAATCACAACAATATCATTTATGGATTGAAAGATTATAATGTTTGATTGTGAGGGTGTTAAAACTACAAAAGTGATTTGAAGTCTTTCAATCCTCTTTTTGTATCTCAAACCTAAAATTGAGGGTACCAAAAAAATGTGAGTATGTAAAGTACAACATGCATAACCCCAATCAATTTACAGCTTCTCAAAATCTATTCTACAGTTTTTTTAAATGAACTTTTAATGCAATTTTTTCTCCAAGTTCTAGTGTACTTGAGGCTCATTTCCAAGAGCCTTCAACACTAGAACATGAAGATTTGCAGTAGATACCCTTGCACAAAATCTTGAATAGACAAATCACTTTAATTCATTTTCAAAATCAAACTCTTGATGCTATAACTAGACTTCAATAAGAGTTTAAAAATAATAATAATCACTAAAAAAAGCTTGTAGAAAGGTTGTGCACCCCTATATAAAATTTATAGAAGCCCGATTTGGGCCCCTTGGGCGGTGAGGGGTTAATGGGGCGTGTTGTAGGGTGCGGTCACCTTTTTGAAGAGCATGGGTGGAGATCAAGGGGCTTGAAGGCTGGCCAAAATAGATGGAATACTTTGAAAGTGCCCAAACCAGTGGAGATGCTCTAACATGTTGCCAAACTTCAAGAGTAAGGGTTGTTAAATGCACATTTCAAATTGTGATAACCAATGATATATTCTTCCCTTCAATATCCACCTGTGACGCCCACTATTACAATTTCAAAAACCTACCAGTAATAAGAAGCATTTGAGAGAGTTTAACAAAGCTTAAGGTAGGAGCACCCATAAGCAACGCTGTCCCCATAATTGTCAACTCTGAAATCTTGAAAAATCTTTGGAAGTAAATAGGTGTAATGACAAGGATATACAACATGTGAACATGAAATCTTGATAGTGGTTATGGATACAATGGTAATTTGCTCTTTAAATTCACAACTTATTCTCACTGTATCCAAATGTTACATTTAAAAGTGCAAACTCATTGATTTTTTGTTCCTAATAGGATCCTATACTAGCTGTTTGTTAATACTCATCATGTTCAAAACCCTTGGATTGACGGATTGACGCTTATGGGTGCTCCTACCTTACAGCAACAGCCACACAAATGAAGCACCGGCACAACACAAACCTTTGGGAGGGAGAGGACACGGTGATAGGTAGCCGTGGAACTAGGGTTCCGAACGACCCACAACCGTGCTCCGGATAGGGTCGTCGTCCTCCCGTCTCCTTTCGTGCGAGGTTTTTCCTTAAACCCTCACCCGAGATTATACTTCCAGAAACGTGTTTCCTGCAAAACCATTACATCCACGAGCACAAATCAATTCCTCCGATTGCCTCGCTTGACACGCGATGTCGGTGCTTGCTCAAGCGTCCACAACAATTGCTGTTAGCCGCTTGTTGGTCGACCAATTGACTGCATGCTCAAATCCTGCTGGTTCGAGCTCCGGACGCATTTGTTCAGGTGCACAAAGCAAATGCCTTCCTTAACAATTTCTGTCTGTCCATCTTATCTTGCGAGTGTTTTTGAAATTCTCATCGCTATGTCGTGGGAATTGAAATTGGAGACAGTGTCCGCTCGAGGATCATCATCATGGCAGAGGGAGCGTCGCCTGCTTTGCGTCTCGCAAACCAGACGGACATGGCAGGTAGAAATCCCGTTGCCAATTTTGCTTCAAGGTAGCAGCACCCATAACCGTCAAACTAAGGGTTTTGAACATATGATTATTAATAAACATGTAGCAAATCATAGGATCTTGTTACCAAGACAAAATTGATCAGAAGTATTATTTGGATACCTGTGAGAATAAGTTGTGAATTTTTAAAGAGCCGACTGCTATTGCACCTAACACCAACACTAAGGTTTCATGTTCACATGTTGTATATCCCTGTAAGAGAAAATTGATCAAAAGTATGATTTGGGTACTGTGAGAATAGGTTGTGAACTTTTAAAGAGCTGACTACAATTGCACCTAACACCAACACTAAGATTTCATGTTCACATGTTGTACATCCTTGTAATTACATCTATTCACTTCCACAGATTTTCCAAGATTTTAGATGTGATAGGTTATGGGTACAGTGAGTGTTGCTACCTTAAGAAGAAAAAAAAAAATCCGTCCCTGAATATCGAACGTGAAGAACTGATAACGGGCTATTTCTTGTGTAAATTCTTTTCGATTTGCAGGTCCGTGCGAAGTTCCAACGTCAGAAAGAAGATGACGACGATGACATATTTTTTCCAGAAGCTGAAGAAATTGACCGAGGTAATGAATCCTCGGGATTCCTGAAATAATCTGGTTACTCTGTCCACGCTGGCAATTTGTTTCCAACAGTTGTTTGGTTGTGTTAGGGTTTCTATTGGAATCGTCGTTCTCCGTTAGAATTAGGTCAAGAAAAATGGCCACGCGTTCTCTGTTGCTTATGTTGTTTTTTTTTTTTCAATTTTCTTTTCAGAGGCGCTTCAAGCTTTTTTGGATCTCGAACTTCAAACCAACTACGATCTAGATGATGGTATGCTGCTACTCTTGCTTGCCATTGCCATTGCCATTGCCATTGCCACGTCCGTTTTTTTATGTTTTTTCTGTATCTTACGCTGGATTCCTGTTGTACTTCGATGGACTCGGTTCTATGTTGTACTTCTCAGGAATTAGGGTTTACTTTGTGCGATTGCAACTCGGTTTTTTACAAGAAACTCAGTCAATGACTAAATAACCTAAGACTTTTGTGTGATCTTCGACTTCCATTTTAGGGTTGCATAGGTTCAATTCTAGTGGAATCCAAGTTAGTCTAATGTAAGCAATATAGTAAAGTGGATTGTTAATGATTCTCTTTGTTTGGGATACAGCTCGTCATTACGAGATTATGTTCTTGGTTCCCGAGAACGAAGTGGAGAAAGTTCCAGACGTGATCAAGAAGGTTGAAGGTAAACTTTAATCTAGTATTCCCTCTGTCCCTCTAAAAACGTCCAAAAAAGCTTCCTTGTAAAGGATTAACTGTGTTTTTAGTCTTTGCGCTAGTGACACATGGGTTCTAGAATCAACATACCATCTATCAAATGTATGCAAAATCTCCAACTTTGGTGTTGCTGTCTAGGCACCCAAATTCCATACAAAAAGTACCATAGTTGTGCATAGTTTGTGAATGTTGCCAGCTCCTCATTATTTCAGTCTTTGTGCTAGCTACACATGCATTCTAGAATCAATATACCATCTACCAAGTGTATGCAAAATCTCCAGCTTTGACGTTGCCGTGTAGGCACCCAAATTCCATGCAAAAAGTACCATATTTGTGCATGTTGCCAGCTTCTCATTATTGATGGTTTAAAAATTAGTAGAAACAATGGTACCTCATATGGGCAAGGCCAAGCTTCCTACGAGAGGAATGCTCTCTAATCGCTTAACTTGCCCCCATGAGATCATTGAACATGACAAACGCTTTCTCAGCATCTGAAATCAGCAAAAGGGAGCTTTTTAGTGGTACAAGAAATGTGTCTGATTTGGACGTTTTTAGAGGGAGTATATCATTTTTCTTGAAATTCTCGAAGAATCGAATTTGTCGAATTTGTAATGAGTTTATTTTTGGTCTAAAGTTGAGGACTTATGTGTTTTTCTTTTTTTTGTTCTGCAAGCAGCGTTTGTTGCAGAGCAGAAGGGGAAGGTATGGAGGGTGAACGACTGGGGAGTACGGCGCCTTGCGTACAAAATAAAGAAGAACACACGAGCGAATTACGTGCTGATGAACATCGAAATGAAAGCTGCGGCGATCAATCAGCTGAACACGATGTTCGAGAAGGACGAGCTGGTGATTCGGCACATGTGTATGTCGCAAAAGGAAGCGCACGTGCAAGACTCGGTGCCGCCTCCGAACTATTACTCCGAATCTGCCGAGGGAAATGAAGAAGAAGACGAGGATTTTGATGAGGAAGACGACGAGGACGACGACGATGAAGAAGAAGAGGAAAGCAGTAGTGTAGCAGGTGGTTCACAGGAGTGGGATAAGATTGTCCAAGGGCAGGAAAGCTCTGCGGCACTTTAGGGTTTTGCACTGTTGAGGGCTCGGAGTATCCATCAGCAGCGCTTGCGACGTGAGTTTTTAGGGTTTAGGATTTAGGTTATTTATTTTCTCTTCTCTCTGGTTTAAGATTTTCCTGTTCTGAAGCTATTATTTTTTCGTCCATCATTTATCTATGCATTTATATGAGCGAGTTTGGGATATTTCTCATCGATTTGTAGTTGCTTGCTCTGTTCAGAGCCGCTAAGTTAACCCTTAAAGGACCGAGGAGCCCTTTGCAGCCAATACAGTATTTGGTATTTTCTTGTGTTTGGAATGCATCCACACCTTTATTACATTTGATATCAACAAAGAAGTTAGAATATAGATCACTGTGGTTCTAGTGAGCTAGTCAAGATCCCAAATTATAACTTTTTATTGGTAGCAAATGCCAGTTATACAATAGCGTATATATTATGTAATACGTAGAGTGGTCCTTTAAGGGTTAATGTACGTGTTGGAAATTTGCTCTTAAGAGTTGATGGAACTTTTTTCATGCAATTTATTTTGCGGGAATTATACCTCATTTTGATATTGGCTACCTTGACACTGAAAAGTTTTAGGTGAAAAAGTGTAGGTGAAAAAGTGGAAAAGTGGATGCTGTAGCCTAAATTTCTCAGCAAAAACAAAGAAAATTTTAGGTTAAAAAATGTATGACATAGTCAAAAAGATATTAGGTGTGTTGATTTTTGGATGATATTTATCAATTCAGTGCAGAACACCATAAACAAACAAGTTGTTGGCCAAAAATGTCAAATACTCCCTTTGAACCTCTAAAATCGTCCAAATCAGATACACTTCTTGTACCATTAAAAGGCTCCCTTTTGTTGATTTCAAAGTTGAGAATGTGTTTGCCATGTTCAATGATCTCATGCCCGCATGTTAAGTGATTAGAGAGTATTCTTTTCCTAGCAAGCTTGGCCTTGCCCATAAGACAAACCATTGTTAATACTAATTTTTAAATCATCAATAATTAGGAGCTTGCAACATGCACAAATATGGTACTTTTTGCATGGAATTTTGCCCACACACCAACATTAAAGCTAGAGATTTTGCATACATTTGGTAGATGGTATATTATTCTAGAATGCATGTGTCACTACCACAAAGACTAAAAACATAGTCAATCCTTTGCAAAGAAGCTTCTTGGATGTTTTTAGAGGTACAGAGGGGGTAGTTGTTAACTTTGAATGCCAATAATTGTCTTTTTGGCTTACAATAGTTTCAAATTGTTTTTGTAACTTTTGTCCCAAGACCTTGCTTATAGGGTACAAAGAGTTTTAACTTATTGAGGGAGGCGGTGAACCACTCATATGGTTGTTAAGCCTTTGCTGGCTTATACTATTTTGCACTATAGCAACCCAAAATTCATGGATGAACGTGTACATGGCCATGTTCCTACCTATTTTTCTCTTCATTGCCCGCTTTATTGCTACATTCTCAAGGCTTGTGTTTGTTTATTTAGAGTAATGTGGAACATTGTACAAGACAAAATGTTGTTTTTTTTTTATGGAGCATCCACAAGTAGGTTCAAACAAGTTTTACTCAAAGTGTACTTGGCTTTTGAATACACTTGCCAAATTGTATCAAGTTGTCCTTGCACACATTGACTAGTTTCTCAATTTATGGTTGGAAAGGTTTGTTGTACACAAAGACACACAACAACTTGATCCCACAAGTATCAAATTATTAGAGCCCCTATGGATCCAAAATGAGGACCTAATTAAGAACTAAGTGAATGAACTAAGTGAATGGCAACTTAGAAAGGCACAAATAGCTAAAGAGAATCTCTAATTTTGAGGCATGGCTGAGGGCATGGCTCAAAGGCTACTATACCACAAGGTTTTGTTTTCTAATAGCTTATTTATAATGTGGCCAAAGTGGGTCAATTTGGTACGTGGAAGCATAATGCTATTGTACTATTGTTCAAAACCCCATTTTGGTCTAGTACAATAAATCATTGTGCAAATGCTTTGTTGGTAGGTCTCAACCAAAGGGGAGAAGAAGCTAATTCCATTAGCACACATGATGTTTACAATGACGTGGAAAAGTATGAATAAGCTCTTATCTCCAACGTTTGCTTGTTATCTAAAAAATGAATCCTAGTGTATGAAGATGTTGTAAATTTGCAAGACACTACAACATAAGTTACAACAACTTGTTGCTCTATAAAAAAAGATCAAAGCTTCTTGTAGTTTAGTTGCGTGTTCACATTGAAGTCTCTTTTCTTCAATGTCATCAAGGGGCTATAGAACCTGTGCATCTCAACACTAAATTGTTAAATTTTACAAACTATTGAAAAAATTGGAACTTCACTTCAACAATGGACAATCATTTTAGAGGTTTTTCTCTTACTAGGTGGTATGCTAGTTATTTCAATTTTAGTGCAATCTTGCACAAATATCTATCTACATATTTTCTATGTCTATTGTAGGAACGTTTAAAACCTTACTTGATTTCACAATGACATCTAATTTCCTCCCCACCTTTTTTCAGTTTAAGGGAAACCTCAACTTTGCATGGCGGTTCCTAGGCTAATTCTATTGTTCTTGTATTTTCACATTACAAAACCCACACTTGCACTTTTTGCAACTTGCTAGATGCACCAAATCTATTTAATTTTTTCACATAAAAGAACGTGTTTTTTTGCAAGCCAAAATATTTGCTTTAATTAGACTGCAAGAACACTTCAAGAATATTCTAGTTTTTTTTTTCTCCAAAATTTGAAACCCCTTACCACATTCCGCCATTTAACAACTGCTTGATATATAGATCAAATATATTTGTGGGCCTAGGCTGGAAAAGCTTAGATTTTTTTTACGTACAAGGAAAAGATTAAAAACAAATTTCCCCTAATTTTGAAGTTGGTCAATTTTATCTCCTTACTTGTCTCTAGACAATATTCAGGACCACCAAAAATCCAAATTTGAATTATAACTCTCCAAATTCAATCCTCCGGAGATAAATTTCTGAAGTATATTGTTTCTTTGTCAGTTGAAAAACTGGAACTTTTCCACCCAAAACCCACAATTATGTTTGATACCAAAGAAAAATTTCCATGCTCGTCTAAGAATCATAATATTTGGAAATTGCAAACGAGTTTGCAGCGTATAAAAGTGATTTTTAGGGACAATTTCATGGGTACATGTGAAGTTTGCGAAATTTTCTTGGATACCCCTCTTTTTCCAGAAATATCACAAATACTCTTGGACCAAAATTTTCAGGTATTTGTTTTGTTATGCATGCCACTTCTCTTCTTCCTTTGTGCATAAGCATAACAAGAAAGTAATAGTGCATACACAAAGGGAGAAGGAAGTGACATGCACAACAAAATATATGCTTGAAAATCTTGATCCAAGGGTATTAGTGATATTTCTAAGAAAGCAAGGATAATCCAAACATATGCTTTCCCGATCATTGAAGCTAATGCTATTCATATGTACATGGGGTGTACATTTTGGATCTCAATTCTAAGCAAGCCATACATAGATTATCCTTTGAGGCAAAGAAGATAAGCTATCCATAGCTTGCCTAGACTTGAGATCCAAAATGTATTCTCTATGTACATATGAGCAACATTAGGTTCAATGATCAGGAATGGGTATGTCTACCTTATCTATGAAGATATTGCAAACTTCAAGGGTCTCCATGAAATTTTCCCTCTTTGTTAGGGAATTAATATGTGCACACTTAGGGTTTGATATATGCACACCCCCCGCAAGGTAAATTTTAGATTTTTATCATCAAAAAATTTGAATTTGAAAAATTTGAATTTAGACTTGTACTAAGAGACCTTCATTTTGTTTCTAAAACCATAAAGGAGATTACAATTGAACAACACCTAATGAAAAGGCTTACCTTTATTTATAAACAAAAGTAAAAGTAACACTTTTCCCCTATCTAAACTTTTCATTGGGTGTTGTTCAGTTCTGACTTCCTTTATGGTTCTAGACTAAATCAAGGTCTCTAATAAGTCCAAATCTAAATTCAATATTTTTCACATGGGAATTGATACATGTACCACCCATTCTTGACTATTCTACCACACCCTACTATATATGGTTAATACTTACAATAATAAAATAGATGTGGGCCTCAAGAAAAACATCACTAATTTGAACATGCAACTTGACATAGAAGTTACAACTTTAATTTTGTTTTTTAGCTTTAGATTGCGCTCATTGTGTCAATTTAAAAAATTAAGTTATGTTTAGTTTAATTCATATTTTTTTAAATTGATACTACGATGCAGGATGCTTATAACCAACACCTCCCAATTCAAGTGGTTAGCCTAAGGCTTTGTCAAAAAAAAAGTTATAAAAATATTGAGTCCACCAAGATGAAGCTTAAGGTTTAAGCTTCATCTTGGTGGACTTGATTTTTTGATAAATTTTTTTTGACAAAGCCTTAGGCTAACCACTTGAATTGGGAGGTGTTGCTTATAAGTATCATGCATTGTATGAGCGGGATTAAGAGTTGAAAAACAAAATTAAAACAACATCTTCTACGTCAAATTATATTTTCCAAATTAGTAATGATTTTCTAGTGGTCTACACTTATTTTAATATTATAAACATTGACCATATATAGTAGGGTGTTGTAGAATAGTCAAGAAGGGGTGGTACATGTATCAAATCCCTTTTCACATTCAACTTTTCGATACTGTACTAAAAGTCTAAAACTTACCCCGCGGGAGGTGTGCACATATCCATTCCTTATCTTATTAATTTTTCCGATTTCAGGACCAGCATGGAAGGTGGCTCCAAGCCCCCAGCAATTGCTGTCCACGTCACCGCCACGGAGGTCGCCAGCTCACTTCTTCTGAGGTTCGTCCAATGGGAGAAGCCGCTCTCGTCATCATCCCTCTTCGGAGAGTCCGCGTGTGGCACTCCTCCGCCGGGGGGGGGGGAGGGGGGGCACTGTGCGACGCCGTTCCGCCGGGCCTGCACAGCCGAAGCTCAAGCCACCGGAGAAGCGATGGCTTCCTTCAAATCAGCAACGATCAGCTCCGCCACAACCGTCTTGATCAGGCCATCGTCCCCCACACCTCCGGAGAATCGCCGCCTCCCTCTGTCCCTTCTGGACTGCGTGGATCTCTGTATCTTCACGCCCGTGCTCCTGCTGTACGCTCCACATGGCGACAACTTCCCGACCCTGGTGGCCAGCCTCAAGGAGTCGCTGCAAAAGGCCCTGGTGGAGTACTACCCGTTCGCCGGGCGGTTGGTGAAGGCGCCGAATGGCTTGGCGGAGGTTCGGTGCGATGACTCCGGCGCTTTCTTCACCGAGGCTGTCGTGGCGGAGACGCTGCAGGAGATCGGTGGCAGCGATGGCGAAGGCTGCGTGGCGTTGTCGGGCATGGAGGCTGCCAAGCTCAGTAGTGACGGAATCCATTTCCTGGACGATCACGACGAGATTCCGCCTCTCGTCATTCAGGTGTGAATCTTAAACCCTAATTTGCTACAATGGGTTCAACTAGAGTGTGTGGTGGATGCCGCAGTACAGGAGGTTCCTCCACTAGGTTGTTGCTTGACGGATTGTGAAATTCTGTGGCTAAAATCCTACTTGGAGATTTAGGACGAGAGATATATTACATTTTCATACTCATTAGGCAAAATTCACCCAAATTAATGTGAAGAGATTGTTCAAAATTGTACAAATTAAAATGTCTGATGTTTTAATCACGTACAAAGTAAAAGTTGAAAATTTTCAATGCCCATTAATTATCTTTTGAAAACATATGCCAATTCTATACATTGTGCGATTTTGTTTTGATGTTATGATTAGATGTTGCATTTTGGATGGTATTTTGATTAAGAACACTTTGAACCCCTCTTAGAGCCCAATGTTACCATAAGGAGGTACAATTTTGAAGCTAAAAAGTGGTACATTTGGTAGTTGTTGGTTGAAATGGAGCTTGAGGTTAGTTTGCTATGAGATGTGGGAGGATTTGTAGGAGGAGAGATAGTCTAAGTAGTGTCAACACTAGATTTTTTATGATTTCAACTTCAAAACTCAATAGATGCTATTATTAGATTTATTGGAAAATTATGGAATGAATTGCAGGTGAGACATGAGATGTATGAAGATTTAGTTTACCGTGTTTGAGCATAGATATGGTGTCTCTTTTTGTTGCACCTCTTCTTATTTCTAACCTAAATAGGACAAGTTTGTATGTAGTCACAACACGGGTGTCAAAGTTCGTTTCTTGTTTTCTCTCTACATTAAGTATTGTATTTAGGTTGCCCAATACTAATTGCTTGACATTTTACACTATACAATTACTTATTAATACTACAGTAATTCTCATCAATACTTATTGCAATAAATAATTTTTAAAGAACTTGGCAATAACAACAGAGTTGCAAAAAATAAACTAGCAATGTTTAAGTTGTAAACCATGTGAAATCCTAGTAGTTGGAGAGTTGCATATGTCTCCAAGTGGCTAAGCCATGAGTCATGAGGTAACTTCTTAAGATAAGGCAACCTAATTGTCAACCTAAATGCAATATTTAAGTGTAGAAGCGTCACATATGTTACTCAACAAGTAAACGTTTTCCTTCCACTTTTGTGTGAGGGTTTGATTTGCTAGGTCACATATTTCAAGTGTAAGTCGATAGCATTGGCGGTGAATTGGCATCATCAAGTGGTGGATGGCATTGGTGGGATGAGCTTTTTAAAGGCATGGTCTGAAGTGGCACTAGGTTTACCCATCACCAACCTTCCTGACCATCGGTGAGGTCTTACAACTTAATTTTTAGTTCACGTTTCTTGTTCTTTCTTGTTTTGTTTTTCAAATTGGCCAAAATAATTACAATGGTGTTTGGATAAGGTCTAATTTTTGTAAGAGAAACATTTGGATAGTGTCAAGGTCCCTTTTTCTTTTTGTATTTTGGGCCCAGGTAAATGGAATGTTTGTTTACAATCAATTCTTGGATATGGTCAACGTTTTTTTCTTGCTTAACCCTTAAACAACCAAAAGGTCTTTTGCGACTAGTACAATACGGGGTGTTTTTCTTGTATTTGGAATGGATCCACACCTCTACTACATTTGAGACCAACAAAGAAGTTAGAGAGTAGATCAATGCGGTTCTAATGAGCTACTTGAGATCCCAAATTAAAATTTCTTATTGGTAGTAAATGACAATTATACATCAGCGTATATACTATGCCCTATGGTCATTTAAGGGTTAAGGTGTTGACTTTATCCAAGCATCATTGTATTGGCTAGAGTTTTTCATGCGGCAAAGTTTAGGTTGATACTGTATTACTATAACCTCTTTCATATGATATTTTTTGGGAACAAAAGAAGGTGTTGCAATATTGAGGTGTCACAAGATTGTGAACATGGTCATCACAAATTGGTTCTATTACCGTAACTCCCAACATGAACTACCAAAAATGTAACCATGATCAAAACTTGTATAAAAAATGTATTATGATCAATTTACAACGAAGTTGTGACCACAAACGAAGGAAAATACTAAGTACCTCAATGATGGAAGTTCTTTGTCCGAAGTGATCAAGTTCTTTGTTGGTTTTTACTGAAGTTTGTCAATCTCACCATATTGAACTTCCTCACTATCCTTTTTAATTGAATACAATAAATGAGTCGTCACAAGTTTCAAGGCTATTCCCCTATACCCAACCCTTTCACATCCTATTTTTAACACAAGAAATATATTTCCAACACATTCATGACCTGTATAATATGATAAAGAGGCCTTATTAGTATTGCATTACAAAAAGTTCTAGTTTATATTGTGGTCAAAACATAAGAGCTTCATCTTTAAGATTCTATTAATGAAATAATTTTATGGAGGAATGTCATAGTATCCAAGTCATACTCTTAGTTATGTTGCTCACTTGAGGACTTGCGACTTATGTGTAAGCCTCAAGACTGTAACGTTTACGTGAATATGGAAAAACCAGGTTTTTTTGAAAAGTAGGCTTGAAGTTTAGGTTAACCAACCAAGTGATTGAAGATTCCTTCAGCTATTTACTTTGAAAAATCATGAGGGATTGGGCTTTGAGAATCTTCCTAATTTTTGAAACCACTTTTGTTGAACTTCTCGTCATTGTCAAAATTCTTTCCTATATTTTTTTCTAGATGTGACACAAGTGTCACCCAAGAGTTCTATTTTCCATCTTGACAAATGATAGCTCCAATCTATTTTTGTAGCTTATATCGTAAGACCTTCTTATATATAGTTACAAAGAGTTTCATCTTGTTGAGGGGTGCTATGAACAGCTCATATAGTTGTTGAACCTTTGTTGCTTTATGCTGTCTTGCAGTATAGGTACTTGGTATTCTAAAAAATCATAAGGGATTGGATTCGAGGAGCTTCTGGATTTTTGGAAATGTTTTTGTTGAGCCTCTCCTCGTGTCAATGTCAAAGTTCTTTCTTGGTTTTCTTTCTAGATATGACAAAAATGTCACCCACAAGTTCTATCTTCCATCTTCTAGTTTAAACCTTGATAGGAAACTTGTGTTAGTGTGGTATTGCATCTCTTACTGCAAAGCTTGTGGAACCTATGCTAATGTCCTTTCCTTTCTTCCATGTTTTTCCCCAAAAACCAGGCGTCATTTGCTGGCACCACGAGACCCACCGCAACCAAGAGACTCCATACCAGGGTTCAAGCTCCTGTCTTCGTCACACCCTCAAACCCAACACACCGAGCTCCCTTCCGAAGGGCGCTGGAACAAACACACCACCACCACGGAGCCAAACCCTAAAAAAGTCGAGTTCACAATCTCCGCCTCCGAAATCTCGCAACTGAAACAACAAACCCTAAACACCCCTTCAGGAACCCCTTCGATCTCCTCCGGCATCCTCATTTCGGCTCATCTCTGGAAGCTTGTGACCAAAGCGAGAGCGCTGGAAAGAGACGCAACCACAACATTGTACACGGTCGTCGACGCAAGGAAGAGAGTGAACAAAAACTTTCCGGTGACGTACTTCGGCAACTGCATCTTCTGCAGACCCGCGGAGTGCTCCGTGGCGGACGTGGTGGACATGCCGGTGGCTCAGGTCAGCAGTGAAATTATTTTTTGCTAATTATCGCCAAAATTGGTGTGGCTAATTGTTCTTTAGTATTTTTTGAAAAAATTGTAAAATGTTTAGTCAACTTTTATATACGGGTTTGGGAGTAGGAGCATGGTCTTCAGAGTTCCACTTGATGTTAGTCTCACCCTACTAATGCAATATTTTAATGTCTCACAAAAATCATCATGCAAGGTTTCATTTTCTGGCAAATGGGTGCATTGCTGTCCCCTTCTCATTGGAGAATATCCCAAGGGAACAAAAACCATTGGGGAAAATTTGTCAGAGGTGGCAAGTTTTTATCAGAAAATTAAACCCCTGCCATCATGAGATTTAGTCTTGACAAAAGGTTGAAAACATCCAACTTTATGTCTGTAAAAAAAATCACTACAAGGAAACCATGGTCGAATCTACAAAAAGTTGACAAAAATTTTGACCTAATCTACAATATAATGTAGATTAGGTCACAATCTTTGTCAAATTTTTGTAGATTTGACCATGGTTTCCTTGTAGTGAATGTAGCCATCCTTGCTACTCAACCATTTTTTGGTTAGAAAAAAAAACTAGGGCCACTTCATCCAAAACATTGTCACTGCTCAGGTGGCGAAGCGGATTCTTGAGTCGGTGTCGGTGGTGACGGAGGAGTACGTTCAGTCGATTGTGGATCGTGTTCACGTCACTGGCGCTTCCAACCTCGCGTGGGACCGGCCTCACCTCGCGACGCATGATCTGCAGCCGACGTTCTGGAGGTTCTTCCCGATTTACGAGCTGGATTTTGGGTTCGGAAACCCTAGCTATGGCGGTCGGAACAGCCCCACGCTGGGGTCGGCCGGGTTTGCGGCGGTGAATCCCACTCCGATTGGAGATGGGTCTGTTTTGGTTGCCGTGTATCTCTTTCCTGATGCCGCTCAGAGGCTTGAAGCTCTAGTGGCGCCTAACTAAAGGGGCGGTTCAGACTATGCCCCCACGTCCCAAGTCCCAGTGAAATCTGATGAAATTTGAGAATCTGATTGGTTGAGAAACAAAAGATGGGACTTGGTGTTTCACAATTCACAATATGTCTCAAGTTTTACATTCCACTTGTTTATATGGCACTTATATGACAACATTTTTGGAAGTTTTGGCTCCAAAAAATGTGAGACTTCACTTAAGGTTTGGGTCAACCAAAATGCTAGACCCAACTTTGAGTCCAAGTCCCATCTTTTCTTGCCCACAAAGATGGGATTTTGCACTTGTGTGGGACTTTGTTACATGGGATGTGGGACATAATCTAAACTGCCCCCTAAGAGCATCTCCAACCTTGCTCGCCACAAGGAAGGCGCCATATGAGGCTTGGAGTGTAGTAATTTACTTGACAAGGGCAATTTCAAGTTGGAGACTCATTGCTTATTGCGATTGTGACCTAAATCGAGTATGTGCTCCTCAGAAGGGAGCTTGCCTACAAACAAAAGCGATTATTGTTTCCTTCTAGTATTTGGGAGGGAGAAGATCAACTTTCCAAGAAAAGACGTGAGATTTTAAGTTTGCTAGAGCTTGCAGGAGACATTCCAACTTGATGTGTTGAAGGACGTGTTTGGCAAGACCTTTGTTGATGAGGCCCTATTTGACCTTGTTTCCCAAGATGGTTGAGCCATGGCTTGATATTTGGTTGTCTAGGCAAGGAAGACTAGAGATGCTCTAAGAGCAAATCCATTGCAAATGAAAAGTGACACTTCATGGGAAGACTTGTGCTTTAGGCCTTCACCACGTCATTTTCATTGTTTTTTGTACTTTGTGGAGAGATGCTACTATGTTTTGTTCACGCCATTGTGCATGTCTTTTGTGATCATGTTAAAGCCCACGCAACAACTCATCTTTTGACTATGGACAAATCATTCCCCTTTCATGCCAAAAGGATTTGTTTATTTTGCAATTGTTGCAAGGGTTTAAGCGTGGATGCAGTGCAAGTGTTTTGGAAGGAGTGGAGATGCTACTCCAAGTGATCTACCTGCAGCATGGCTTATCAATAGACTTTTTGTGTTCTATTTGAGGTGGAAGTGGTGGAGCTACTCTAAGATCTTAGTTTTGTTAATCCCTTCAGTTATGTATATAGAACTAAATCTAGGACACTTCAATCTAAGGCATAAAGGAGGGAAAAGAAATACTAAAGAAAGTTGACCAAAAAAATATTGGTCGAGGCTTGGCTTCAAAGTTGGGTCTTTTGTTTTTGTTGCACCCAGTTGTTGAGCAAAATCTAATCTTCTTGATGACAAATGTTTTATATAGTGCATCTCCATGTTTGGCTCTTGACCAATCAAAATTTGAGATTATAAACACACATGGTATATGGTGATATTGGTGTAGTGACAAACAATAGTGCTATGCTTACTTGTATAAATTGTCATTTTTGTTTTTTACTATGTATATGATTGCTCTGTTTTTCTACCAAATTGTTTTGAAATTGTTGAATTTTATATGTGTTTAGGAAAGCATTTTGAATCATTTAGTGTTCATCTCAAAGGACACAAGCACTTTTACAAGCGAGGAACTCAAAAGTGATTGCTTACACATCCATGGGTATAAGAAACAAATTGTTTGGGAAGTTTAAAGAAAAGTACTCATAGAAAAGTACCAATTGCAAGAACATAGGACAAACTTCCATGTTGGATTGGAATTAGCCACACTAGTCAATGCTTAATTTGACTTCAAAATACTCAAATTCCCAAGACCCTTGTGGTTCATGCAAGAAACTTGTTAGAATATCATTTCTAATTTTTAATTTTGTTGCTTTTCAACAAAACTTCCATGCATAGTTTCTTAACTACATTGTTGTTTCTATAGTTCTCTAATTTTGATACAGCATGGAAGTTAGTTGGCCCATATCAATCGTTGAATTTTTGAACAATACTTCTTGAATATTTCCTAGATAGCGTTGGCATTTGAACTCACATTAACCTTTAGGTAATCCTCACATTTTCAACATTTTGCAAGAAACATTCATGTTCCCATTATTTTAGCTTTAGCAATAATGACACTTGACACTACTCCACACCTATGTATTTTTCTATTTTTGGAATTAAATTACCCAAAACGGGTTTGGGAAAGTGAACCCTATATAGACTATATGCCTTGCAAGGCCTTCAACTAAGTACAATGGTGCTTGGATAATGTCAAACTTTGTAAGAAAATGTACTTGATAACATCATAGCCCACTCCCCTTTTTCCCCAAAATATGTGTTGTGGGTCTAATTACAATCAAGTGATTGCATATGATTAACGCTTGTCTTTATATCAATGCCCATTTTGACACAGCCAATAAAACCACGTATGGCTAGGGTCAACTTGTCCTTTCCACCTCCTTTGCACCACTTTTCTCTTGCACTTTGGTGCCTCCATAAGGTAACCTGCTCTAATCCCGACCATGTGTCTAATCCCGTGCAGATCTACACCAAAAAATAGATTTCAGATCTAAAATCTAGGCGAGCCCTAGATAGCTTATCTTTTGTGACCTAAAAGATAAGCTATCTAAGGCCCTCCTAGATTTTAGATCTGAAATCTACTGAGGGTGTAGATTTGCATGGGCTGAAACACGTAGTCGGGATTAGAGCGGGTTACCTTAGTACAGGGCGTGGTGCCAACAAAAACAAAACAAAAAAAAAAGGTTTGTTTACTATCAATGCTTCAATAAGGTAAAAAAAAAATCCAACCAGAGACGTTGATCTTATCCAAGCACCACCGTAACATCTGCAAGAAATGGAGCATCTATAAAATTATAACATCTACGAAAGTCGGAACATCTATGAAAGGTAGAGCATCTACGAAAACCGTGGATCTAGTAGACCTAGCGCGTGGGTACACCGTGACCTCGGAGTAGTCCGTCGAGAGAAGCTCTTCCTAGCAGAAGGGAAGAGATCAGTGGCGTCACCGCTCTGGCAGGTGTGGACACTCTCCCCTGATCCCCCTCCTTTCCTGGACTCCGGATTTGCACTGCCACACCGCATCATCACCATCATGGCCCTTTCACTCATTCCCGTTTCTTCGCTGCCGCTACTGCTCCTCCACCGCCACATTCATTCCGCATCACCTAAAACCCTCGCGGAATCCCTTGCGCAAACCCTCGCGGATTCCCTCGCGCTAATCCTTGCGAAATCCCTCTGCAACGCAACCGAAGCACGTGTAGAACGGCAGCTGTAGCAACAGCAGCAGCAGGAGCAACAACGCTGTCGTTTCATGCTTCCGTGAATTCTGCAATGGCTCTGCCAATTGGGACCTCCCCGGTGCTCAATTCTCTCCAGTGCCGAGCTTTCGTCGTCGCCTCCTCGTCGCCCTCGCCCTCGCCGTCACGATTCCCTCGAACCTCGCCATTGTTATTATCTATGCCAATTGTGAGGCACCAGCAGGTTCAAGAGCGATGTAGAAACAGAGTGCGAGTGGCGTCGTCCTTGAGAGACGAGGCGGTGCACGCCGAGCAATCAAAGCCAATTGAATTGGACGGGAATGGATTGGTGGAGACGGAGACGGAAGCGGAGACGCTGCGTTCGTCTGAATCTGTCGCGGCGGTTGACGGCGTCGTTGGGTCTGCGGCGAAAGTTGCTGTGGCGGGGGAGCCGGATGGTGACTCGGGGAGTCTCACGGGCACCATCGTCGCCTTTGCGGTGCTGCTCGCGTGTGTCGGTGGCTTCGGAGTACTCGGTTTCGTGTACAAGGAACCTATCAACGATCTCCTCACTCAATTCTCGGATTTCCTTGAAGGTTAGGGTTTTGCACCTCTCTAATTCTCTTGCCTTTGTTCGATTTTCTATTGATTTTCTCACCTACACATGCGATGCTCTTCATTGATTCTGGTGATATGTAATTTTAACCCTAATTTTCAAAATCGTGATTCCGTGGTTATGTAGGGTTTAAACTAGGGAAAATTTATTGGATACCCCTGAAGTTTGCAATATTTTCATAGATATCTCTGTTTTTTCAGAAATATCACAAATGCCCTTGGAACAAAAAATTTAGGCGTTTGTTTTATTATGCATGTCGCTTCCTTCTTCCTTTGTGCACACACTACTTCTTTCTTGTTATGCATGCGCACAAAGGAAGAAGGGAAGTGGCATGCACGACGAAACAAACGCCTAAAATTTTTGGTCCAAGAGTAGTTGGGATATTTCTGAAAAAGCAGGGGTATCTATGAAAATATTGCAAACTTCAGGGGTATACATGAAATTTTCCCTGTAAACTACCCTTTTTGGTATGGGGTTTTGTTAGGGTAATAGTTTAGGGTTACGTCTGGAGCTTTGAGTGTAAGGCTTTAACCAATTTTGTATTGGAAATGCAGGGTATGGATCTGCTGGATATGTCTTGTTTGTTCTCGCTTATGCCGGCTTAGAGGTTTTTGATTTACTTCCCTTTTCTCTCTTCATGTGTTTTTTTGCTTAGTGCGAGTTTTTTGCTGGCTGGCGTGTAATTAATGAAGCTGAGCTGATTATGGAGCTTTTGGAAACCCTAATTGGCATATCAGGATAGGGTTTTGAGGCCATTTTAGACGGCTTCTGATTTAAACTTGAACCTTTTATCATGTCCAAGTAGGGTTTTTGATAATAAGCTTAACTCCTATGAGTGTCTGAGAGGATGAAGCTTGGAGATTTTGAGCTTTTGAGCCTAAATAAACTATGGATCAGAGGATCATCATTTTTGCAACTTTGTTTGATTTCTTCCATCTTCATATGAACTGGTTAAGAACAAATTAGGAGCCTTGCACAGAAATCATGAAGCACCCAATGTTTAAACTAATCACATGGTTGAATCATAGACAAAACTTTCTCTTTAAGCCATCCTCTTCATAGTGCTCCTAATGTAAGTATGATTTATTGCATTTATGGTGTATTGGAGGTAATAAACACAGTCCATTTCACTTCCAAGAGGCAGCTTGAAAACTTATCTCAAATTGATTTTTACCACGCTCTATAGTAAGTAAGCGCCACCTTCTAAACATTTGTTGTCATTACTTGACTTCGTGTAATGTCGACCTTGAACCAAAATAAGGTGCTGTAACCCAATTATTTGTAAATGCGTTTTTTCTCTAATGAAATGGTGAAGATTTTTTCTTGTTATGTCGAGCTTGTTTTTTTCAACATTTTGACTTATGCAGATCCTAATTTTTTCACTGGTTTTCAAAACCCTAAACCTGCAGGTACTTGCAATTCCAGCTGTTCCTTTGACCATGTCAGCAGGATTGCTGTTTGGTACTTTGTATGGGACAATTCTGGTGTCCATAGCAGGCACGGTAAGCCAAATATAGAAAACTAAAAACTCTTTAAACCCATTTTGGACTTTTAGGGTTTTAGCTCATTCTGAATTTTCATACCTGTTCTTTTTGTTTTGTTTGCAGTTTTTTCTGATTTTTCTAAGAAGAAAATGTGGTGTTTTTTTTTCAGCTTGCGGCCACCGTTGCTTTCCTGATAGCGCGGTATTTTGCAAGGGACCGTATACTTACACTGGCACAAAAGAACCCGAAGTTTCTGGCCATTGACAAAGCTATTGGAGCAGATAGTTTTAGAGTGGTTACTCTGCTGCGGCTTAGTCCTTTACTTCCTTTCTCCCTTGGAAACTATCTCTACGGTCTTACCTCGGTCGAACTCACCCCTTACGTGCTTGGAAGGTATTTTTACATTTCAATGGTTTGCTATCAAGATCACCAAATGTGGTATTTTTGCACTTGAGATAATAATCTTGCACTTTGGTCCCTTGTATAGTTGAAAAGTTTTAAATTTTTTGACAATTTCAGAAAGTTTTCCTTTGTAAGAATCATAAGTCACAAAAGAAAAGTAGTATTGAATACTAAAAATAATAAAACAATCAAATATTTCAAATATTTTTCAGAAACCAAATACTTTTTTCAGACAAGTGTAATCGATTAAGAGCAGACTCGTTTATGTACGCAGTTGTTCTTTTATGTACTCTACTAAACAACGGTTTAGGATTTAAGGTTTGGGGTTTATTATCTCTATCCTTGGTAGATGCACAAAAATGTTGAATAGTTGTAGTATCCAATGAAAACAAGGCTTTTTGTGTTAAATAGAAATAATAGCATGTTACTTAGGAGTCTGTTCAATGCATTTTTGATGTTGTTCCAAATGCCTAAGAAGTTTGATACCAAAACTGCATTTACATGGTGTTGGAAATGCATTGGACACTAATCTAATATTTTACTTTTTTCTTTAGTATATGTGTAAGTCATTGTTAGAGTGAATGTTTTTTAATGTGCGATAGAATTGTGATAATGTTTGTTTCAACGGAATAATTGCATTTCAAAGTTGTCAAAATAGGATATTTGAATTCATTGAGGATTGTATTGCAAATTATATGGAAGGAGACATGACTATTTTACATAACTAATTGGGGGATAAACATGTGCATCGAATTTCTAGAGTCAGACCAAGATGAAATCGCTATCTTATTTGTTTTTTTTTAATGCTAGTTGCTATATTATCAGTAAGTGTTGTATTAATATTCCAAATATGCTTTGCAGCTGGCTGGGTATGCTACCCGGGACATGGGCTTATGTAAGTGCAGGTGCAATTGGGAGAGCCTTCATTGTAAGTTTCAATTTCCTTCTACACCTCTAATATCGTAAGATACTGTTTATTATTATTCTTGTTCTAATATCTTAAGATTTATTTTATTGTTCTACTATATTCTTTTTTATAGCTCCAAAACGTGTAAATTTTGGAATGTTTAAGCTACTTGTGCTAATTATGAAAATCACATTTGGGATCACTGGTTCCAAGGTTGGGCAATTTTGCTCATATTTGTGTATGTTTTATTAAATATAATTTGTTCTGGAATCTTTGATTCTATTTGTCATTTATACAAGAAAAAAAACTAATTAGCTTCACAATTCTTTTTTTGCAGAAACAAGAGTCAGATGCTGTCTTCCCAGTCGGTCCAGAAAGCTATTGGACTCTGGGAATCGGGTTGGTGGCCACTGTTTTCGCAACATCCTATGTCGGTAAATTGGCCAAGGTTCGTGTTTTTGCTTGCCTTCAACTCGTTTTCTTGCTCAACTCCAACTAATTTGTGTTCTAATGGATGGGGGTTTAGCATTAGAAAAGTTATGCAATAAAAACATTGATTACATTGCAAAGGAGAACTGAGAAACAAGTTTTTTGGAAGCTTTTCTAATGCTAATTCACACCTACATGAAGTATTTGTATAGCCCTTATGAAAACTTCCTTTCTTGGGCATGTGGTAGGAGCACAATCCTCTCCTCTTAATATTAGGCGTTTGCAAAATAGATGCCTATTTTGCCTAATTCCTATTTTGCCCTAATTTCATTTGGATCCTACACGTAACTTTAGGGGGGGGTGGGCGGGTTACAATGAATGAAGTGAAATATTATTCTCTAAGGTGTCTTGACATTATATCCAGGCATAACGCCTAATATGCTTATTTTTGTTAGATTTGGTATCTAATTTTAACCAAATAATAAGGCGTATTAGACATTTGCAGCCAAGGATGTGGGTCTTATTTTAAATTTTACTAGCGTTGACGCTTGCTATGGTACACATTCACCATTAGAATTTTATTAGGATTTTTATGTATTAGATAGAATGCCAAGGAAGAATTTCAGATGTGATATTACAAAGGTCTTCGTGATTTTAGTAGTGTGATTTGTTATCAAATTTTTTGAGGAAATTATAGACATTTGAACTTTTTTATTTGCTATGGGTTATAGATACCTCTTCGTAAGGTTTGTGATAATACGGAAGCCTCCATATATACCATGTGGCGGTTTCACTAAAAAGATCATATGCATGGAGTTTCGGGTTTAAGAGTTTTTTGAAACCCTGTTCTTAAGCCAGAATTGAATTTCCCATACTTGTGTCAATTGTGTCTTGCAAATCTGCTTTTGTGGAGCTTTGTAATAAGCACGGACGTATAAAATCAGGGTTTTAGGGTTTGGCAGTGTGAGGGGATTTAGCTGCGTCAAAAATGCTTTGAAATTTTTATGTTTTTCTAGTTTTATAATTTCTAATTTTGGTTCTTTTTCTTAGTTTTTATTTGAGTTCTTGTTTTGTTGGGGTCTTCTAATTTTGGTCCTTTTTGTTATTTTTTATTTGCGTTCTTACTTGTTTTGTTGGGATCTTGTGATGACAGAACGCAACGAAAGATATTGATGAAGCCTAAAGCTCGTAAATTAGGAAAAGAGGATGGAGACAATTTATTGACCCCCCCATCAAATACTTTTAAAATTCACTGGTTGTAATTTGATATTGGTAGAAAACAGGGGGTGTATATAATTTCATTTACACATTATTTGGTTCTCTCCACTTGGAAAACCTTAGAATGACGTGGCGAAAAAAAAATGACAGTGGCCGGGATTTGTACTATTCATTTGAATTTGAATTTGAACTTTAATTTAATTGATGTATTTATTGTTTCGTGCATGTACACAACTGTGTTGTCTTAATTGTTTCTAAAAATTTATAATATTAATAGAAACCCCTAAGAGCGATGGATTTTGTTTGATCAACTTTTCTATGAAAACAATTGTGATGTACTTTGCATTTGTGTCATGGATTTGTTATAGTTATTTCACTTTTGCAATATATTTGCCTTTCTATTTTTACAATAGCTTTAGCACTTGTAATTAGCCTTAAACCCTTAAACGACCATAGGGCATATAAATGTATAATTGTCATTTGCTACCAATAAGAAATTTTAATTTGGGATCTCAAGTAGCTCACTAGAACCACATTGATCTATTCTACAACTTCTTTGTTAGTCTCAAATGTAGTAGAGGTGTGGACCCATCCCAAATACAAGAATAACACCCCGTATTGTATCGGTTGCAAAGAGCCTTTTGGTTGTTCAGGGGTTAAATTCTTGGAAAATGTTAGCCTATAAGTACATTACCTCAAATTTGGGCAGGCTATCAATATATTTGAAAAATCATGCAAAAAATGGATGAAATTGCCAAGTCCCTCTTGAAGCAAATACAGTGTTTGTCAATATTGAATGAAAAGCTATTAAAATTAGTATATTTTATGGATGAACATGCACAAGTCTTTGATTTTGTCCTTTTTTGTCCAATTTTTTTTACCTGCTTGCTTTGTTGGGTACCAGTTGCTCAATCAACAGAAAAATAAAATTTAAAGGTTGCTTATAATCCCTCAACACTAAGGGGGGTTGAAATTCAACTCATTTTTAGTGTATAATGAGATTCCGTGGCGTTGAAGGGTTAACCCATAAGCACCCGCAATTGAATGAAGGAAATGCGGCCAAGAGAGACCATGCTTGAAAACATTGTACACCCCAAGTTAGGAACTTAGATCGGAGAGGATTCATTGCTAAAATAGCAAAATGAGTGCTTGATGCACAGGACCAAAAATTTGCAAAACTTTTGATCATACCATTTCGAAGATTATAGTAGTCAAAGTATAGTTGGCTATGTGGCAACCGGTCAATTTGGGGGGGGGGGGTTTGTTGCTATAGATGCAAAAATTCATGCCTTAGAGGAGGTTCCTTTTGATGAAATTTAGGCAAGAAGTGCAATTTACAAGTATCTTGCTTGGTGCCAAATTTGGTGATGTTTTGACATCCGCAAGGTGTTTTTTTAAAAGCCTAAAGCTGCAAGGCTTACACAACATGGTGGACAATAGATGGGGTACAAGTACGGCTTTGACCTCCACAAGGGCACGACTCTCGATGGTACATGTGCAAAACCCTTCTTTAGTCTAAGGCATGTGTGCCAAAACACCCCTAATGGTATGGAACTGGCCATAGCCGGTGGTCTCTATCCTTGCACCTAAACCCTAAATTGCATGAAATGAAGTTCTAGCGTACTATTGTCATACTTGACTTGCACAATCAGTGCTTGTACAAGTGGTGAAACCCCCATCGCTCACTTCACAGCATGAGACTACCATACCTTTGACCAAGTGTAGTTTTCTAGGCAGTATAGTACTGATTTGGACCTAGTTTTGAGGAAAGTTTAATTTTGAGGGGCAATATTGCCCCTGGGGCACTCAAGGGTTAAGTTTTAAGGGTTGTTCATACTTGCAATTAAGGAATTGTTTGGGAGCTCTTCGGAGTAAAGTCCAACATGTGTTTAGACATATGTTTAGGAAAAGAGTAGTGCTTAGTTTAGCAATGGTAGACAATAGTTAGGCAAATCCAAGAGTTTAGGTTGATGTTGTGTAACCCCAAAATGAGGAAGAATGTTGTATAACATCAAAATGTGGAATAATTAGAGATTTCAGAATTGTAAGAGCACTTTTAGCTAAATGGGGTTAGTGCAATTATATACCAAAGAGTGCTAAATAATTAGAGGTGATGGTGAGAATTAAATCTTTAAATCATTTTTGCACAATGGGGTACAACAAATATACAACACCATGTTATGTTATTGAAAGAACTTTGCACATAACATAGAATAAAATTGGCATTTTGTAGTATTGCACCATTGATATTGAATTCTTATGGAATCCCAATCAAGTATACCAAACTTCAGTTCCTAAAAATCAAAACTCCATTTTTGTTGAATTATTTTGTATAAAATTCATGGGTTTACATGATAATTGATTGAAAAATATTGTTGATGAATTTTTGAGATTTGATTGCGTAGATAGGAAACATTCATATGCACATCTTTCACATCATAAGAAGTCCACTAAGTGACAAAAATGTAAACTACAAAGAATTCAACATGACGTGTGACATGTCTAGATTGTGTAGAATAAATATTTCTTTATGACAATTTGATTTTGCTATTTGACTCATACACTTAGCTAAAAATTTTGAAATCCAAAATCAAGAAAAAAAGAGATTTGATAGTACTAACCATGACATTATATAAAGTTGGTGAGGGTGGTGAATTAACTAATACTAGTGGCTTTAACTTTACCAATAGTGTGAATGACAAGTACCAAAGCTGTAAGTACCCTTTGTCCACCTACTTTGTTATTCTTAACATGAAAAAACATAACTTTTCACACTATCTCAACTTTCAACTAGAGAGTATGTAAAAGAATGCCGCATTACAAAGGCTACACAACCCTACTTAGGAAGGAAAAAAAGGGCAAAAGACAAGCCACATTTTCACAACAATTACTCAGTGTAAATGGGTCTTGCACTACTTGAAATAACATGTGTAAGCAATTACTCAAAGCCATTTACACGTAGTGTGGTTAATACAAAGTTCTGAAGAGCACAAACAGACGTTTCTTTTTGCCCGAAATTTACATTCACAAGCTCAGTTGCCTGAACACAACCACCAAAGATTAAAAAAAGTCCTGCCCGAGGATGGGAAATTATAAACCAGTCTTCCCAGCCAAAGTCTCAAAAGGACAAAATAACGAAAAAGAAAGAAAAGAAAAGCAGAAAAAAAATGGAGCAGGAACAAAAACACTAAAAGTGTATCAATCACGATTGCTGTACAGTCAGCGTCCGTCTTGCATACTCCGACCACAAGTGAGGCACAAGCACAGACCCTTTTTTTTGCTGATTTTTTTCTATCTACATGGAATCCTCAATAATAGCTTCAAAACTTTGATACACTTTCTACCCATTTCTTCACTATCCAGTTTCTCTCTCTCTCTCTTCCTATCCTCAGGCAAGGGCAAGGGCAATATCAGCAGTGGTAGCAGCAGCAGCAGCAGCTATGGCGTGCTCATTCTACTCTCAAGCTCAAATAACTCTTCGTCGTCACGGTCGCTTTCATACTCACCATCTGCAAAAACAATTCAGAAGTTAAAACCATGCTGCATATATGAGACACATGCAAACAAAAAACTTGATAACAAACTTGGCTTTAGTATTCAAAGATGTCTCCAAAACTCTTTGGATTCTCTCCTAAGTCACATTCCTGTCAAAGCATTCGCAAGTGACATTTTCTACGTAGAAAGGTGCCGCTTGTAAAATCAAAAGAAAAGTGCTAAGATTGAGATCTGTAGAGATCAGTGGTTACAAACGTGGTTAAGTTTAGTAAAATTTCTACCAATTTCTGTTTGTAGCCTACAGAAATGTGAATACAGCAGTGTTGATTTTGGCTGTTTTAGCAGTGTTTTGAGGTACTTATAAAAATCAACTGGGGACCAGTAGCAGTGACTGAAGGATATACATCAGTGCTCACAAATGTGGCTAAATTTAGTAAACAATCTGTTCGATGTTCGTTTATTGCTACACTAAATAGTGCATTTAGGTCGCCCCACACTACTTTCTCAACATTTTATACTATATAAACACTTACTGATACTACAATAATTTTCATCAATAATTACTACAACAAACAAATTTTAACAACAATAAGGATTTAGCAACAGCAACTTCTAAACCATGTGAAATGCTAGTATTTAGAGAGTCGCAAGCACCTCCAAGTGGCCAAGCAATGAGGCGTGAGGTTACTTTCCAAGGTAAGGAAACCTAACCTAAATGCACTCTTTAGTGTACAGAAAGTGTGATTACTACAGTATTGAATTTGAAGGTTTTAGCACATTTTTAGTGGTATTTTTTTTTTCCATCTGAGGTAATTGTCAAAAACACATTTGGGATCAGTAGGTAGTGATTTTTAAGCGTGACACTTACCACTTTCAGGTGGACGAGCCATGTAGTCTATGCCGGGCTGAAATTGCAGAGACACAAGCTCCAAGGCGAAGTTTTCCAGCTTCACCAGTAACCAGTCTCGCTCCATTGCTGCTCTCTTTTCCTAGTATCACAAAAAAAAGCAACAAAAAACCTAAGACAGTCAAAACATTATCCCCTTCTCTCTCTTTTCATAACTTTAATAAGTTCAGCCTTTTAGATAGCAATTCAAAAGTCACTGTAGCCATTGATCATTTTTCTATTTGAACACAATCACAATTCCTGAGACTATCATTGCAAAACCCTAACAAAACTGAGAGAGAGATAAACCAATTCTAAATACTTAACCCCTAAAACAAACCAACAAAGGATTCCCGGTCCACAAACCACAACCAATTCAAACGAAAACGTTGCAATAAACGAAATCAAAAAAATTATATCATCAGAATCCAAAAATAAGCAAAAATCGGCACAAAAGAGAGAGCGTCTCCGCACAACCTGTGCTCAGAATTGCTTTTAAGAGAAAGCATGACGATGAATTTGAACAGATTGCCTGATTCTACTAACACTCCACAGACTGTAGTGCAAACACCTAGAAATTCTCTGACAAACGGTCGAAAATCTTAAGCAAATGCAAAAGGATTGCTGGACTAGGGTTTGACAAGGAAGAGCGCGCTCGAATCCAGTGAGTTACAGAAAGAAAGAGAGACTCTCGTTCTCCATAAATCGTTGCCGCTCTCACCAAGGCAATCGCCGAAGACAGAAAGACAGAAAAAGATGGAAGAGAAGCAAAGCGAGTTTTCATACATTGCTGCAAAAGAAAGAAAAGGCAGAAAGGAAGGAGGAGAAGAAGAAAGGAAGAAAGGAAGAAAGGTAGAAAGGAAGAAAGGAAGAAAGGTAGAAAGGAAGAAAGGAAGAAAGGTAGAAAGGAAGAAAGGAAGAAAGGAAGAAAGGCAGTACCTGCAATTCGGCGCCGGAGGAGGAAACCGGGATGGATTCGTTCTTTAAGAGCGAGGAGCCCAAGGCGTAATGGAGCAGAGTCCGCGCTTGCCGAAGCGCGCTGTCCTTGGACTCGCCTTGTCCAAGAAACTGCGGACAATCCAAGACGATGGAGAAGAAGCTCTTGTACTCGTTCACATTGTCCTCCTCCGACGCCACGAGCACGGCGTACTCGCGCCGCTCGGCGTTCATGGCCGCCAACGCGGGGGCCAATTCCCCGCGCCCTTGCTGGCCCAGAGGCGCCGCGACGGGCGCCGCCGGCGGCGTTCCGTCGGCGTGCACGAACACCAAGCCATTGCGCTCCGCAGGGATTTGCTGCTGCGGCTGGTCCTCGTCCTCGCCATGGCCGCTGCTCTCCTCTGAAATGTCACTCTCGGCCGGCATGGAATTCGTCGTGGCCATCGTCGTCGTGGTCGTCGTTGTCGTCGTTGTGTGCTTTTCATCAGCGGCGCCACACTTCACGTGCCGATCGTGCTCCTCGTCTTCTTCCCATGCGAAGTAGGGCTTGAATTCCAACCCCATGGTGGCTCGATCCCGAGCAAATCGCCTCTGCAGAACAAATCCAGAACAAATCCAAGGGAGCCAGCGGAGTATGGGGGTTTGGCGAGAGTTGTTTGGGGGAGAAACGACGATTTCAATCTGCGTGCCGCATGGTGTAACCCTAGGGAGCCTCGGGTGGCTGTTCCTCTTCTTCGTCTTCCTCGTCTTCTGCTTCGGAATGAGTGTGTGTGTGTGTGTGGGGGTTTGGTTTGGCTGTTATGGTAAACGAGTGCTTCCGATCTCCCAACAGACAAACACTTGAGCTTATTGAGGGAGCAAGTGCCGTAGAATACACGTTTCGGGGGAGAAAAAAACCGACAGTTTCTTTGGAGGGGCCTTTGCCTCGGGAAGGGGTCGGTCGCCGGATCCTCCGGCTACCGACCGGGAGGGCCGGTCATCATAGAGCCGGTTTCCATGGACAATCGGAACCGGAGGCCCCGTCCAGGCTGACCCGGGCATAACGACTAAATAATTCTGAAATGTTCAAATCAGATAGAGTTTAGAAAGTAACCTCCAATTTTGGGTACAAACCCTTTAAGATGTAGTTTGACTTTTATAAAATCGGCCGTTGTACGTTTAGGTCAAACCCCTACAGCTCCCCATGGAAAGGTATCCGGGTTGAGAAACCCAGGTGGAGGGGGAGAGACAAGGAGAGAGATGGGAAGACTGGATGACATTCTGTTGGCTTTGTCCAATTACAACAGAGGCGTTGCAAGGACATAGCATTTCATAGCTAAATACTCCCTCTATCCCAATATAAAGCTCCAAATTAGGCATAGTTCTTGCCCCACTAAAAAGCTCCCTTTTGCTAATTTCGATTGTTGTGAAAGCATTTGTCATGTCCAATGATCTCAAGGGGGCAAGTTAAGCACTTAAAGAGCATTCCTCTCCTAACAAGCTTGGCTGTGCCCATATGAGGTACCATTGTTGCTACTAATCTTTAAATCATCAACAATGAGGAGCTAGCAACATGTACAAATATGGTACTTTTTGCATGGAATTTGGGTGCCCAAACTGCAACATCAAAGCTAGAGATTTTGCACACATTTGGTAGATGGTATATTGATTCTAGAATGCATGTGTCATTAGTACAAAGACTAAAATAATGAGGAGGCAGTAGCCTTCACAAACTATGCACAAAAATGGTACTTTTTGCATGGAATTTGGGTGTCTAAACAGCAACATCAAAACTTGAGATTTTGTAGATATTTGGTAGGTGGTATATTGATTCTTGAATGTATTTGTCAATAGCATAATGACTAAAAACACAATTAATCCCTAATGTATAAGTTTTTTGGAGTTTTATAATGAGACAGAGGGAGTATTATTATGGGGAAATTACAAATAGAGGCATGAACAAAAAAATAATACACATATGGGCACAATTTCAAAATAATCACAAGGGGGCATAATTTCAAAATAATCACAAAGGGGTAAAACTTCAAAATAATCACAAAGGGGCACAATTTCAAAATCATTTGTAATTTTTTTTGGTTTGGACATTGGTTGATTTAGTTATATGACATTAAGTATTGGAAATTGATATGGACACACTTTGGATTTGATATATGCACACCTCCTTAGGGGTAAATTTTAGATTTTTACCATCAAAAAGCTGAATTTGAAAATTTTGAATTCAGATTTGGACTAAGAGGTCTTGATTTAGTCTAGAACCATAAACGAGGTTACAATTGAACAACACCCAATGAAAAAGCTTAACAATAATTTACTCCTTAGCTAAGCTTTTTCATTGGGAGTTGTTCAATTGTAACCTCCTTTTTGGTTCTAGACTAAATCAAGATTTTTGAGTTCAAATCTGAATCCAATTTTTTCAAATTTAGCTTTGTGAGAGTAAAAATCTAAAATTTACCCCCCAAGGGGTGTGCATATATCAAATCTAGGGTGTGTCCATATCAATTTCCTAAATATTACTTAACTTTCAAAAAACTTATAAGCCTCTCCAAAAATTGTCATCCCAAGTATCAAAATTTCTTTATTTAGGCTTGTTTTGGAAAAGCCTTTAAATTTTTTTGAATGCTAGTTGACCTTTAATGCAATGTACTTAAATCTACCAACGTCTAAACCAAAAAAAATTACAAAAATTTACAAATTTTATTGAAACTGTGATCCCTATTTATAATTATTTTGAAACTGTGCCTCCATTTGTAATATTTTTTATTTTCATGCCCCTATTTGTAATTTTCCCTATTATTATGAATTGCGTGTCATTTTTTGTGGCTGCACAAGGCTTTGTATTGAGAGGAGCTACTTTGAGGAAGTATGAGTATATACCTTACTTGTAATTGAGCCAATGTGACATGGGTAAAATTTCCAAAATCCTAACTATTTATTTTTAAATTATATTAGCAATTGGCGCTTGCTACACTATGCACTCACCTTTAGATTAAACTTACAAATTTCAAAAACTTCTTGAACATTTGAATAGTTGTGAAATTCAAGTTTTTTTATTTTTTTAACAAATGTTTTAAATCATTTTGTAATAGCAATAAAAAGGTGAAATCTTGTAAATCTAAAGCTCTCCAAAAGCACACAAATTTGAAATGCAATGAGGTATGAAGCAAAGAGAAGCAATAAAATTGTGACCTTCTTAATATCACTTTGTGCACCCTCTCCAACATCACTTCAATCTCAATGGCTATCTTCTTGTTTACCATTAAATAATAAAAGGTCATATGTGTGCACAACTTGACCATTCAATAATTCAACAAATGTTACCTGTGGCAACAAGTAGCAACTGGACAAAAGTCCATTTTTAGTTCAATGTCCACTTAAAAATAGAGTAGAGTACAGTCAAACCTCTCTTATTGCATGGGAATGGTGGGGAATTTTTTTAGTAGTATGCTCACAAAGAGGTTCAAGCACATTTTCTACTAGTGATATTGTACTTTGGTGGTCCCACTCTAACAAAAATAACTCCATCTATGATTATTGAACCACACTTTATGTACATAGAGAGTATGCAATTTATGAACTCCAAGTAGTTATGCAAATGGGGAATATGCAATAAGAGAGGCTTGACTGTACAAGGTTAACCAAAATAAAAGTAAAAAGTTATATGAATATAATTTTTTAATACAAATCTTAACCTATGCTAAATGTAATTCTTTTTATACATCTATCATCTAACTTGATTAATTATGACACGCTTTTGCATGCATCTTTCCTTTTGGATTATCTTATTGTCAAAAATAATGTTTTTACATTCTTGTGAGTAAGTTTCAAAATGTTTAGAAGCTCTTTGAACAATATCACTCTTCATCCTATTCACTCTAAGAGGTTTCAAATTTTATCCTTCTAAAATGTTGGGATATTGGCGCGTTGCTTGTAAACTAAAATTTGCACCAATTAACCTCTAAATCCTCGAGTGTCTCCAATCAGATTTTGGGCAGGTACCTACGGCCTCAATTTTTGTTTTGATTTTTTGAGTTTTTTTGAAGATAGAAAAACACATTAGTTTCTGAAGAATATAATTTTTATTCCAATTTATGCCTAGGAGAAAAAGTTATGCCAAGATAAGCACAAATTTATGGAGATTGAGTAAAATTTACTTTTACAATTTTTTTTTTTGGTTTTTTTTTCTTGTGGATTATAGTTTTATCTACATTTGAAGCTTTGATTTATTCCATTTGGACTAGTAATGAGAAAATTATGGATAATCTTGTTTTTTGGGAATTCAAGCATCTTCTTGAAAAATTAACTTATAAACTTCATTTTTGAATGCAAGTTTAACATTTCTTCAAAAATTTGTTGGAAAGGGTGAAGTTTTCTTTTTAGAACAATCTCACCTTGGAGATTATTGCGTTTCAATTCCATTGCAGGGTTATGAACAATTTAAGTTTTTGTTCAATCTCATACCTTCTTCTACCTAATGTTCATTTTAAGAATTAAAATTAAGTATTTTTTGTTTTGATTTTTTTCCAAAGATTCTCAACTCAAATTTTCACCATAAAAAAATAAATCTCAAGAATCTATGGTGCAAAAATTTTAAGTGAAAAAATTTCAAAGTCAAATAATCTAATCATGCAAGGTGCAAAAAAGTTTGTTTTCTACACTTAAAACACAAATACTTTGCAATATGTGCGGTCAAAGTTTTTGAATTTTTTGTTTCACATTCTTATACTAGTCTAGTACAAGATACTATGGTTAAATTGCAAAAATAACAATTTTCAAACTCTTCAACCCTTTGCAATAGAAACAGCAGTTTTGAGAGTCTTTTGACAAAATAAAGGCCCCAGGGATTTAGGGGTAAATGTTTTCTTATGTCATAAACTTATTCGTTTGAAACCCAAAGTATGCATTTTTTTTGTTGCAACTTTGGTAGGAGTTGATTCTAGCATTATTCCTTCATTGCATGTAGGCCAAGGATTCTTCCAATTCACTAAACTCTAAGATTGGTAATAAAAAAACCGTTTAAACCAAATCAAAAAACTGTTTAAACCAAATTTAAACAAATTGAGGTTTAAAATTCAAAAACTCACCGTTATAAGTTGTTTTATTAGTACATGTATAAGGTATTGATGGAAAGATGCCAATAACACCAAAAATTCAAAGCTTTCTTCCACAAAAAAACAGCACCCATAAGTGTAGATCTAAAATTCCTTATTCATCTTTCTACAACCCCAATATCTTGTTTTTTGCAATTTCATGTTGGAGTACATTTTAGATGCCTCTATTTGATGTGATTTTGCATAGAAATAATATTATGTATGTTGTTGTGCTCACACTCACATCTTGCAACTTTAGCAAGTGTGAAAAAGATTGTAGTATTTCAATTTTGAAGATAGATTTCTACATGTAGAAGCCCACAAGCGGCCAAATACTTTTTGACATCCATTTAGTGTATCCTCATAGCTTAAGCAAGTATTATTGAATACATATCTATCCTTCAATACCAAGCATTACTTTCCAAAAGTCCAAGTATTTGTCTTGTATAAGTTCATGTATTTGTCCTTCATGATCTAAGTATTTTTTGTAGTACAGTTCAAATAAGTTGCAACCTTTTTATGATGCCAACAAATTCACATCCTACTTTTAACAAAGGAGAGTTAAAATCTATAGTGCATGGATCTTGCGGAGCTAAGTTGACTACCAAATTAATTCATATTCAATAGATGTCTTTGTTAATTTGAGATGTTTCTCTTGTATAATCCAACAAGTCATTAGGTCATTTTCATGAATTGCTTTTCTATTAGATGCCTAATGCTCCCAAACATAATTTGTGACTCATGTTCCAATGTTCACTTACTTTACTCAAAATCTAATAGTAATAAAATAGTATATGCTTCATAAGCAGGACTACCAATATACCTTGGTCATTTCAAAACTAGCTACCAACGTTTAGGAAGAGCTGACAACTAATGTGGTATTAGTTAGTGAAAATGCATAAAAAAATCTACTTGAATTTTGAGATTATAATAAAAACCAACCAATATTTTTATAGATGTTTCATGATACTATAAGTAAAGGCAACATCAGGTGTAGGCACATGAGAAAAATTGGTTGAAAATGAGAGATGCCGGATATTAGAGCAAGTTCCATGCTTAATTGTAATTTTAAAGTTGAGAAAATAATAGAGGCTTTACATAGAAAAATATTAAAATAAAAATTTGGAAACAATATTCTAATAAATTTCTTACAAGCAAATTAATAATTTTGGAGGTTTGAGTTTTCTAACATTAAAAAACGCCTGTCATCATGATTGATTATGAAGGCCACTTCACACTAAGGCCGACCAAGTTGAGAGGCTGTGGGATTGAGTGGCCACACTTTGTTGAGAGGCCATGGGATTGAGTCCACAAACTTTGTTGAGAGACCAAAAAAATGGGTTGAAAATAGGTAATACAATAAAAAAATTTGCTACCCGTAGTGTGAAGCCTCTAAAAACCAAGTCCAAAGGCCAAACTCTTTGCAATGAACTTTCACGGCCTCTCAACTTGAATGGGCATAGTGTGAAGCCTCCAAAGACCAAGTCCAAAGTCTAAAGTCATATTATTCATTGGACCTTCCAAATCTAACAACTAAGATCTTATTGACTTTTGATTATTTTATGAAAAAAAATTGACAGCCTCTCAACCATAGTTTGGGTTTCTATCTTTACTTGACCCAAACTTTTATTAAGAGGTCGTCGTTTTGAATGAAAAAATGATGTCATAAAGAGTGAGAGACCTTGAACTTTGACCTAAGGTAGCAGCATCCATAAGCAATGTGTCCCCATGGCTGTCACCTGACAGTGGCAGGGGCTAATCAATAAAAAGCAAATGGTTGTGAGTGACTGAGTGATGGTTATGGGAGATGAAGTGATGGTTGTGGGTGACTAGCATGAGGTTTTGAGTACCCATCTCTCTTTAAGAACCAACAAGCCTTGTTTTTAGCATCTCTTACACATGGTTCCTACAATTTTAGTGATTTTGGACTTTGAAAAATCTTTGTGAACAAGTGCTTGTAGTAAAAACCTTGAAAGTGATGCCAATATTTTTGAATTCCACTTCCTAACTTACAGTATTTTTTCAAAGTTAGTCAATTATTTTACCTACTCAAAAACCCTTATTTCCACGCTTATGAATGTGCCTACCTTATAGTGTAAAGGATCACAAGACCAAAATATTGATTTCTTGCAATTCGATTGGTGAAAATCAACAGCCTCTCAATTTTGGCCATAATGGCCATAACTTAGTGTGAAACGGTCCTGATTGGGTATGGAGGTGAAGCTATAAAATCTCCCCAAATACTGACAACTGATCGTTTGTTGATTTGTTTGTCTGCCTGTGTCCGGGAGGGACACTTTCCTGTTATCACGGCCATTGTGGTGCAGGGCTGACTCCTTTCAGAGGACGGTTTATGGAGGAGGTTGCTATCAGTGCACGCTAAGGTAGTGTGCTCATAAACCGTCCATCTCAGGGCTCAAACTGAATTTTGGGGAGGTGAAATTTCTTGAACTATTTTTCAGTAATTTTTTTGAAAGACAAGAAGACATCTAATTGAAGTTATTTCATATTTTTTGGAGTTTTGTGGAGTTGGTTGTGAAATTTTGAAGTGTAAAGGTCATAGGTCTCTAAAATCGTCCACCTTCTCAAATTTATACTGCTTGTACATTTTGAAAACTTATGAAAAAAAGCATTTACAACAAGAATACATTTGAGAAGGTGGGCAGCTTTAATGCCTGAATAGTTTGTGAGCATAGTTACTACCTTATGTACCCCTAGACCCCACTTCCCACTTCCCACTTCCCACTTAATCTCACAATTTGGTATGGTTTAGGGACAACACTATTTTGTGAGCGTATAAAGGTGAAGCATGAGTGGCTTTTGAAGATTCTATGAGGGGAACCAATTTTGAGCTCAAAATTAGTGGAAAACAAAAAAAACTTAAATTTTTTCAAAAAATGAAAGTTAAAAATGTACAATTGTAAGCCCTTCTGTACACAGTTAAAAAGTGAAATTTAATATTTTAACAAAAAAAACCTAAACTCACGGCTCAAGGCTCATGGATTCACACTCACAATATAGCATTCCTTAGTCTAGAGATTTCAAAATCATAATTTATAACTTTGCACTATAACAAAACAAAAAAAATGTTGTTGTTTGATAGTAGGTTTAATATTATTAATCATCATGACCTATTATGGAGCATTGTTGGATAGATCGAAACATATAACAATAGTATACAATAATCCAAATAGGAAAGGCAAAGTTCCTAATATGTTACTACTTAAAAAATGCAACCTAGTACCGGTAGCATGGAGTAGTGTTTGATAAGGTAGAGAGAGGTCATTGTAAGGGGCTTTGCACACCACGTCCCAAGTTTGCAAATTTTTGAATGTGAAATCCCAACCGCATTGGGTCATTAAGAACACAAATAAGTACTAAAGAAAGCTATGAGTGTTTTATGCAAAAAAATTTGGTGGAACATGGGCTAGAAGCTAGGTTAAATGGTTAACCCAAAACTTTGAATGTAGTTCCAATTTCTTGATGCTAAAACTCTTAGAAGGTATTTTCATGTAGGTAAAATGTAGTGCATCAAAGACATGATACTTGCAACCAAGTGTGAAGCGCCAAGTCCTAATTTTTGGCTCTATACCAATTGATTCTAAGAATTGGATCAGATGTGCAATTTAGTGTGAGAACAACCCCTAAGAGGGCATCTTAGATTTGAAGTTTTGATTTTTAATAATTTTCTTTTTATACTATAACAATATTTAACTGTTATTATTTTTTTCCAAATTTTTCTAGATGTTTCCGTGATTTACCCTCATAATATTCTTTGCCAAGGAAAAAATAAATATTTTTTTGTTATAAATGCTAAGCTATTGCAGCAACAAAGTATTTCTCTTACTTGATTACGTAGCCACTTGTATTTAACCAAATGGATTCATATAAATAAATAGGAATGGACAATTGTGGCTATTTCTAGTTCAATATAATAGAGCCTTGCCAAAGAGTGTCATGCCCATTTGAGCTTTGCTTAAACACGGCTGTAAATTTGGATTGCTCTAGTGTCCAAAAAGTAATCAAAATTGTTTCATAAAATTATTTTTAGATGATTTTTATTTTATCGTTACACTTAGCCACCACATTTATCCTATTGAAGGGGTTTCAAATTAGATTATTTTTAATACGAGATGCTTGTATGATCGTGCACATATTTATCATGATAAAATGAAGTTTGTAAGTAGAAGTAAAAGTTGCACAACAAAGTTAATGTTTTGAACCTTGGTGTAATAATGTGTTGTCGTGATTATGCATATTTTAGGTTCATCACTCCTAAAAGTCACGCTTTTTGCTACAAGTCAACAAACATATGTCAAATAATTCTACCTATGATGAGTGTGGAAATGCAAACAACATGATCAAGTATTATCAAGCTAATTGATCACTTAATAAGTAACAATATATATTCCTTAATAAAATTTGCATGGAGGCTTGATATACGTACCATCCCTTTTCAACTATACTACCACACCTATTATATATGGTTAATATTTACAACATTATAGTAGGTGTGGACCACAGGTAAAATATCACTAATCTGAAAATACAACTTGATATAGAAGTTGCAAATTTCATTTTTTTTTCAGCTCCAAATTCCACTCATAATATCAAATAAAAAAATTTAAACTAAACTAAGCATCATATAGATTTTTTTCATTGACACTATGAGTTAAATTTAGAGTTAGAAAACAAAATTAAATTTGCACTTTCTATGTCAAGCTGTATTTTCAAATTAGTGATGTTTTTTCCATAATCCACACCTCCTTTAATATCGTAAATATTGGCCATATATAGTAGGTGTGGTAGGATAGTTGAAAAAAAGGTGGTACGTACATTTATTCCCATTGACACGACACACAAGTTTATTTATGTTCTTTGAAACCCCTACTAAATGCACTTTACAAAATTAAGATTATCCCAAGAACGTTTCAAACACACACAAAAAATGCTACGCAGTCATTTAAGAGAGAAAATAATTTTAAAACATGGCTTTTAACTCTCAGCTTCTTTTTCAGTAATAAAAATAACACCCACGGCAGGTGAAAAAAGCATAAAAAAGAATCTTGCAGTGGCTTGCGTGGAACAGTCCGCCTCTCGCAGTCCAGTACACTTTCTCATATCTACTCGAAACGTCTCAAATCTACCCAAACGTTCCAAAATCTACCAATTCATTCCAAAATCTATTAAATAATTCCCAAATCTACCAAAGTACAGAAATCCACCAGTCATAGCAAAATCTTCGCACCGCGGGCTCCTTCGTCTCCAACCAGCAGCGGGCATTCACTTGTGTACACAACTCTCCTTCCTCACCTCCACAGATTGTTGACGTCCGAGTTGTGTATCGATTTGCACCGATTTGCACCGTTTTGCATCGTTTTCTGCACCAATTTGCACTGATTTGCACCGACTAGTTCGAGTTTCTCCGTAGTTTATCCGAGATGGGAGTGCAGGAGGACTTCGAGCAGTCCGCCAAGGACGTGAAGACGCTGACAACCAAGCCCTCGGACGCGGACCTGCTCATCCTCTACGGCTTGTTCAAGACGGCCACCGTAGGCAAGGTGGACACCACGAGGCCCGGCATGCTGGACATGAAGGGCAAGGCCAAGTGGGACGCGTGGAAGAAGGTGGAAGACAAGGCGCCCGAGGATGCCAAGAAGGATTACATCGTTAAGGTGCAGCAGCTCATGGAGGCTTAGGGTTTGGTGCTCGCGGTGTAGGGAGTAGCACCGCCATCGTCACAATTTGCGTTGTTTATAAAATCCGTTATTGCCGAGTTGTTGTTGTTGACGTCGTTGTTGTTTGCTCGGCGGGAAAGAAAGAAAAGCCGATCATTGATGTAAAGCATTTGGCGATGGCGTCGAGCATTGTTTTCTTCTCGTCATCTTAAGACTCACTCTTCGTGATTCTCGGTTGCTGCTGCATTCTTAATCTTTTTTGCGTTTCTTTTTCTCTTGGCTTTCTTTTTCTGTTGGATTTTCTGAGCTTTGAGAGTATCGATCTGAGTGTCTAGTATTTGAACGGAGTCGAGAATCATGCTCTTTGTCGGCAGTTTATTTGAAATTAGAACTGGAAGCTTTTTGTGAACGGGCGAGGTTTGTGTTTTAGATAAGTTATATCTCTCTTCAGCTGAACTGTATGAGCATTGGCATATTCTTTTCCTTGGGATGTACGTTACCAGGGAAATAGGAGTGTAGGACCTTCAGAAATGGATCAAGTTGCTAAAAAATGATGCATATAAACGAGCTAGAATTTCAAATCTTCTGTAGAAATATGAAAATTTCGGAGTAGGATTTTTTTGCTAAATTTAGAGTCGATTGTGAACACGCTGCTGTAAGAAATGGAGGATTTGAGGGACTTGGTTGCAAAATCACTGATAATGAGGAGATAATAAAGGCGTGGACCGGTGGATAGCCATTAAAGCCCTGAGAGGCGGGAACTTACTAGTAAGTACATATAAAAGGGAATTGATACATGTACGTATCGCCCCTTCTTGACTATTCTACCACACATTATTATATATGGTCAATGTTTTTAATACATTATTAAAATAGGTGTCGTAATTTTATTTTTTTATTTTTTTTATTTTTTTGCTCGTAATCCTATAAATTTTAAAAAATGAGTTAAATTGAACATAAATTTAAATTTTTAAATTCATACTATGAGCGAGATTTGAAGCTAAAAGATTAAATTAAAGTTGCAATTTTTATGTCAAGTTGTATTTTTAAATTAGTGATGTTTTTCTTGTGGTCTACACCTATTTTAATATTGTAAATATTAACCATATAGAGTAGGGTGTGGTAGAATAGTCTAGAAGGAGTGGTACATGTATCAATCCCCATGTGAAATTGTGAAGTGTGGCTTCCCTATCTTTAGCTTTTCTAATGTCAAGATGGGATTCAATAGGGTCTCGACCAATGTGAGAATGACACGTGGTGACGTGTGATGTAGGAATGGTCATTGTTATTGTTGAATTAGAGGGGCCTTTATGGCAGGCGTCCTTTTTTTAAGGTGATAGCTTTTTGCTTCCTTTCTCAGGGTTAATGACACGTGGTGTTATGTGAAAATGCCTTTTGTTTTTGTGAGCTGATTTGCAGCCAAGTCCAGTATGTGGATATGGATGCTCTGTGTGTGTGGTTTAGGCACCGTCTTTGGTACCATCCATAACTGACCTATCCAACCTGTTTCTCCTTCCGTGTATTTTGACTGTGGAAAACTTAGATGCCCGAATTTATGTGCTTTTTGTGAGAAAATTGTCGAGATATCAATTACAATATTGATGTATTCTGTTTTTTTTAAGCCCATTTTCATGCATGGCTTCGTAACTCCTATGTTGTTTTTGTAATTTGCTAATTTTGATGTAATTTAGGAGTTGGCCCTAAAAGAACATACTTGCTTGTGTTGTCAATGTTGGTATAGTAGTGGTGCTTGGTTAGCATCAACACTTTGGGCTAGCAAAAAGTGTTGACCTTATCCAAGCATTGATCATAAACAAACCCTTCATTTGTGTTGCTTTCCTTAATTCTGAGGGTTGCAATTTTCGAGGTGCTTTTCCACTCATGTTTCTGGTACACTAACCAAATGCCTTTCTAACTAAGAAGTCAAAATGGAAATTGATGAAAAGATAATGCTGACCATATGCAAGCACTTGACATTAACCATGCTCATAATACATACTTTTGAGCAAAAGGGGAGTGGGACTATAATCTTATCCAATTGTTGCTCTTATAAAGGTTGATGCTAACCAAACACCATTGTAAATGGCCAAGATATTGATTGGAGTTGGTAAAATATATGGGAACAACTAGGGAGACATCCCCCAAGTGCTAGGAGACACCCTCTATAGTCCAACTTATTAAATTTGAGATTAATATTATGTTGAAATATGAAGTATCACTAGTAGAAAAGTGTGTTGGAACCCACGTTTTCATATAAGGTAGTTTCTGTTGAGTTCCTCATTTCCAACACAAATTCTACGTTGGAAACAAAGAACTCAATAGAAACTACCTTACATGAAAACGTGGGTTCCAATGTAGTTTTCTACTAGTGTATAATCAAAACAATATTTTAGCGCACATCTCCATTTGCAAAAGTTGCAAGCGTACAACAAATATGTCTCATTTGTAACACGGTCAAGAGTTAAAACTAGCAAGTGAAGGGAATGACTAGTTTAAACTCTTGACCATGTCACAAACAAGACATATTTGTTATATGTTTGCAATGCTTGCACATGTAAATGTGTGCTAAAATATAGTTTTGATTTTATTTCATTTTTCAATGTAATAATAATCTCAAATTTAATAAGTTGGGCAACTTGGGCTATAGGGGTGTCTCCCTAGAATGTGGGGGGTGTCACCCTAGTCATTCCCAAATATATATGGCAAACAAAACATTTGCCAAACACTTCCATGTAGGTAAAGCAAAAACAAAATGAAGGTGTAGAATTGCCTCATTGTCAAAAGAAGAGTTTGAAATGTATTGAAGCTCACAATGTGTTGTCATTAATTTTTTGCTCAACTCCTTTAGGTGGATTTGTTATCCAAATTAAATGCATGCCATACAATTAGAAAGCTATTAGGGATGTTACTTTAGAACGTCCCATTTTCTTTTACTTTCGACTTTAGAATATCTTTTACTTTCGACTTTAGAATATCTTTTACTTTAGATTTTTTCACTTTAGATTTCTTTTACTTTAGATTAGTGTATATATAGAGGTCAAGGCTGAAGTGTTATTCAAGGGTACTACATGGAACACCATATTAGGTACATTAGGAGAAACAGAGGTACCATTTTGTACTCCATGTTAATATTACATGCAATAAATGTAGGCATAGCTATAGCTCAAAGTTGAAAATTATTTGAAATTCTTGTAGGTAATCACTAAGACTTCAATATTGCAAAAGAAACTGCATGTATATATTTTTTGTAATATGCTGAATTTTATATAATGACAAAAATAGTGAAAGTCCTAGAATGTACTTTTTTCCCCAATTCACCTAATATGGTGTTATGGGGCTTGAGGACTATGTGGATTGAACTTTGACTATTAGAGTTATAGATTAATTGGAAGTCAAGTGAGGGTACTTGTAAGTTCTTCAAATGGGTTTTGTGGGTCAAACACAAGGCGGTCTTCACAACCCATCCTACTAAGCCTTAGCAATACAAAATGGTATTGCAATTCTTGCACTTTCTAGTTTTTTCAAATCTAATAGTTTTGTGAACAATAAAGATGGTTTCAACCTCAACTAAGCTAGGTTGAGAGGAACAAGAGGACTCCTAGCAAGCCTGCCATCTACCTATTCATGCCAACACCTTCCAAATGGAAGAAATCCAAGGTATCAATTGCCGTTTCTTGTGGCAAAACACCCACTTTGGTTTCCTATGGGAAAAACCCATGGGAAATGGGATATCCATGCTTGATTTGCCCCTTGGTTGAACTCAAATGTAAGACTCTGGCTGCACAAACGTGCAAGTGTAATTCTTTTCATAGCTGTCTACTAACACAAACCCCGGAGTAGGAATATCCAAAGGTGCTACAACTTTCTTCACAAGAGTATCTAACACTTGCTCAAGGGGGTCCTTGTTGAGAAAAAATACATCTTCATCATCAAGATCTTGCCAATTTGTGACAAGTGGCAGCTTCTTGTAGATATGCAAGGGCCAAGGTCGAATCCACCACCGCTTCATGACAAAAAATCTCCACAGAGAAATTGAAGACTTAAATTGTGAAGCAATTTAAAGTTCTAGCCTTCAAAATGTCCAGAAAGAGAGAAAAGTAAACCTTAATGTCTAGCAACAACCTTAGTAGATTCAAGAAACATGACTAATAGGTATGCAAATGTTTTGAATGTTCCATGTAGTACTCTTGAATAGCACTTCAGCCTCAACCTCTATATATACTCTAATCTAAAGTAAAAGAAATCTAAAGTCAAAGAAACCTAAAGTAAAAGATATTCTAGAGTTGAAAGTAAAAAAAAATAGGACATTCTGAAGTAATGTCCCTAACAACTTTCATGTAGGTAAGGCAAAAACAAAATGAAGGTGTAGAATTGCCTCATTGTCAAAAGAAGAGTTTGAAATATATTGAAACTCACAATATGTTGTTGTTAATTTTTTGCTCAACTCCTATAGGTGGACTTGTTATCCAAGTTAAATGCATGCCATACAATTAGAAAGCTCTAGATGATACTTTTCTAATGGTGTGTTACACAATCCATTTGGAATTTAGTTGTTGTTTCTAGTACTAATTGTAATAGGTTTGTATGGTGATGTTGACTTTTTAGGTCTATCTCAATAAGCAAGCTTAACCAAGTTATTAGTCAACAAATTTTGTTCATAAATCATGTTAGGCAAGTTTGTTGATTCTTTCTCTGTGCAAATCAGCCATAATTCCATGTATCTAGCAATTGGGGAGAAATTTCAGATTTAGTGGCTAAAATCCTGCATTCCCCATGTACAACCTGTCTTTACAAGTATGCACAAAATATTTCCTATGTAAATGTTATTATGAACTATGATTAGTATTTTTTTAATAGTTTGGCTAGTTTCTCATCCAGTGTTTCAAATTCCTAACTAATTTTCTTACAGTTTCAACTAATTTCCTTGCAATTTCAACTAGTTGACAACACTAAATATCAGTCCTCCCCAAACATTACATGCATCTAAGGTATTCTTTCAGTATTTGCTAACGTTTTAAATTTTACCAAATTTGGCCGCACTCTAAAAAAATAATCACCCTACTCAAATGTTGACAGGCAAAACATTTGCATTAAGATTTGGAAGAATAGTGCCATTGCAAGAAGGTATTGAATGCGGCATTTAAATGTGATTGTGTGAGTCAAACATTGTGTGGATTTCATTTTGTTTTATCAACTTGATCAATAGTTGACCTTACAATTGGTGCTCCACTTCCATGAACTTTGAAGGGGGAATGTCCCCTTATTATTAAATTGAAGTTCATATTATCAAATTTCTCCTTTTATATACATATATGTATATACATAAATGTATATCTATATACACATGTATGTATATATGCATCTATATTAATAAAAGAATATAACGCAGTTGAAATCGACGATTTTGTAGGTGAGGAGGACAATTTCGCAAATCACATCTTTAGTTCCACTTCAAAATAAAGTAGAGTACAAGTTCAACAACAATTCTAAATGGAATAAAGTAAAATCACCTACAACTCTTTACTAAATGTTAACAACATGTCACTGGCAGTTGCATTGTCACTAGCAATTGCACCACAACTTTCTCTCGGCAAAAAAAGGGCACGGGGATAGGGGGTGGAGGGCATAATCCTGTTGATACAACGGGCAATATACTCGTACTATATATATATATATACACATATACTAAGTGCGCTCATTTCCAAAACCTTCTAGAATTTTTTGTTGTAAGTTGAAGCAACAAAGGACACCCAAGACATAGAACACCAAGTGCCCTCCAACAATGTCTATTTCCAAAATTTTGTAAATTTTTTTGGTGAAAGTTGAAACAATAAAGGATGCCCCTAATATAGAACATCAAATACCCTCCAACCATGTGCTAGAAATTGATACAACGCCAATTGCCTCCTTGCAAATACAAAAGAGTAGCATTATGATGAAAACAATTGGTATTGTTGGTCTCAAAAAAGGTCTAAAATGATGGTGCATGTGGATTAAATTCTAGATCAATTTTGAGATATTGATTTTGGTATAGTACATCAAGATTAGATTCTAGACCAATTGATTTGTGAGACATCAATTTTTTGTAAAATTGAATGTTACATTACTCATACATTTCCTACTCACACAAAGTGTGCATGTGTGTGTGTATATATATGTATATGTATATATATATATATATATATATATATATATATATATATATATATATATATATATATATATATATACATACATACATATTCATATACATGTATATGAATATATATATTAAAAAACAATATAAATACATAAATGTATGTATGTATGTATGGGATTACTAAAGTGACACCCCACATTGTCAAATTGTTAATTGCATACTTCAAGGTTCATAGTGAGCATGTAAATTGAGAATTTAGTGTTAAATTTTTTGATTTGGACTTATAGAGTTGTTTTTCCTCTATTATTCTAGGGCTATATCCTAAAAATTTAATTTGCAACTAAAAATTCAAGATTTTGAAATTACAGAAAGCAAAAATATATTTAAAGAAAGGACAGTGGTATAGGAAAAGTTCAACAAGATTTTGTGTTCATTCTTCTTTCTTTTATGGAGGTAGTAATGCCATGATTAAAGGAATGATGAATCACTTGGATTTATTATTTTAGCAATAAATTCTCAATTTTCTTGCTCACAGTGAACTTTGGGCTTGACTTTGGGGGTGTACCATTAACAATTTGAGGTGTTGCTTTAATAATTCCCTATATAGATTAGTACTTTATCTAATCGTACTTCATTACCTGTATAATAATTCATTTCTATTTGGTAGCAATATTGTGATGATTATGAGTGCCTGCACCTATCTCTTGCACATGACCTTATGATTATGAGAGCATGTCCCACTTGTGTACATGACCATCAAGGTTAGGGGAGAACAAGCATTTAGTGCATCGTCAATTGGTTAAAATTGCAACAAAAATAGTTGAAACTTGAAATCACCTGATAAAAATCTTGGCAAAATTTTCACAAAAACTAATTATAGCGTTTAGAGTACAAATACAAGAAAACTAAAGAAAATAATTGGTGCATGCCTGTGAAAAATTAGTCGAAAGTGGGAAATGGCGGATTTTAAACAAGGAAGCTAAAAGTTCTCCGCAAACACTCATCATCCCCTACTATGGTGCGATTTGAGTACTGGTAATGCAAGTGATATGCCACCTTTTGAGAACATAACTCTCTCTTCTCACTTTCAACACCAAATTGGTAAAAATAATACATACTATGTTCAAAGTGCACATGATTTGTATTTTGCAAATGGATGGCCGATGCCATAATTTAAAAATGATAATATAATTTTGTGTACAAGTTGTATAATTAGATAACTAACTATAAACAACATGTAGGAAAAAAGAATCATACAAAATGCTTCTTTTTGCTATATATTTTTTTACAGATGCAAATATTCCCAAAAATCGGAATGCACATGCAATGTGTATTTTTATTAACTTTGATGTTTTTCATTCATAGGGCAAATGGAAAGAGGAACACGGAGAGCTGTAACTCTTATTCTTCATTCATTGTTAGAAAGAGTTATAGATTTCTAAGATTGGATGGTCTTGATTAAGTTTGCCAAAAAGAATTATAGGATGTAACCAAAAAAATTCATTCATTTTTTGAGAGAACTGCAGATCTTCAAGATTGGATGGTCTTGATCTAGTTTGTTAAAAAAAAGTATGTCATGTACAAACAACTAGCTACTATGCTAGGTGCATTTTCCACAATCCACATGAACTATGTAGTGGCCTCTAGCAAGTTCCCAAGTTCTTTGCAACTGACCTAGACAACAACCATTGATGAAGAACAACTATTCACTTCAAAATCAATGAAACCCCACTAGGTTGTACAATAGCAATCTCAAGTCACATATTAACAAATCATAAAAATGGAAAAAATAATAGCTCAACTATGATGGGACTTGTTATTGTTTGACAAAGTTGAAATGACTACTAGCTATGTTCCAAAGAATTCAAGAACTTGTTGGAGGGTATATATAGCTAGGAACACTAATCATCCTAGTGTAGACATAGATTTTGTAACCCCCATTTTGCTTACCTCAAAGGCAAGAGTATATAGATTAACGTTTTACCACTAAGGTAGGAACACCCATAAGCGTTAGTGTTCCCATAACTGTCACTTCTAAAATCTTGGAAAATCTGTGGGAGTAAATAGATGTAATGACAAGGATGTACAACTTGTGAACATGAAACCTTAGGGCGGCTTCACACTATGGCCAAAGGTCGAGAGGCCGTCGGTGTGCACCAATCAGATTGCACAAAATCAATAGTCCGGGCGCTCAAGCCTTCACATTAAAGGCCAAACTCCAAAGGCTGTCATCCACCATTTGCCGAGCCATTTGCCTACATGGCAGCACTTTATCATCCAAGATTGATGGCCTTTGGGCAAGAGTTTGGGTCCAGCAAAATGCTGGACCCAAACTATGGGCGAGAGGCCATCAGTTTCAGTAATTTAGCATTTATTGTCTATTTTCAGCAAATTTGCTTGGCCTCTCAACAAAATTTGGCCACTCAATTTGACAGCCTCTCGACATGGCCAGTCATAGTGTGAAGCCACCCTTAGTGTTGGTTATGGGTACAATGGCAATTTTCTCTTTAAAAATTCATAACTTATTCTCACAGTATACAAACAATACATTGAAAAATGCAAACTTATTAATTTTATGTTGCTAACAAGATCCTATGATTTGCTAGATGTCTATTAATAGTCATCATGTTCAAAACCCTTAAAGGCTAATGCTTATGGGTGTTCCTACCTTGGAAGTTCAAATTTGGAAACACTAGTTTCATGATTGGATACAACAACCCTATGTTACATTTTGAGGGTTATAGAAGGTGCATTTAATCCCTAAACGGCCAAGTGGCTGTTCAATAGCCACTTGAGAACTCGGTTAGGATCATATGGAGCCGATTTTTATTTGATTTTCTCAAAATTGTTACACAAGGTGCAAATAAGTATTTCCTAAGTGGAAATGTAATTTTTTCCCCAATTGGATGCCCGGTTCAAAAGTTATGTTGCCCAAAAGAAATTGGGCAATTTGGGCAATTTGGGAATCTTTTGAGAATCTTATGCTAAAACTTTCATCCACTTTTGAAATTTGGCAAGTATGTTACTAAAAAAATATAATGTACAATTGCCAAAAAAAAAAAAAAAACTTGAGCTCTCACATCACATTTTGAAGGGAGTCAAACTTTGTTCACTATGTCCGAGCAGTTTCAAAAAAAAAAAATCCTCTAACTTCAAGCCTTGTTATCTTTCAATTTATAAATCCAAAGCTCTTGAAACTTTTTTTCATATGTTTCAAATGTTTGTCTCTAATTTTTTACCATTTAGATTTCAAATAAAGACTTCCTCATTGCACAAGAAATCATGAAAGAATGACTAATGTATTGCCAATTTGCTTAACCTCTTTGCATTGGAGGATGATTTAGAACAAGCTAGATTGTACTTTTGCATCTATTTTTTTTTTTGAGTGAACCTAACATCATACACTTGTGAGTGGTCAAAAAGCTCAAATTTGTGTAGAGCCAAAATTTTACTCTAGGAAGGGTCAAAGTTTGCTAACCTTCTTTTGCAAGAATTTAAAAAAGTAGTTTTTCTCACTTCAAACATTATAATCTTACAATCCTCTGGGTTAAATGGGTTGAATTTTTTTTGCACATATTATTTTATTTGTTTTGCACACTTTTGTACTGTTGAAATTGAGAAAAAAGATTTTTAATTTCAATTTTGGGCAATGCACTAAAAATTGGCAGTTTCTGAGATTTTTTCTCAAAATCACCCTTGGTCCTTTAGGGGTTAACCAACCACAAATATGGGCAGTTTTTATTTTTTACATTTGCGTAATTGTGATTCATGAATTAGTTGAAGTGCCTAAATACATTGTTAAATATGAAAAAAATTTGAATTTTACATTAGGATACTCAGATTTTTTTTTAATGTTTAAATTAATTATGGTAAGAGTTAACCCTTGGATGCCCGAGAGGCTTAAAGTGGCCTCACATGACTTCACAAACCCCTTTGAGGCATTGGATTTAATTTTTTGGCCTTGTTATAAATTGCAGATATCAAGACATTTAAGTGGTCCATGCAAGTGGATTAATGACAAGGTAAGGCAAAGGATTTCATAACAGTTCAAGTGTACAAGGGGTTTTTGAAATTTGCAAATCTGATCTTATGGTGAATATGTAGCGTACCAAGCACTAACCATGAGTTTATAGCTAAAGAAGCAGTGAAATTAAAAATTAAAAATAGCGCAGATGGCGGTGCTTGGAGCCCCTAGCCCACTTGAGCTACACTGAATATTGCGTTCAAGTTGCCCATACACTACTTTCTCAACATTCTACACTATATAAATATTTACTATTATTACAATAACTTTTATCAATAATTAATGTAGTAAACAATTTGTAAATAGCCTAGCAACAACGAAAAAGCTGCAAAAAAACAAACTAAGGGTAGGTAGCACAAAAACAATCACTTTAAGGGTTGATCTACGTTTTTGTGGGCTTTTCAAGATAGGAGATTTTTTAATTTTTATCTTATCTTAAGACAAAGAGAAATAGATGCCAAATGTAACAAAAAAAATCATATCCTTTGAAGTATTATTGAATTGTTGATGATTTTTCAAAGTTTTTTTAGTAGGCACCTATTTGTGACTCTAGGTCTCCCATAAATTGTTCCCCTTGCAACTTATAGAGAGACAAGGTGAAATCGAGGAGTATGATTGGCTCTTGCAATAAACTACACATTTTTCTTTTATGACTTAAAAGAGGTCCATGTGATGGGCTTGGTGCCCAGAGTTATGTTCTCTTGGTGGAACCTTCGATCTTCTCATGGAACCTTTCTAGCTTCCAACTTTCAGTTGAAGTAGCAGTTAGAAGACATAGTAGATAGAGCTTAACTATCTATAACTGCCCCTTCAAACTGCACCTTAACATCTAGTCTCCTTATGCGTTACTACAGTCTCTTAGGATTACTACCTAAGGCCAAACCCTAGCTCCTTGTCAAATTCTCTTGTATCCTTAACATCAGCGCTCTCAGAGCTAGCCCACCATAGTCCATTCAATAGGAGTAGTCATGGCTCAAATTTTCTCATTCTCAATCTTCATGGAAACCAATGTGGTTGTCAGTCCGTGATTGGCGCAAGATGTTTTCCGTGAAGATTGAGAAAAAAAATTATCCTTGCCTAAGTGTGGAGAAATGGCGTCCTTCAGGTTTTTACAAGAGAACTTTTACTTCTTGTAATTCTAGTTTCATCTCACGATTGCTGCTCCCATTATATTGGCTCCTACTTTCACTTTGCCTTTTCTCAATCTTCATGGAAATATGAATCTCAGACCAACTGTGACTACCCATAATGACCACTTCATAACCATAATTCATGAATTACCTATGGGATGCTTTACAAGAGAGGGGTTCCAATTTGAGCTACCTACATTGAATATTGCATTTAAGTTGCCCCCCCACTAATTTCTTGACATTTTGCACTATCAAAACATCTACTGCCGCTATAGTAATTTTCATCAAAAATTATTGCAACAAACAGTTTTTAAAGGACCTAGCAACAATAATGACGTTATGGAAAAAAACAAACTAACAACGTCCAAGTCATAATCCACATGAAATACCAACATGTAAAGAGTTGCATGCACCTCCAAAAGGCCAAGTGACAAGTCACGAGGTAACTTCCCAAGGTAAGGCCACATATTTGTCATGGCAACCTAAATGCAATATGCAATGTAAGGTAGAAGCACCCATTGCCACCACCGCCCCATTTCCAACCAGTAGGGTGTGCTATTTCCACCATGAGCAAGGACACGTACTAGGATACGTACTTTGGAATGCGTTTTTCTGTCTTATTCAAGGTTGGGGCTACTCAAGTCATGCCACAAGTCCCAAAGTGAGGTAGAAAGTAATGAGTTGAAAGTAGTTTGGCTACTATTGGAATTGATACATCTAGACATTGGCAATGGATGTGGAACACTTTTTGACTCCCAAAATTCACAGTAATTTCGATTTTGCAAATAAAATTATGAATAATTTGCAATCCCAATATTTCTTATCTTCCTCAATGGGAAAAACATTTTTTGCCTCAAACTCTTTGTAGTTTTCTGCATAATCACTTAAGTTATCGAATATGGATGCTTCCACCTTACCTTATTGGCTTCCAAGTCATAAAACATGTGGAATCCTAACATGTAGACATTTGCATGCCCTTCCAAGTGGCCAAGTGACGAGTCACAAGGTAACTTCCCAATGTAAGGCCACCTAATTCTCAAGGCAACCTAAATACAACATGCAATGCACCTTATTGGCTTCCAAGTTGTAAAGCATGTGGAATCCTAGCATGTATACAGCTAGGTCCGAGAAGAACCAATTGCTAGTTCAAAGCTAATGAAAAAAGACCGTTTGCAATTTCTAAACATTGGCTAAAAAATTGATTAAAAATCTAAAAATTTAATATTTACAACACAAAATAGAAAAATTACCCAAAATAAGTCATTGATAAACTGGTTCAATATGGGAATTGAAGGAAATTAACCAAAAAATCTCAAATGTTTCTCAGACCCTGGTATACAGTTGCATGCACCACCAAGTGGCCAAGTGATGAGTCACGAGGTAATTTCCCAAGGGTTTGCCACTTATTTGTCAAGGACAACCTAAATGCAACATGCACTGTACCTTATTGACTTCCAAATCATAAAACATGTGGAATCCTAGCATGTAGATAGTTGCATGCCCCTCCAAGTGGCCAAGGAATGATGAGTCACGAGGTACCTTTCCAAGGCGGTCTCGCAACCTACACTGAATATTGCATTTAGGTTGCCTTGGCAATTAGGTTGCCTTACCTCAATAAGTTACCTCATGACTCATCACTTAGTCACTTGGAGGCACATACAACTCACTAAATATTTAAATTTCACATGGTTTGTGACTTGGAAGCCACTAATTTATCTTTTTGTTACTTCATTGTTGTTGATAGGCTATCTAAAAATGGTTTGTTGCAGTGATTTTTGATGAAAGATACTGTAGCAGCTAGAAAATATTTATATAGTGTGAAATGTTGAAAAACTAGTGTGGGGCAACCTAAACGCAACATTCAGTGTACATGCAGCCGATTCAGTGTTTTGTAGTTTAGATTTACGAAAAGCACAAATGAGATCATTGCCGAGCAAAATCCAGAGCGCATTCCGTTGCTGAATCGACATGAGCAAAACTCCGAAAAGGCCGAGGAGGAGGCGCATGCAAATCTTTCCGGCCACGTTCACTTTCTTTCAACCATCAGATCAAACCACGATGGACGCTGCATCGACCGAACCTCACACACACGTCAGTTTCGGCGAGCTTTGTCGTCGATTTGTTGCGTCGGACGATCATGGCGACCTCAACGTGTCTTATTGCTGCTGCTGATGCTGCTGTTGCCATTCCTACTCTTGCGTAGAGTAAGTTAAAAGCTCAGACAACTCTCTTAACTCACTTCTCGAGGCTTGGTTGCCGAAGACACGATCATACAATTTCTTTATTTTTGTGCACAGGTGCGACATTGAATGTGTCTTTATTGCTGCCATTCCTACTCTTGTGTAAGCTAAGTAGACAACAATTCTCTTACCTCTCGAGGTTTGGTTGCTGAAGCCACGACGATCATATCATTTCTTTATTTTTTTGCACAGGTGCGACATTGAATGTGTCTTCCTGCTGCCGCCATTCCTTCTCTTGCGTAGCTAAGTAAGTTAGACAACTCTCCTATTACCTCGCGAGGCTCGGTCGCTGAAGCCACGACGATCATATCATTTATTTTTAATTTTGCACAGGTGCGGCATTGAATTTTTAACCGGTAACTGTAGTCTTACAGGCTTTCAAACTCTCTTCCGACCTCTGCATCGAATGCAAGAATCACTGTGTGGAAGTTGAACTGTGGTGATCAGTTGGCGACGACGACGGGCTTTGTATATTGTCTCTTCACAATTTTGATTCCTGCCGGTATGTTCCTTCACGGAATTGGTAATGTATTGCCCGATGTTTTGTTAGAATTAGGTCTTGTTGCTATTTTATTTGGATAATTCAAGGTTTCGAGGATACATTTTGCTTCGCTTTATAAAGCACGATTATTGTGAGAGAAGTTTAGCGCTCTGGAGAGATTTCTGAGCACAAGAGAGTAAAAATCTGTTTTGTTTTTGAATTTATCTTTCATCGCTCTGTATGTATCGGTTATGGAATTTATACGTCGTAGGCAGTTTGATGCGCTCCTTGATTTCGTTGTGATTGTTTGGAGGCGATGTTGTGAGGCGAAGCTTGTCGGCAGTCCGCTGCGCTCCTTAATTTTGTCGTGATTTGTTTGGAGGTGATGTGTTGTGAGGTGAAGCTTGTCGGCAGTCCGATGCGCTCCTTGATTTTGTCGTGATTTGTTTGGAGGCGGTGTAGTGAGATTCTTGATTCTTGCTTGCTTGTTCGCGTGGTGGTGGATGTTTAGGGTTACAAAGATGTCTCCGGGAGCGGTAAACGAGGTGGTGCAAGGATTGACCTTTCTCGCAGGCGCCTGGGTGCTAAAATCGCTCATAGACGCCGAACAGGAGAAGCCGATGAATGGATACGACGTGTGCCCGACGTGCAACGGATCTCGCAGAGTGCGCTGCATGTGCACACGCTGGTCTGACGACGACATTGGTTGCAACGCTTGCCAAGGCTCCGGCAAGATGCGCTGCAACGCCTGCGGCGGCAGCGGCACCGGCAGGCCGATTCCCGTGCAAATCCGCGCTTCTGATCCGCCACGAAGCTCTTGACAAATTCCAAAACCTACAACAGGTCTGCAACACTGCTACTTACGTCTTCTCCATTTCAAAAAAGAGAAAACTTCAGGGGTATCCATGAAATTCTCCCTTCAAAAAATCCATCACATTCTAGAATCTTCAGTTGTTTTATAGCACTTTTTGCAACATTTGTCATTTCCTTAGACCTCATTTACATTCTTGACAAACTGCTTTCAAAGGCTCCAAACCTTCTGTGATTGCCATGCTACCTATAGTCAGCTTCAATTTTGAAAGCCACTCCTTTTTTTCATGGTTATAGTTGAATTTGATTTGGGAACTGCCTTTTTGGCATGACTATTGTTGATTGTAGTTTTGGTAGAGTTTTTTGGTGTGGCTGTAGTCATTTAGTCATGGGCTGTGACTATAGTTGATGTACTCCCTCTGTCCCTCTAAAAAGCTCCAAATCAGATACATTTTTTTGTACCACTAAAAAGCCCCCTTTTGCTGATTTCAAACACTCAGAAAGCGTTTGCCATGTTCAATGATCTCATGGGGGCAAGCTAAGCCATTAGAGAGCATTCCTCTCATAGCAAGCTTGGCCTTGCCCATATGAGGTACCATTGTTGCTACTAAGCTTTAAATCATCAATAATGAGGAGCTGGCAGCATGCACAAATATGGTACTTTTGGCATGGAATTTGGGTGCCCAAACGGCAACATCAAAGCTGGAGATGTTGCATACATTGGGTAGATGGTATATTGATTTCTAGAGTGCATGTGTCACTAGCACAAAGATTAAAAATACAGATAATCCTTTGTAAGGAAGCTTTGTGGACGTTTTTAGAGGGGCTGAGGGAGTAGCACCTTTTGCAACATTCGGTACTTCTTTTTGTCATGTCCTAAACCCTCATTTACATCCTTAATAAACTGCTTTCAAAAACTATAGACCTTCTATGATTGCCACGCTAACTAAAGTCAGCTTCAATTATGAAAGCCACCCTTTTTGCATGCTTATAGTTGAATTTGATTTTGGGAACTGCCTTTTTGGCATGACTATTGTTGACTGTAGTTTTGGTAGATTTTTTTGGTATGGCCGTAGTCATTTAGTCATGAGCTGTGACTTTAGGCTCCCAGAATTTTCACCAAATTTTTTCTTCTTTGCAACAGATTGCACAGGTTCTTTCTTCACTAGAGGCATGTATTTTATTCTCCAACGAGGATTGTACAAGACTTAGCAAGTTTTGAAGAGAATTTTTTGCAGTTATTGGTAGAGTTAGATCGAAGGAGCCGGCCAGAGCCAGGGACACTTTGAGGTTTGCGGCAGCTTCAAGGTTTGCTTTCCTTTGTATATTATTGTCATTCCTCCCACTGAGATCTAGTAATCCTTTTGGACATTATATTCATCTCTCCACATGTGGGTTTTCCCATGTGCACAGAGTCGAATCTTGCAAGATTAGTTGTGTAGTTTTTGTGTACAGAAACCAAACAAAGAGGAGTTCACTGATTTTGCGGTTACAATGTTTCTACTTTGAACATGAATGTGTTTATAGTTTGCAAGTATGTTCTGAATACTTTACAGGGATGCTGCAACTGCAAATATGCATTTCTTATGTTTGCTGAAGTTTAGTTAGAAGCGACCTCCCATGAAAAGCATCAGTGAAAGCCACTTCTATAGTATATAACGTGAAGAGAAAGAAGAGCACCCTTTTTTCAAGTAAAATTGTGTTCAGGAATAACATAGCATATTAATAAATAATAATGATAACAATGCTGCTGCTAATGGGTGGACTGCGCCGCTCTTCCACATATTAATATCCCTTTATTTATTCAAGAATAAAGGGATTAGTAACATTTTCGAATGATACTTAATGAGCAAAGATCTGGACAGCCTTGGAATTTGTGCAAAATCTAACTTTTTGTAAGTTGATTTTCAGTTGATGTTTTTATGTTATAATCCAAATCTGAAAAGATGTTGCATAGTGTATTTTTTATCATCGCTTATACCATAACGTGGTCTTTGAGTACTTGTAGGTTGAATTGGTGATGTTTTGGACTATTGAGGTTTCAACTGCAAACTTAGACTGCTCATGAACAACCATACAGTAGAGTTACCCCAAAGCTTATCTTATCTTTTCTATCATGTGGAGATGCATTAAAGCTTTTGAAGAGCTTGTAGCTTTACTAAAGCAGATTGTGTATAATCGTATTATTCATTACAATTATTTAAAACCAAATACTACTTATGATTATCGTATTATTACAACTACTGTCTATAAAATACAGTTGGCCAAAATCACAATGAGTTTGACGCACAAATTTATACTCCCTCTGTCCCATTATAAACCTCCAAAAAACTTCTCCATGAGGGATTAGCTGTATTTTTAGTCATTATGCTAGTGACAAATGCATTCTAGAATCAATATACCACCTACCAAATATCTGCAAAATCTCAAGTTTTTATGTTGCCTTTTAGACACCCAAATTCCATGCAAAAAGTACCATTTTTGTGCATTGTTTGTGAAAAATGCCGGCTCCTCATTATTTTAGTTTTTGTAATGATGACACATGCATTCTAGAATCAATGTACCATCTACCAAATATGAGCAAAATCTCCAGCTTTGATGTTGCCGTTTGGGCACCCAAATTCCATGCAAAAAGTACCATATTTGTACATGTTGCTAGTTCCTCATTATTGATGATTTAAAGATTAGTAGCAACAATGGTACCTCATATGGGCAAGGCCAAGCTTGTCAGGAGAGGAATGCTCTCTAATTGCTTAACTTGCCCCTTTGAGATCATTGGACATGACAAATGCTTTTTCAACAATTGAAATTAGCAAAAGGGAGCTTTTTAGTGGAACAAGAACTATGCTTGATTTGGAGGTTTATATTGAGACAAAGGGAGTAGAAGTTAAAATAAGGGAAAATTTTATGAATACCTTTTAGGTTTGCCATATTTGTGTAGATACACCTGATTTTTCTAAAATTGCACAAATACAGTTGGACAGTAATTTTTAGACCTTTGTTTTGTTATGTACAACTAGTATATTGCCCGTCGTACCAACGGGTTTATGCCCCCCACCCCCTATCCCCATGCTCCCTAATCCTTGTGCCTCCATATCGTCATGCCCTCTATCCTCGTGCCTCTAACCTTGTGCCCCCTTATCCCCGTGCCCCCTTATCCTCGTGCCCCTTTTATCCCTATGTCCTCTATCCCCGTGCCCCCATATCCTTGTGCCCCTTTATCCATGTGTCCTCCCATCCCTGTGCCCCTTTATCCCCGTGTCCCCTTATCCCTATGCCCCCTTATCCTCTTGCCCCCTTATTCCTGTGTCCCCTTATCCCCATGCCCTCTTTTGGCCGAAAGAAACTTGTGGTGCAACTGCTAGTGACTTGTTGTTGAAGTCTAGTGAAACAAATAAAAGAGAGTCATAGGTGATTCTATTTTATCCATTTATACCTTTTCAATCCTAGTCATGCCCAAACCTAACTTATGCCTGACCCTAACTGACTGAATGCTATTATATGATAGGCCCTAATTGATTGAATGCTATTCTTTTATTAATATAGATACTTCCGTTTTGTTATGCACAATACTTCCTTCGTGACCAAATTTAAAGCAAGGAGTGCAATAGAACAAAAAAGGAGTACCATATGCAAGACAACACTATTTTGTGAGCATAAAATGGTGAGCTTATAAGAGGTGAGCTTATAAGAGGTGAACCAAGATTTAGTGAGCGGGAACTAGTTGTAAGCTCAAAATCAATGAAAAATCTGAAATAATAGCAATTTTTCAAGAGATGGAAGTTTAAAATGGCCAATTAAAGCACCCTCAATACACAATTGTTGGTGGAATTTAGTATTTTGACAAAATAGCTAGGCTCACAACTCACGGCTCACAGATCTTTGCTCATGGTGTATAAGCATCCCCCAACATGGGCACAAAGAGAAAAAGAAGTGACATGCACAATAGAACAAATCCCTAAAAATTGGTCCTAGGAAATTTGTGCAATTTCTGAAAAACTAGGGATATCTCTACAAATATGACAAACTTCAAAGGTATCCATAAAATTTTCATTAAAATAACTTGTAGTAACAAAAAAAAAAGTGGGCTAAGATAGGAGGCTCATAAACCGCCAGGCTCAAAAACCGCCCATCTTCTCAACTATATTTAATTTGTGCATGTTATTTTTCATAAATTTCAACAATGTAGAAGCAACATACATTTGAGGAGGTGGGTGGTTATAGAGCCCAATACCACTTCAACTTCAAATTTTTGTAACTCTCCACAAAACCTCAAAAAACATGAAACAACTTAAGTTAGATGCTAATTTCTCGTCTTGCAAGAAAAACTTACCAAAAAATATTCCAAGGAGTTTCACCTCTCCAAAACTCAGTTTCAGCCCTTAGATGGTCGGTTTATGGTCGGTTTATGAGCCTCCTACCTTATCAACCTTGGCCGGCTCCTGGAACTGTACCGTAAGGTGCAAAATCATCTCATGATTTTCAACGAACAAACTGACATTGGGTGAGAAATATCGGTTGATTGTTTTGAGTTTGTACACAAAATGCTCCATTTTGATGGAATAAGTTATCCCCCTTCACCCTTGGTGAGAGAATATTCCCATCCAGTCGGAGCCAAGGCCAAAGAAAGATCTAAGGTAGAAGAACCTAAAAGTAATACTAGTCATTTAGTGACATCTCTAAATAAATTTAAAGCTAAGAGCTCCCGCACCCAAACAAGACACGCAAACACCTAGACTAAACGCAAGTTAACATAAAGGAATAAAAAATGTGTAGGTGAATGTTTATAATTGGATGTGACATGGTCTTTTTGTTGTCATGATACGGTTTTTTGTTGTCGCTTTTTCGGGGGTCTAGTGTACACAATAGGTCAATCTAGGGAGTTACCTAAAATAATTTGCAATTTATCCATACGGTCTCAAAAAATTCCAAAAACAATTTTTACTTGCATCTGTACCCATTTTCTAACAAGCCTATGCCATTAGATTCTCAAAAGACCCTCCAAATTACCACATCTGAAGTAAGTGTCACTTTTAGGTTCTTCTACCTTAATCCATGAGCACCCATGAGACATTATAATGTCTCCCAAAAAGCTAGGTCAAAGCAATTTTGACAAATATAATCTCATCGCTCCTTCCATGAAACTACCTCCAAATGAGCCTAGCTCAATGGAGACACTTTCCACTAACAATTCATATGGTCCAATCTTATGGATCGTAATTTTCAATCCACAAGAGCACTTTGATAGAAAGCAGGTTAGATATTTTAGGTTCAAAGATTGGGCGCTTAGGGTGAGAAAAGTCAGTTGGTTGTTGAGAGTTTGTAAACAAATAAGTTAAGGTAGCAACACCCATAAGCAACAGTGTATCCATGGGTGTTGCCTACTCCTGCAAATAATCAAAATATGCAGAAAAAAGTTGGTTGTGGGTACTTAAGTGATGGTTTTGGGTGACAAAGTGATGGTTTGGGGTGACAAAGTGATGGTTTGGGGTGACAAATTGATGGTTGTGGGTGACAAAGTGATGGTTGTGGGTGACAAAGTGATGGTTGTGGGTGACAAAGTGATGGTTGTGGGTGACAAAGTGATGGTTGTAGGTGACTTGCATGACGGTTTTGAGTGCCCCATTGCATTGTCTTTAGCATCTCCTACACACTACTATGCAATTTTAGTGATTTTGAACTTTGGAAAATCTTTGTGAACAAACACTTGCAATAGGAACTTTGAAATTGATGCCAATATTTTTAGTTTCCTCTTGCTAATTTACAGTAATTTTTTCAAAGTTCATCAATAGATTTTTCTACTCCAAAACCCTTAATTACACGCTTATGGGTGTCGCTACGTTAACCCCTGAGCGCCCCAGCATCTCAAAATGGGGCGCTCAGCTTTGAAAAATGTCCACGTTTGACTTTTATCTTCTTCTTAATGGGAAAGTAAAAGGACTTGTACTTTTTCATGTACCTTTAGGCATGTGTCTACTACCACTCAAAAAAAATTCAAGCTTTTTGACTTTACTTAGGTAAATTAACCCCATATTCAATCAATATGAAATTGTCAGTTATATATGGAGTGTATTTGAACTTTGTGTTGGTCCAGATACACTCCATATATAGTTGACAACTCCATATATAGTTGACAACTCCATATTGATCAAATATGAGATTTTAATACTTTTATTGGATTAAGTACACAAAGATATGAATTTGAGTGAATATGGCCTAGGCGCTCAGGGATTAACTCCAATTCAATGCAATAAGTTATCCCACTCACCCTTGGTGAGAATATTCCCATTCAGTCAGTCGGAGCCAAGGCCAAAGAAAGATCCAGAAAGCGCGAGATTCCCTACTCCCCTCCCCACCCCACCCCACCCCAACCCAGGCCCAGCCTGCCTGGCCAGGCCAGCGTAGTAAAAGCAACCTTGCCCCTTTTTCTCGCAGAAAAGCCAGGCGCCCTCGCTTCCCTTCTCCCCTGCACAGCCCTGCTCTGCTCTGCTCGCCTTCGCCTTCCCTGGCGCTGCCCCTCCGCCCTCGCTCCCTCGCAACCCTCGCACTCGCACTCGCAGCTGCTAGCATCCTCCCCTCGGCCCTCTCGCCGCTACTTTTTCACACTTTCTTCACTTCCAATTGGCTTTCCCTCGGTCACTTTCTTTTCTGGCGTTAGGGTTTCTCGAAAGAAGACACTTCAGCATCATCGTGCTTGGATCGGAGCCTGCTCGGATCGCTTTGCCGTGCTTGGTGTTGGAGTTGAGAGTGCTAAGGGCGCTAGGGTTCGCAGCCGTGTGATGGCGTCCAAGCGTATTCTCAAGGAGTTGAAAGATCTGCAGAAGGATCCGCCAACGTCATGCAGCGCCGGTGAGGTTCTATAACTTGGCGTGTGCTCTTTCTTTCTTTCCTTTTAGCGTCTTGTTGCTTTCGTTTTTTTGGCTTTTCTTGTCTCGTGGTAGTGGTAGCGTGTGGTGGTGGTGGTGTTGGTTTGTCTGTGAGTAGAATTGGTAGGGTTGGTGAGCTGTGTTGTACGGATTTGTGCTGCGTTTCCGTAATTCTGGTGGATGAGGACACATTTTTTTTTGTCGGTGATGAGTTTTTGATGATCAATTTTTGGGGTTTGAGGAGTGGGCGCTCATTTTTCCCGAGTGTGCTGGTTTTGCGCGTGAGGGAGGGGGTTCGATTTTAGGACACGGGGGGTTGTTATAACATTTTACCTCGAGTACCTTGGTGACGAGACGAGCAATTCGAGTTCGCTTTATGTGAATCGCCGACTGTTGGATGGAGTTTGATGCGTTTTGAGATTTTTTTTGAGTGGTGTTTTGTGTCTAATGGCCATTGGAGGAATTGTTTTAAATCTCAGCATGAATCTGATCTTGGTTGCGACTTGTAAATCTGTGTACGAGAGTTCACCAAATTTTGGTCGAGTTAATGATGGATGTTTATGGTTTTCTGACCTTGGAAGTAGAGTAGCTTACTTGTGATGGTTAGAAGCTTATTAGTCAGCAACGAACAGTTTGAGGTCCATTTGTAGATCTGGAGAGGTTCATTTGTTCGCACATGTACGTGTCCCCATTTTTCGTGTTGTATTGTTTTTGTGAATTTTGAGTTTGGTCAGCTTCTGCTGAGAGGAAGTCAAGCGGCTGAATGGAGTAGAGAAACCGACAGTGTTTTGTAGGTCCAGTCTGAAGACGGTTGGTGACCTCATGACGTTATGAATGATGTTTCTTTTTGCTGTAACTGTTGTTTTTGTCCATCAGGACCCGTGGGCGAGGACATGTTTCACTGGCAAGCTACCATCATGGGACCTCCGGATAGTCCTTATGCTGGAGGCGTGTTTATGGTTACTATTCACTTCCCGCCTGACTACCCGTTCAAGCCCCCTAAGGTATGTTCCATTAACTACAAGAAAACAGTGTCCGAATTGACTTAACTTGTCTGAATTGAAAATAAAGTGTCCAAATTGAGAAAAAAACGTCCGAATTGGCACGTCCGAATCTACAAGAAATGACCGAATTGACAGCGTTTTCTTGTAGTATGTATTGGTTTGGAAGTGAGGTGTGTCTAGGGTTTGTGTGTGTTTGTGGAGGCATGCAGATCGACATACGTTCTAGAGTATGTATCTGGTTTGCCATGCTATTCTGTGAGAGCACATCGACTATTGTCATGTAAGCGTGTTGTTGGAAGAAAATGATAGGGTTTCTGTTGAATGGGATGTATTAATGTATCGTTTGAAGGCACCGAATGAACCTTGATGCATTGAAGCCGAGGCTTTTCTTGTGCACGCTTGTATTGGAGGGTGCTCGTTTGGCGCCGCCTGGTCGAAAAGCATGGCTGCCCTGTTTTGTTTCTTTTGTGGTTTTCTGATGCAATATTTTCTGTTGTGTATTCAGGTTGCGTTCAGGACAAAGGTTTTTCACCCCAACATCAATAGCAATGGAAGCATCTGCTTGGACATTCTGAAGGAGCAATGGAGCCCTGCTCTAACCATATCCAAGGTCCGTGTGTTGTCCGTGCCATGAAAGCGTTTTTCCTTTGGGGTCATCTGTGCGCAGATGCGCAGTTGCATGTTGAGAAGTTGAATTTTGTGAGATTTAGCCTCCTGATTGATGTGAGACTAGTAGGATGATTGATATTTGAATGGTGGTGATGCTGTGAGATGAAATTGCGGTGTTGGCGTGTTGCTGCAAAGCAATACTACTAGAGTGGTGAAAGGCGAATTTTTATGTGGTTGATTAGTTGTGAATCCACAAGTCACAGGGATGTGTGTGGGGATGGCTACAGGTGCTGCTGTCGATATGCTCGCTGCTGACAGATCCCAATCCCGATGACCCCCTGGTTCCCGAAATCGCTCACATGTACAAAACGGACAGACAAAAATACGAGGGTTCTGCGAGAAGTTGGACTCAGAAGTACGCAATGGGTTGATGGCGGGGGCGTTGCAGCAAGCAACACGACGGGAGTGAGCATGGTGGGATTTGGCAGAGTGTGGAGGTGAAGATGATCTCTGCATTTGTGCTTGAAGTGGGTAGGGTACAAGGTTGGTTATGAGCGGTTAGCCCCCTCTGGAGGTGTTCCGTGGTTGAACCATCGTCTACGTTGCAACATGGTAGCAAGGTCCTTAGATGTTTGCCGAGAGCTCAAGTCGTTGGAGTTTAAGTGGGAAAAGCGTGTGTGTGCACTTGGTGTAGTAGCATCAGGGTTTGCTGGAGGTGGTGGAGAGCGTAGGTGCACCACTGCCCACAGGGCTGTTGCAGCTTTCATGCCTGTGCCAGGAGTGGCACATATTTATGAAAGGATTTGGCATATCCTTTAGTCTGGCGCACATTTTTGTGCTGTTTTGAGTGATGCGGGGGGCTCTGAAGTATGGAGTTAGAAAAAGAATAATATCACGAGATCTGCTGTGATCCTGTTTTCCTGGAAGTCCGTGTTGATGGTGACTGATGTGCAAATCATGTTGTTGCACCAAATGAATCTTTTTCTGTGCAGATTTAGCGTTGGTGGTGTGCTTTATCTGCCAACTCGTTTGTGCTAGACGGGCAATGCAGAGCAGTCTTTCCATTTCCTTCGTAAGGAGAGTTGGTTGATGGTTTTGAGTCTTTGCTTACTCTCTTGAACTTTGGATCAGCGAGGTTTCTTTGTGTTACTAATTGTCTGATTAGGAAATCCTAATCTAGAAGTCAAATAAGGTTTTACTAATAGTTGAACGGCGGTGCACTGCATGGTGCCCGTTTTCTTGGAGGTGGAATGTTTGAGGTGAATGAATGCCAAAATTTGAGATGGTATATGGACGCTGTAGATTCCGTTCACTCATTTAGACTCGACAACTTTTGAAGTCCAGTAAAACTACATTCCTATGGGTGGAGCTCCTTTTGTTCTTAGTATGTTTCTTCTCATCTTTCGCAATTTTCCGTTTTTGTGTATATGTTTCTTCTATACTACATCACTAGAAGAAGCATCGTCTGACTAGGGGGTTTCAAAGCTGGGGAAAATAGAGCATTTGTGAGGCGTTTTTGCATGGAAAATGAGGGTCTTCTTGTGCAAAATCGCGCGTCTTTTATTTTACGCTCCTAGTGAGGTGGTGAGGTGGTGTCCAGAAGTGCAAGCATGGGCTGTTGTGAGAACTGCGGAAACCGCAATGAATAATCAAACTGAATTATTCCATGAACCTCCGAGCTCTGGAAGTGCACCGTGCGGAGGATCATACATGAGTAGGGAACCCCTCCGGCCTCGCTCCCTTTCAGCAACGCCAAAAACGTTGCTCATAAGAGCATCCACACCCTTGCACGCAACATGTAGCTCTTGAAAGCAGGTGTTTAGAGACGAGCTCACTCAAATCTCTAATTTCCTACCCTTGCCCTCAAGCACGTACAGGCAAGCATTGAGAGCGTATCACAATGGACAGGTGTTGAGCTTCAACTGTGGGCCTCTTTTTAGATACAATTGAGCAAGCCCTAGCTTGCATACAACATTGGTGCGTTTATGGTAAGGCCCACAAAGAGGAGCGGCCATGCCAAATGCTATTGAGGGCCTAATTAGCTTTCAAGGGTGTGGATGCTCTAATGAAAGAAAGCAAAATAATTCCAAGATTAGTTTCTAACATCAAGAGGACCATTGATCTCATTGATTGGCACAGTACTTGCTTGATTTGACTTGTTATCTTAAAAAGCTATATCAGAACTTGTTACAACAACGTCATTTCACCTTGCTTAGTCATATAAGTCTAGGCTTTGTTTGCAAACATATGGAGTACTCTTGGTGTTGAGGAACATAAATTTCCAAGATTTTACATACGTCTCCTATAATTTTGCATAAATATCTCAATGTTTTTCCATTCAGATTTTTCTCTTCTAGACTTTGTTCGGTCCAAAATTAGTTTAGTATGTTATATAAATATTTCGTGGTAATTATGTTTACATTTCAAAATCAACAAAGAAAAGCAAGCATGGCCTTAGGTAGAATCTTGTTGTTGTGAAGATTTTATAATCGTGTTTTAGTGAAGTTTGTTGAGTTTTGATATCATGGTGTAACTCATCCATCCCCAATCATTTAAGCTTGTGCAGGACAACACATTAGAATAATAATGCGGCGCAATTTTTTTAGTGGCTTCATATATAATATTGCAACACTAATTTTTTTGGAATTTTTCAAGCAATATTGAGTTTTATACAAATTTTGGAGTATATAAAGTGTTCTAAACCCATAGACAATCACTAGACTCTCCTAATCTAATTCATAGCCAAACTTCTTCTTGCTCACTACTTCCTATTTTCTTTTGGGACACATGTCATGACCTCATTATTCTTAATCTTAAAAAGGAAAAAAAACACATTCCACATCTTGGAAATAAGCAGGTTAGAAATGGCATATACTATAGGTTTGGTTCCGAACCGTTGTTGGGACTCGCTTCTCTTACCTTAATGGCAAAGTATGTCACATTGTAAAGAATAATTTGCACTTTGAAACTAACATGTCCTTGTTCACCATTTTGTTGTCTTTGACCACTATAATTTTTTGGTCCGTGCAATGGAAACTTACAAAAAATTTCATACAACTATGGACCCTAAAGGCCCATTTGCACTTGGTGTTTTGAAAGAGCGATTTTAAAAGTTAAAAGTGATTACTGTTCAGGGTTCATAGAGGAATGAACCGGAAATCAAGGTCCTGAAATTTCTAAAGAGAGTTGGGGTTGTGGCATTCACATCTGAGCTCTTACATAATTTTTACATTCCCCTAAAATGTACCAGCAAGTTAAATTTCATGTTGGTCAGAAGAGAGGTTCCCATACCACTGCAGTCTTTAGTAGAATTGACATGTCTCCGGCTTGTCTTGTTCTTGTTGTGTTTTGCTTCACGCTCAAATGCGCTAGAGTTTTTTAATTCTTGTCACAAAGATGAAGTTCTAATTCTTTCTCTTTACCTCTGCACCACCTAGTGCAAATTGTGAAGCAATTTTGTTCACCTTCTTTTGTACTGATATTGCAAAACTTCAAACAGAGGACACCAAAAACGACATTGGACTCTCTCACTTCTACATGCAAGAATGTACACACGGCCCCTTTGAATCAATTTCACAATCCAATGCAAGAGACAAACCTAAGGAGCTCTAGAATTTGCCTCTGATGTATTTTGCAAATCAATGAACTCTACAAAAGATAGAGTAAAACTTTGATTTTTTCTGCTTTGCATTATGGTTTTGTAATTCGTATGCAATCCCAATCAAGCATATCATATTTTAGTTCCAAAAAATCAAAAACCCATTTTTGGTGAATTGTTTTGTATTAAAATTCATGGTTTTACATGAAATTGATTGAAGAAAATTTGTGATGAGTTTTTGAGGTTTGATTGCATAGATATGTAAAGAACATCCATATGCACCTTTCATGTTAAATCAAACAGTATTAAGTAACAAATACAAGATCTACAAAGAAATCAGTGCAAAATCAATGTGGATAGGATCATAATTTGTAAAATACATATTTCTTCATGAAAATCATATTTTGCTATTTGACTCATACACCATGATTACATTTGTACCTTTGAATATGAAAATGTGTTTACTTGGCCAAAAGCTAGTTAGAAAATAAAAATATGTATTTTACAAAAGTTGGTCCTACCACACCCCAAGTTGATTTTGCACTAATTTCTTTGTAGATCATGTTTTTGTTACTTGATGCTATTTGTTTTAACATGAAAGGTGCGTATGAATGTTCCTTACATATGCATGCAATCAAATCTCAAAAATTTGTCACCAATTTCTTTCAATCAATTTTCATGTAAACCCATGAATTTTAATACAAAACAATGCACCAAAAATGGGTTTTTGATTATTTGGAACTAAAATTTGATGCTCGATTGGGACTACATAAGAATTACAAAACCATAATGCAAAGCAAAAAAATCGAAGTTTTCCTCTATCATCTATAAAGTTCGTAGAATTGCAAAATAGGTCCGAACGTAAACTTATTGAGGGATGTTGTACAATGATTTCAGCATCAGAGGCAAATTCTAGAGCTCCACACGTAGTTGAGGACTTGTGCTATTTCTCCAATGCCAAAGTTATTGCACAAAAAAATGTGACGCAAATTTATTCATCACCACGGGGCAATGAGTCTTGCAATGGCATCGTGAAGCAACAAGCCGGACCGAAATTTCCTCTAATTACCCCAGCACTCTTTCGTAACTGAGGTCAAGAGCGAAGCTTAGATAATACCGCAAATGAGGCGTCGCGATTTTCTGGAATCTTCATTTCCACGAAGAGTTAACATTGCGAAAAACCTGCGTACCCACCACAAAGTTCCTGCAAAATTATCCGATTCTATGGAGAAACCATACCTCTTTTAAGACTGCCAGCAAGGCACCAACTAGGCTCGGACGCTAAGACCAGCGCTTGGTGCGAACAGGCACGGCAAAAGTCACAATTCCACCATCTCTTAAGTCCAAGTGCGAATGGGCCTTAACCCCTAAAGGATCAAATCTTTTTTTTTGCCAAAATCATTAAAAATTGTCACTTCTAGGAGGTTTAGAAAAAAAGGATTTCATGTTTTGTTTTTGGGAAATCCAACCATAGGATCTTACCCCAAATTGGAAGAGGTACTTGCGAGAAAAAAAAATAGCTCATTCAAAATAGAGAGGAGTGAGATATTTACATCTAAAGTGAAAAAAAAAAATTTTTTTTCATGCTCCCCAAAATTTTCAAAAGCCTTTGACCACTCTTATAACAAAAAAATTGCTCTACCCAAAGTTGAGCTTTAATTTTTCCATGTAGGAGATCAAGTTAGGTTTGTGTGGGAGAATTTTCAAATCAATTGGAACTTTACAAGATATGGGAAAAAATAGTAAATAAAAAGAAGTAGAGAATGAGTCAAAACACTAAATTGTCAAGAATTTCATTATGGAAATGAAAAATGCAAATCGCAACGGTGATAAAGTTGTGATAAACAATCTACTTCCATTCATTTGATTTTTTTTCCAAATTATTAAAAATTGAGTAAAATAAAGGACTTCAAAGGTTATTTTAGAATAGAGATTCCATAATTGCCCGCAAACAAAAACTCCTCATAACTTTCATGTTATTGATTGAAATTGAATGATTCAAAGCTTCTCATGAATAAACAAATCTAAAGAACCAATTTCAAATTTGTGTTCCAAAAAAATGAACTTTTTAAAGAAGTTTTTGGGCTGCCCAGACGGGCAGTTCTCCCCAAATTTTTAGAAATTCATGCATAACTTCTTCATCAAATGTTAAAATGAAGAAAAAATTAAATGCCCACGTAGGTCTTTGAATTCCACACCTTCAATAAAAGTTTCAGAAAATCACACAAAGTAGTTTGACCATAAATACATGCTTGAAGTCCAACTTGTCCCCGCAAGGACAACTGTTCTTTAGGGGTTAAGCCTCATGCAATATCACAGGCTACCTCTCCCAAATGTTGTTTTTAAACTTCCGGTGCCAAATTGTTAGCAATGAGGACCAGCACAGCATGAACTTGGCCTAAACGCTTAGGGGATAAGTTGCATAAGGGTTATGATATGTTCAAGATTTGCCACCAACGAGATAAACGCCAGACATGAGAAACTTTTATGGTAACAATTTCTTTTTGCTCTAACGAGAAAGCTCCGGTTCACTCGTTCAAAAAAAATTCATCTTTACAAAGCTTGTTTTGCTTCTGTAACAGAAAACATACAGGGAACTTTCTAGTATAGCGTTCTCTATTCTCTCTAGAGAAATGGCCATAGGTACAAGAAAAGCAAACTATTACGCCACAAACGCTGAATACAAACGTTAACAAGTTTGGCAATCGCTCTAAACCAAATACGGGACCTCTGGAACCCTCAGTGATTTTTTAATATCACATTTACATAAGGTAGGAGGCTCATGAATGGAGCATCTATGGGCTGAAATTGAATACTGGGGAGGTGAAACTTTTTGAAGTATTTTCCAGTAAATTTTTCTTGCAAGACAAGAGAGATTAACAGCTAACTCAAGTTGTTTTATATTTTTTGGAGCTTTGTAGAATTAGTTGTGAAATTTTGAAGTGGAAAGACCATAGGGTTTTAAAATGGTGCACCTCCTCAACTATACATTACTTGTACAATGTTGGAGGGCTATGAAAAACAATATGTACAAACAAAGCGCATTTGAAGAGAGTACATTTGAGGAGGTGCACTATTTTAGAGTCTGCACGCTTTTAGAACGATACAAAGTGTTGCTACATTGATAAACCTCATGCATCTGTGGCACCTCAACTACGACATCAAAGAAGTATAAGCATACTTGCAAAACCAATGCAAATACGAAGTACATTTCAATTGTAGTGTCTATCGGGGACTGTCGAAAACCATACAGAAACCTTGGCTCAGCAAAAAGCATCACCAGATCACGGAGAGGCTTCTTTACTCTTGCCGTGCACCTCAAGGCACTACAAAGCCATTGCCGTGGTGTTTCAAGCCCGGCCGCTGTAGTGCTCTGCCTTTATTTGAAGGTGCGGCAGCAACCAGTATCACCAATCACATATCCTAAAATGACTCATCGCATACAAAAAGAAACACGCGGAAAAAGAAGATAAAACCGCAATAGAAGCTCGACTCTTCCAGGACAATAGGAAATAATGTTACAACTTTTGAACAGGACTATGGAATAAGCTTAGATAGACGAACTCCGGCATGGAAATGAAAAGAGCAAACATGGCGAAGGGCAAAGGGCGGGGAGGCGAGAGAGACGGAGAAGAAGACAAGGGCGTCTGTGGAGAGCGGGAGAGATGGTTCAAACTTTATGGTTGGGGGGATGGGGATGGATGGCACGCCAGAGCTCTGCATGTCTCTCTCGAAGCGTCCATGTGTCCTACTCAGATCATCTCCACCCTTTCTTCCTTGCCACACGGCACAGTATGGTAGGAGGTCCATAAATAGATCATTTAAACTTACCTAACTCATTCATGACAATGATAGATATTTGAAAAAAGGAAAAATTTCATTGATACTCCTAAAGTTTGAAATCAGGATCCAGGAAATATTTGAGATTTTTTGGTTGATTTCCTTTAATTTCTATATTGAACCGATTTAGCAAAGAACTACTTCAGTTATTTTCTCTATCTAGTACTATAAATATAAATTTTTGGGTTTTTAACTAGTTTTTAGCCAATGCTTGTAAATTGCAAACGGTTTTTTTTCATTTCAATAGGCTAGCTTTGAACTAGCAGTCGGTTCTTCTCGGACCTTGTTTGAAATAATTTCACAAATATCCTTGCTTTTTCAAAAATTCACAGATACCCTTGGACCAAAAATTTCAAGCGTTTTTTTGTTGTGCATGCCACTTCCCTTCTCCCTTTGTGCGCACACTACTTCTTTCTTGTTACGCGTGCGCATAAGGAAGAAGGAAAGTGGCATGCACAACAAAAAAAAATGCTTGAAATTTTTGGTCCAAGGGTATTTGTGAACTTTCTGAAAAAGCAAGGGTATCTATGAAATTATTGCAAACTTCATGGGTATCTATGAAATTTTCTCTTGAAAAAATATGTTGCTTGTTCCTAAAATGCGAACGCAATTAGAACCCAAGCGGTTTTTGAGCCTCCTACTTCACAGGGCCTTGCTTAGGTCAACTTGCAAATTGGGATCTAACAGGAGCTTGTTAGATGGGAAAAATTGGCAGGCCTTGTCAAACTCCGCCTTCAAGAAACCAAACTCCAATGTTGTTTTCAAATTTTAGCGAGTTTTATTGTTGCTTTTATTCTTGTAAGTTGGTCTTTATTTGTAAGGTGGGCCAAGATTATTGTGGCACATAGCACAATTGAGCTCGTTTGCACTTTGTGCTTCTTCAATGCTACTTCGCAAAAGCAAAAGGGGGTTTTGATGACACCTGATCAACAATCCCACTAGCATCTTTTAGCAAGCATGGTTGACAAGGAAGGTTGGATCTCTGACCCGAAGTCACTATTGTCAAGGAAATTAGCACACTTCAAACTTTGTTTTGCGTGCTTTATGTGACAAGGAAGGGTGAAGATGCTCTTAGACTTGTCAAGTCCACTTAACCCTTAAGCATCGTGTGGGTCATTGTGGCCTGCCATGACTTTAGCTTTTACAGTATTTTGCAGCTAGGCACCAATAATAGTGCTTCAAAAAGTTGCAAAAGTCAATAGTACATGCTTGATTCCATGAAAATTGCAATAAGGACAGCTTGGACCTAATAGAATGATTCTTAATTTTCTCACAATGTGGGGTACCTAAAAATATGAGTGTATCTGATGAATTTTTTTTGCCTTCCATGATACGCTATGCATTTATGGTCACTTCTAAAAAAAAATCAAATCAAAATCAATTTTCTTGTAGGCTACAGAGTTTTTTTTGGAACCAAAGGACGTTTTTTTGTCCTCCTCAACGTTTAGGGGTTAAATACTCAGGCTTTACACTATTTAACCCTTGAATGGCCCATCGGCCATATCTGGCCGTATATACAGCCGTATTTGAGCTGCTCTTAGGGTTTTCCAAAAAAAAATATGCACCCATCATTGTACAATCCTTCAATATGTATGGCTATAACACTTAATTTCAAACTAATTCAAATTTTTGAATATTGATTGCGACCGTATTTGGTACTGTATCTCTAGAGCCCAAGGGCCCTTCAGGGGTTAAAAAGGTTGCTGAAGGCCTTGCGGTGACTAAGGAAAACAAAATTCTGTATTTTTGGAAAGGTTACAAACATTTGAACTATTTTCTTTAGCGAACCTCATTTGAGAATGAAATGGAAATTACGTGCAATCCACTTTTATTCTTGTTTCTTGGACTCTTTCTGTAGTTATGAATTTTTGAGATTGGGACTTTGTTGGGGTTAGAAAAAGCCTATTTACAACACTGTAGTACTGTAGTGCCGCTATAACTTTTTGTATGTTGTGAAATCATGACATAAGGTTAAAGTATGCTACTCTTGTTTCTTAAAGAACTTCATCTTCAATGGAAACGTTTTTGACTTAAAATTGTTCTTTTATTTTTTAAGGCATCTTTTAAGGAATGCTTTAACGTCAAAAGGTTGTAATCTTTTTCTTATGTCCAATCGTTCATTTTATTTGAGATTTGCTTGGAAATTGGCTTAACCCTTAAAGGACTAACCTTGAACCCGTGGCCTCAAACTGAGTAGAGTGCGCTATTCATGGGCAATGAACAGCATGTGGCATGTGTCCAAGAGAGATAATATTCTCCTCAAAAGAAGGAAAAGTCAATAGTGTATCTTGCCCTCACAAAAAGGGCAGCAGAGACCTTATACATCTTTTTACAAGTTGGTGTTTAAAAAACATGGAGGCATTGAAAGCAACTATTTTTGGCATTCAATGATGTGGCACATCTCTCTGACCACTTTCAAGAAAAAAAATTTGAAAAAAAAATATTTTTCCACCCTCGAGATGTGTTTTCGGCATTGAAAGGACGATTTTTGTCCTCTTGGACGCTTAGGGGTTAAGCTTTTGCTTCTAAAACAACATGTTGGAAAGAACAAACGGGCTCATTAGGGTTCTTCCCATTTACTGCTAAAGTAGGGTGAGAGCATCTCCTATCACCCGTCAAATGAGCCCTTTGAGTTTCACCCGTAACAGCTTCTAGGATTTCAGTTTTCAACAACTCGTCAATGTACTACATTGAATATTGCATTTAGGTTGCCTTCACAATTAGGTTGCCTTACCCTGGTAAGTTACCACATGACTCATCACTTAGCCACTTGGAGGCGCATGCAACACACTAAATATTTAGATTTCCCATGGTTAATGATTTGGAAGTCACTAGTTTGTCTTTTTGCAACTTCATTGTTGTCTACAAATGTTTTATTGCAATAATTTTTTATGAAAAAACACTGTAGCAACAAAAAATATTTATATAGTGCAAAATGTCAAGAAATTAGTGTGGGGCAACCTAGATGCAATATTTAGTGTAGAGCGGGGCCGTTTAGGTTTAGCCACTTTCACATCAAATTCAAGATTTCTCAAGGCCCCCTTCACGGTCCCTACCAAGCACTGTACACACATTGTTCACGCTATGAAGCCAGATGTATGAGTGCAATTTGTTGTAATGCAAGTGCAAGTCCCTGAAGCCTTCCAAGCTGCAGGGAAACTTCATGCCCTATTATCTTGTCCCCTCCAAACCTAGTTTCCAAGGGCTTCATTTGGTGAGTGGCAGAGATGCTCTGATCAACCTACCATAACACCAAAACATTACCCAATAAGGATACCAGGGTGGACACAGCAGAGGTCCAGCAACACAGAACATACATTATCAACCATTCACAGAAATAAAGGAAGAGTTTGCATTCGTCTGCGATCCAGTATCAGCAAAAATGAATAATAATAAATTCGAAGTATTTTCACAGACGATGACTGTGTGAACTGCAATATTCACATACCACCAGTCCTATCGGTACACAACTCAATATTTTCTAGCATATGTGGGGGGTAGAAGCTAAAAACCCTAATCTAACTCCCCATTTTCCCAAAGCTTTTACATCTCGTGTGGTTGGGAAACCACATATCAACAATTTTTACCTGTAGGAGATGAAAGGATCATGCACAGCAAAGAGAAATAAGTGATTTCCAGAACTCCCCTAGGGGCCACAAGGCCGTCTTTTTACATCTGGGCTAAAAAAAGAACCAAAATTTCTGTACACATAGTATTACCCTTCCACGAAAATTACACAACTAGGCTACAATGATACTTACATGAGCACCCTTGCAAAACAGTGCCTTTTCTCTGTTTATGAACATTCTTCCGTATAAGAAAAATTCACCACCTGACAGGCAAAATGATAGTTTTGAAGATTTACTTTTGTACCTCCCAGAAAATGAGCTTCAAAAATGGAGGGCACGGCACAATCTGGTTGGACAGAAGTGTGAGGATTCCACGCCATAACTCTCTTGTGAAGATCCCAAGCTGCTTGCATCGTTGGATGCCGGGCTGAACCTTGTACAAATCCACGGTTGAGGGTACAGTTGGATGCAACCGGCTACGTCCAAAAACTGACCCGGCTAGACCGGTTTTCTGATACATGTCCTTCTTTTGACCAATCAAAGAGAGAGTGGCACGGATGTCTTGGAACTTGGACTTGGCATACAACAAGCTCCAGCTCATTCTGAGGGCTTGCAACAGAGACATCAGACAGAACAGCTGCTGGATCCGGGTGACGATCCGGAGGACACCATTGAAGGAAGTGGCAGTTTAGGGTTTGGTTGTGGAGTGTATGGGTTGCTCAGAGTCTCCTGTATTAGTCTTTCAGGCTCATACGCCCAGTCTTTCTCTTGTGGTGGATTAAGCATTCGTAGTACCTGAAATTTTCATCAAATTCCAACAAGTTTAGCATTTCTCATGTGGCCATTAGAGGTAGCCAATGTTGTCTACTTCCCCATTCCACCATTTTTTATGACCGCCTCAAATTCTTCCGCTTAGAGTGAACTTCCATGTTGGCCTCAGAATAGGAAAATCCCAAAACAACAAACAAGTTTACACTGCAAACTTGTTTGTTGTCTCAAGTTTTACAATTCCGTGGCCATCATGGAGTTTGCTCTTAGCAATTTTCGCAAACTAGTTGAAACTCAACACATCAAGCATTCAAGAAACTTTCCTGGCTACCCATCTTAATAAGTGGACAATTTGATGTTTCATGATTAGCACTTTTAGCAAACTAGTTGAAACTCAATTCATAGAGCAATGGAGTAGTCATGAAAGTGTGCACTTCCGTCACTTCATCCCACCCTCAATCAATGAAGTTTGAGAAACATAGACTCCTCAAACTTGCACTTAACAATTTCAACTAACTTGTTAAATTTCTATTTACTAAACATTCAAAACAAAAGAATGAGAGAGAAGCAGACTTGCATGGACAAAACACTCACGTTTGTCACCAAATCCACCATTTCATTTTGGTGCAAATAGAATAAGGCTGAATTACACGGAAAATCAACAACATTCCAAAGTCTAAAAGCAATAAACTATGCCATAAGGAAAAGAGAAATTAAAAGTCTAATTGATTTGTGAACCCTAAAGATTGCATGGGGATCCCTCAATAGGAGGCCACTCCATGCTTGGAAAATTTAGTATATATGACATCAAAATATCTATAAATCACGAATTGCTTATAAATTAGTAAAACTGGGCATTTTAGATTTTTTTTGAAGTTGGGAACTGCAAACCTGTGTCATTCGAGGCCGTTTGCACGGATCTTTTTGTATGCACTGGGTGGCTGCGTTCATCATGCAATGCAACTCATACTGGTCGTACTGCCCCTTCAACCTTGGATCCAGAAGTTCTTTGTTGTAAGACGCTAACAATGGTTGTGCCTGTGAACATTGCAACACTCTTAGCACCTTTTGTTTTTTTTTTGCATCAAAACAAGCCAACAAGCGTATGGAGTTGGATGAAGTTTAAATTTTTTGTAGTATTGACTCAAGAATAAATAACTTTGATTCCTCAAAGGACTCACATTGATTACAACATTATGGTAATAAGACGTGGTGCAAAAGCTTTAGTTCTTGAATAAGAATGTCCAAACGTTTAGCTTTATTGGTTCATCATAGGACTCACATTGAACACAATACTATGTATTATAACCCTCCCCTTTCAAAAGAAACCAACTCACACAAATTGCATTAAATAGTCAACTTATGGTAGTCCTAATACAAGTGTTTTAAACAAATTGAGGTCTCATTAGCAATCATATCAATAGTCTAATCCATAGGTATTACAACAGGTAAAGTGTATTGGAATACGTACCAAGATAAGCATAAGCTAGAGTGTCCTAAAACTATAGGTAGTTTACCCTATTATCATTGGGCCTTAGACAAAAAATCAATAAAAAAATACTTATAATATATCAAATGACATGGTTATGGTCTCATCTGAAAGATAATCAAGTCAAGGTTTTGTACCAAGTTCCAAATTCCTAAATGAGTGGAGTATGAAATAGTTATCAAGGTTACAATGAGGTAAGGTCAAGGTTCAACTCAAATTTGAAATTGCCCTATTATCACTTCCTTACCACTTCCTTAGAGATTTTCATTGTCATACACGATAATATTTTGTCATTTTCATCTTTGAACTTCTTCTTCCTTTCCTTGACCTCTATGGTCATCTGTAAGTGCCAACTTAGTTGACAATTTCCATTTTTTTAATATTTTGCATAAGACATTACTTTAGCTAAGGCGCGGGGGCAATAAATTGTATATCTAACTAAGGTCTTCATAGCTAATACGCTATATCTTTTGCAAATTTTGGTCAAGAACAAAAATTTCACGATTAGTAAAGGACTCTAAGGCCTTTCTTGAAATACTTGTAAATTTGGATTTGAAACTTAACTCTAAAATACATGAATTTTTTGAAGATAGAAAAGTGATAATAGGAGTAGAGTGATAATAGGGTAAACTACCTGTACCCCATTCTAAGAGCTTTCACTAAAACAAGTATATTTTGGAATTTCCAAACTATACCAATAACAAACATTTCAAGATAGGGACATTTTAAGAGCAACCCCCATGTCAACTACAGAAATTCAGAATTATTTCATTAATAGTGAAAAAAATATATGAATCAAGGCACATTTTCC